>OZ010608.1:52582661-52835161 GCA_963932145.1 Acanthosepion lycidas | reverse complement strand
AATTGAATTTGGGCATCAACTTCCAAAACAAGAATTTGTTTTCATTGTTATTGTAGTATTTCCCACCCACATATTAATCGACCAAAAAAAGGTTCCTTCAAAAATCACTCGTTATTTTCTACGAAATTTAAGTCGTCGCTAAATACCTAAACACCTATGTTTCACATACTCGACCCGGAGGTAAATACTTAAACACAGCTATCTTACACACACGAACCTGATGATCTAATAATGAAATATATGTGATTAAAAATGACTGCAAAGGGGATAACGAATCAAAGCCTTTATAATTTAGGTACCGCCATGAATTGGTTATAAATAAGTTTTAAAAATGATTTTTTTTTAAAGATGAAAAAGAAGCTTTCAATTTAGCTTTAAATTAAAGCTAAAGGATTAAATTTACTGTACCCAGTAAGCAAAATACTTTGGTGTGATTTAGATAGAAATTATATTAATTGAAACAGACCTTCATTTTTTTCAGTAAAATCGATAACGTCAGCCATTTTTTAGATATTTATAAACAAAACTTTATTTTCTGTTTTAAAAATCTCGCAAAAATGAAAAATACATTTCTGAAACGTTATTTGAGGAAAATTAAAAAAAATTATAATTAAGTTAATCTGGTTTGAAGCAAATATTACTTATAGCATATACGAGAATTTATATATAACATTTTATACGAGAATTTATATATAACATTTTAACTACGTGGTCTTGTTTTACTGACGTCTTAATCGATTTATTGACGGCTGATTGACCACCGAATGTGTTCATAGTTAAGTATGCTGTAGCAGATGATCAATTTCATGAGGGTTTTGTTTTTGTTTTTTTTTTTGTTTTTTTTTTCGTAAGTGGGGGAAACAACCATTAAAACACGTGACCTTTTAAGAATAGATTTATCGGTTTTTACATCTATACTTCAGAAATTCTGCATCTATATACATATATAAAAACAAATCGAATTTTTTTTAAATAGTTGGAGTCTTCCGATTATAACAAGCTTTAAAATATCTGATTAGTAAATATAGTTTTACTTAATAACAATATTCCCTAAAAATTATCTCATCGAATTTGAACTCTAAAAGATTCAAAACTTTATAAATTATTCAATTTTAAATCGTAACAAATTATAAAATAATGAAAGAAAATCTTGTAAAAATTCATTTTTCATTGAATTTTTTTCTTTAAATGTTATTGTCGTTAATATGTATTATTCATAAAAGCAATTAAAAGCTTCTCTAATTAAATAATGTTTTAATTGTATTGAGTTTTTTTGTTTTTCAATTCAGAACAGATTTCGGGTAAGACTTGGTTCAATTTTTGAAAAAAAAATCCGGGATTTATATTTTTCAATATATATATATATATATATATATAATTGTTTTCCTGTTCATAGGTTTTTCATGGATACACTTATCTGAGTAAATGCTCTGTCAAAAAAAGTTTAAACAGAAAATATATTAAAATATTTGTCGGATTTAATCCATTTCACATCATTGTTTACGTTAGGTTACAATATCAGAGCAGATATGATAGATCGAGAAAAATCGGTGAACGTGCGTGTTTAAAAGCAGTAATTCGAACCTTGCTAAACCGGAAGTTCTCTGTGGCTGAATGACCATAGCATATCAGGTTAAATGACGGTGCCATATAGAACACAGGTTTGATTCCTCTCGAAGAACGCATATTTTCTACGAAATTTCTCGAACATTCAGGCCGGTAAATGTAATTAATACTGATTAATTAAAAACAGACCATTTACTCAAATAAGTGTATCCATAAAAAAACGTATAAACAGAAAATATATTAAAATACTTATCGGATTAATCCATTTCATATAATTTAAAATATATATATATATATATATATATAGATAGATAGATAGATAGATAGATAGATAGATAGATACACCTAGTGAGCCAGACAAACCTACCTAGGTTTCACCTAACCGGATTTACCTCGTTAGCCATACTTTCCCTGACGATCCGTTTAGGTGAAACCTAGGTAGGTTTGTCTGGCTCACTAGGTGTATCTAGGTCTGCTCTACGATTGTATTGAGCTCTTTTGTTAGTTAGTTGTCTACACATATCGGGGTTTTTTCTTTGGGCTTCAGACCTGTATCTGTGCGATTTGTTCGACAGTAGTTTATGTTTGTAGCTCTTTCTTTTTTTAAAACCTTTTTTTCCCTCGAGATTGATTTGATTATTTGCAAATCAAAAATTCGAGGGTTTTTCGAAACGAGTCTAGTTATCTATCTATCTATCTATATATATATATATATATATATATATATATATATATGAGGAGAGGTATAATAGTCTCAGACTATATTACATAGTATATATGTATGTACAGAAATATATGTAAGCATGTAAATGCGTACATGTATGTATAAGTATAAAAAAGAGGTTCTAATATATCTGGGTGGTTGTTTATGTATGTAGACATATATGCAAGTATATATATATTGTGTATTTGCACAGCAATCCCTCTTTTATAAAGTTTCATTAAAAATGGCTGACAAGCTACTGAGGTTAAGTTTTTTATTTAATTTTTCATGTGTTCTTTTCTGGACGTAATTTATGTAGAAATTGTTGAAATGTTTTGTATGTCCGAACGCTTTAATAATAATAATAATAATAATAATAATAATAATAATAAGAAGAAGAAGAAGAAGAAGAAGAAGAAGAAGAAGTATGGCCTGCAACTCGTTCCTAAGGACACTCGTCTGCGAGGGCGGCTGGCCAACCCCTGTTGCAGACACCTACTCAGACATACCTGTGATTGTTCAACGCCCGCAAAAGTCCGCCTGTGGTTTAAATTGCAACTATGTTGAACAGATCATAGTTATAGTTTCTGGGAGAGAACGCATAATCCGGCGTGATCAACGCTTTAAACAAGAGCTAGTAGGCTCAAACCTGAGATCGCAACCATTGATTGCCTCTTACCCATTTCCAGTCACAAACCTTTTGTCAAAGAATAATTTTCAGGCACTTTCCACCGCTTGTGGGGGTACCTGGTAAATACGAGAAAGATTAACGGGATTTATCTCCAACGTGTTACATTTCTTCTCAACGTTTAAGATCAGTTTTACCAACGTCGACGCTAGCGCCCCCTTGTGGGCTCTGTTATGCTGAAAAGGGGCACTGAGAGATTTTATTTCATTTGTGGGGCGGTGAAATACTCAGGGGGAGTGGGCATTTATCAATTTCTTTTTGTTTTTCAAATTTTCAAAAATTATTCAATATTGGCGACAAAAAGAAGCTTCTGAAAGGTATCTAAAGCCGTGGGAAGCTATCAAACATTTTTCTTCATTGATTTCCCAACTTCCTATATGACTGAATGTTTCAAGGCAGTTACACAGCTTCTTACTAAAGAAAATAACTGCCTGCAACTTACAAAACGATGAGACCTACGATTGCTTCTAAACAACACGCAACCAAGAATAAGAGCCTTAGCCAGTAAGCACCAAAGTCAGCCATCATATTCAAAACATCGAAATAAGCTATCAAATAAAAGTCGGTTTTTTTTTTAGCATTTTAATCATTGGCCTTTATAATAGAAATGAAAACCACATTGAAATTGTTTTTGCACTTAATACCTAAGTGTTATCTTGCTCTGAAAGATAAAGTCAGCATAATATTTGAAATTTAATTTGACAGAGGGGCGTTGACGAAACCGTTTGTGCCCAAAGGGAACACTGAAAAAAAAAGGTTTGGAAACACTGTTCTAGATGGATACACCGCTTATATTTGAAGGAGTATGGCAGGTCCATTTTGGAACTGTGGTATTGCACCCAATTCGAAAGTTAGGGCGTGATATGATAAATAAGGATTCAAAATATTTTTTTTTCCAAATCGTAACCATTTTTGAGGAAATTAGTTTAAAAAATGAGCGATATTCATAATTAGAGCGTTGGAATTTAATTCAAGTGATTAGTGAAAGCCTTAAAGCAGAGACATATGAAGGTTTATAATTAAAATATAAGCTGTTAGTTGGTTTGAAATCAGAAGCGATAATAAATTTAAAAATCAATAACTGTATATCTTCAACATGATCCAGACAGTACAGCAACAGTCGACCGAAAATATAGAATTTTTTTAATTGTTTCATCCCATGCAAGGCAGTGAAGCCACTAAGACACAAGTATGTATAGAAAAATTAGGAACAGAAACATTAATAATGAGCGAGAAAAGAAAAATTTAATCAGGAGGACAGTAAATACCGATTGACATTGCATTTAAATTTTTGCAGATTAAAGTTTGCTGGAAAGCATGAAGTCGAAAAGGAGTTCCACAAGCGAGAAGTGCGAGAAAAGAAACTGTTAGCATCATATATATATATATATATATATATATATATATACAAAAAATTAATTAGCACAGGATCATTAAATCCATCTGTTCAACAATGCAAATATAAATTGATAATTAATTCTTTGTACATATATATATATATATATATATATATATATATATATATACACACACACACACACACATAGTGCGATGGATAAATTGTCGTCTAAATTACGCCAAAATTAAAATAACACTAACACCTTATTTTAACAGATACATTTACCAAAATTACACAAAAAATACGAAAGAATAAATATATTCAATAAAAAAAATACGCAAGAGTAAATATATTCAATAAAATCGCCATTGGTTTCAACCACGGCCCCCAGACAACTTGGTAATCTCCTACAACTCTGCTTGACGGTCTCCTTGTTCAATTTGATGAATGCTGCCATAATCCTTGCCTTCAGTTCATCTTTGGTCTTACAAGCAGTTTTGTTGGTTTCTTGCTCAACTGCGCCCCACACATAATAATCAAGAGGGTTGCAGTCTGGGGAGTTAGGTGACCAGATGTAATGGGTGATGTGGTCGCAGAACGATCAGGGTGAGTTTTCCAAGCTGCCGGATATTTGTAATGACCATTAAACTCATCCATCACTTTCCAAATCCTCTGCACTGCCTTCAGATTGACATCCAAACACTCTGAAATGTTCGTATTGTAGCTCCGGGCGCGAATGCCAAGTAGTACAGCATGCCGTTTCCAAGTTTCTAGCGAAATGAATTGCGTTATGGTGCTCTTTCTCTCGCAGACGGTGCCCAACTGACCCTACTGTAGTGTGCAGTTGACAAAATCAAAAACAACGCGCATACGCGACCTTAAAAATATAAAATGGCAACAATTTATCCATCGCACCCTGTACATATTCACAGTAATTTTTCTGAGGAGCTTTCCTCGTTGGTACATTGACATCACGAATTTAAGCACAGTACTAGAGATTAGCAACTAGGTCACATATTTTCACTGATAACATTGCTAAACGTAACCGTAAGTTCTATGATAATAGTTTACTCTCTCGCACTTCTTAGTTGCGGAACTTCTTTCTGGCTTACTGTTTTCCTGTCACCTATGGTCTTCAAAAATTTAAAACCAAAGTCAGTTATCTTCTTTTTCCTTGAACCCTGTTCATACATTGTTCTCCTCTCTTTCTTTCACTCTCAGTAACCCCTTGCATCCTAATAGCTTTATTAGTTTGCTTGGGGTGAAATGATTTTTTTTTAAATAAAAATAATATACACAAACACACACAGACATATATACAGACAAACCACTCATCAACGGACTAAAAGGGATCCGTTAAAGCCGATTGTCCGTAAATGGGAAGGTATTATTTTTTTAGTTATAAAATCACTACAGTAACTACCATTAGTTATGATCATATGAGCAACACCTTTCCCATCTTTGCAAGGATCAGCATCAAATTTCACATCTGAGTTTATCCTTAGCTTTGCGTATGCCACTGTTTCTTTACACCATACTCCTTGCACACTTTTGCGACCGAAACTCCAGCCTCTAATTTCTTAAGAAGCTCTCATTCGTCACTGATACTGAAGTATATACGCTTCCTTTTTACATTTTCCCTTTTCGATGCCATAATGAGAGTAGAACAATATATCAATTCAATCAAATTAACAAAATGAACAGATTTCTCGCAGCTACTTTCTCACGCACGCGTATGTGTCGTACTTTATATACTGTACACCGTTATTTATAATTAAAAGGCCCGCCAGCACCGCCAAGCAGTCACTTTGAGAACTAATACGACTCGTTCCGCTTAGCCCACAAATTTTTTTCTTATTTTGCCTGCAGATTTTGTCTGTTGCATCCGAAGTCCGTTGATGTGTATCCGTAGATGAAAGGTTTGTATATATATATATATATATGTGTGTGTGTATGTATGTATATATATATATTATATATATATATATATTCATTTTCATCCAAGCAAGGCGATAATGGCACTAAAAGGGGCTACTGGGAGTAAATGAGAACAAGAAAAAAAAATATATATATATATACATATATATATATATATATATATATATATATATATATATATATATATATATATATATATATATTAGGAAATGGATTAATTGCGACAATTATTTTAATATATTTTCCATTTATACGTTATTTTTATATATATAATTTATTTAAGTAAATGCTGTATTTTTTAATTACACAGACTTAATTACATTTACTGACCTGAATATTAGAGAATGTCGAGAAAGCACTTATTTTCTACGAAATTTCTCGAACATTCAGACCGTTAAATGTAATTAATACTGTTTAATTAAAAGATTAATTTTATTTTATTTTTAACTGAATATTTGGATTGTTTTATGTCTGAATGTAGAGTTATAGGAATAATTATATTGGATATACTACAACATGCTTAGCCAGAAGACATGTTACATCTCCCTAACCATAGATCAACTAGGTCTCGTTTAAATACACATGGTGACCTACTAAACTCTGTCCATAACACACTCGTTGGTAATACAAACATAATAGCCTCATCCAAAACAAAAGGCTAAAAAATAATGGAAGTATTATTAATAAAAACCGAAAAGCCAATACCCAATAGCATCAATATGAACGAGGCCACAATGCTGAGAGTGTTCGTAAAATAAAATATTCCTATATCTTTAGATACATAAAACAATGCATACATTCAGTTAAAAGTAAAAATAAAATTCATCCTTGATAATCGCCGAAAGCTCTTGAATAAGACATTTGGCCAAGTTTTATATCATTTATGTCCTGAAAAGAAAAAAATTATATAAAAATTTATCCACAGCATCTTGTCAGTCGTTTTTAACGAAACATGCATATATATATATATATTATAATAAAAAGAAAGAATAGTAAGATATATATAATCCGGTGTTCTTATTGATATTTTTATTTTTACAAAACAGTCAGAACTAATGCTTTTAATTTATTTATATAATTAAATTTGAACTTTTTAGCTTCGGTTTTCGAAACATAATAATTCCTGTGTAGCGAAGAAACCATATTTTAAATCACTTAATTTATAACATATATATATATATATATATATATATATATATATATATATATGCATGTTTATAAAGAAAAAGATGCATATTTATAAAGAAAAAAATATATATATATATATATATATATATATATATATATATATATATATATATATATATATATCTTTTCTTTTATGACTTACCCTTTCTTGTTAACTCTGGGACTTTTTCTGTATTTTTCCAATTCAGTCGTAACTAAACCTCGGTTAAGGAATCTTTCTTCTATGTTAGACTCCATATCCGAAGTGATGCCTTTTTTATTTTCGTGTCATTCAATGGCGGCTGAGCTTTGTAAACAATTGAATGCCACCGTGAAGAACTTAAATCGGCACGCCGGAAAACAAAGATAGTCCGCCAAATGTATACATGTTGCCCTGGTTACAAAGACAACGCAGGGGAGGCTACTCTTATTGTATTATGGCCCAAAACGATCCAAGGGAGAATACTCTTATTTGATCACAATAATCGCACATATTTTAAAGATTTTATTTTAGAATCCCTTTTCGTGATTTATTTGATTTATCTGTTTAACCGCACATCAACTGCTTGTGGGTCATTTAATGCCAAAATGTAATTTTGGGAGGAGCTTGGAAGCAATAAAAATATGTTATTCCGCTTTTCCAATTGAATATATATGGTAGATCAGTTCCCAAGTTGGCATCTACGCGGACGACACCACTATTTACTCCTGCCTCAATAGTAAATCTGGAATCGTTGACAAAACTAACCTGGCTGCTGATCTCGAAAATGACCCCCAATCTCTGGTTAACTGGGGCAGAAAATGGCTTGTAAACTTAAAGGCCTCCAAAACAAAACTGCTTTCTTTTACTCACCACAGAGATCCTTTCCTGCCTCCCATCAGAATGGATGATTCCCAACTTCTTGAGAGCGCCTCGTTACGCCTACTCGGCATTACGCTCTCCACTGACATGAGGTGGAATTAATACATTGAATAAATATCTTCATATTTCGCAAGGAAAGTTGGCTCTCTGTGTCGTGCCAGAAAGTTTTTCTCGTCTGAGTCCATCTTTCAAATCTATATAAATCAACCATCCGTCCTTGCTTGAAATATTGCTATCATATATGGTCTGGTGCTCCCGCTGTATGTCTCGAGGTCCTTGACAAAATCCAGAGACGAATACGCAAGATGATAGGTCCTGATCTGGCATCTAGTCTACAATCGCTATCCTACAGACGTGCCGTGGCCTCCCTCTGTCTCTTCTACAAGTGTAGAGGCCCGTTAGTTGATATGGCCTCTCGATTTATATTTAGCCCAAAATACCACAAAATATGAAACAACAAAAGAACACAAAACGGTTTTGTAATAACAACATTTATATTTGTATATTATACAAATATATATACACAAATATACATATACAATGTATAATGATGTACCCAAGATGTACTATTTTTGTTGGTATTATGTCCCTTTGGCTGAATTAAAGTTTTTACAAATGAAATTGAAATATTTTAATCCGAGCTCACAAAACTTGTCGCTCAAAATGTTTACTATTAGAGAGTTAAAAGAATAATAAAGCTGAGAAATACTGAATAAACTTTTAGCTTTGAAAGAGTATTTTAAAGAGAAAAGTTCTTGTTGCTGGTTTCGAAATGTTTCGTATCTTTGTAATGTAGTTTGGAAAATTTCGTGCATGTGTGCGTGTGTGAATATATTTTGAAGATGAAGATGGTGAAGACGCGAATCCTTTAAGGTTACATTTTCGTGGGCGAATGAAATCAAGAAAAAGAGAAGAATGAGAACGAATGCGTGTTTGGTATTTATAATTAATGTAATCACGTGACAGGATCCTGAAAAAAGAGCGGGAAAACTTGTAAGTGGGTGGATTTCAATGCCCACTTGTGTGTTTATTGACCAATTAGAAGTTGATATTTCCTGAAAATATGTATGAAGCTGGATAAGCTCTTTGATCCACTTTTTGCACAGATTTGTACAAAATTCAATAACGACAAGAAAGTGGTATCGGGGTGCTAAACAAGTATTTTCACGGTAACTGTTCCAACGAGCTACTTTCGCTAGTTTCTGGGCTACATGAATTTAAACACGCTACCAGGTTGGCATCTCGGTCCCACCCTTTCACTGTCAAAATGGTTAAATGTAACCGTCTCTTCTACTCAAACAGCTTCTTATCCCGCACTTCCCATCTGTGGAACTCCCTTCCACTTACTTGTTTCCCCGATGACTATAATCTTCAAATATTCAAGTGTAATATCAATCGGCGTCTGATACCCTGAGGTTGTTCCCGTCCTTTTCTGTGGCCTTTCCTCTAACACGCCTCTTTACTTTTGTTCTCAATCCTCTGTAACCCCTTGCGTGCTAGTGGCACTCCCACCTTGCTTGGGGTGAATGATTACTAGAGGCTCCTGAAAACCTCCAATCTCCCTGTCAGAGGACAATACTTAAATATTGCCGCATATTTTTAACACACAAAAAGATAGATATTCTTGTTTATTTAAAGTACTTGTAATAAGTTTACTTTAAGCTATTTTAAATGTCGCTAAAATATAACACAAGAAAGAAATATTCGAGACTGGTATGGGCGAGTTAAAGAGTGGATCCGTCTGGGTGGGGGTGCATAATTTCTTTAACAAGAGGGGACAAAAGGCCATAATTCAGCCCTGCATAAAAAGTGCGATGGGTAAATTGTCGCTATATTTTATTTTTTTTAATTTCATGCATGCGCGTTGTGTTTTATTCTATTAACCGCACTGTAGAGATTTTCCAAGCGTAGCTTAGATGTGGCACAAGGCCGAAAGTATGGGGCACCCAGTGAGGATCGAACTCACTACTCAGTCGTAACTGTCCTAGCGAGACAAGCTTGCTAACCATTAAACCACCTCAAAGAGGTGCCCAAAGATTTTCTAAGCGCAGATTAGATGTGGCACATGGCCGAAAGCATGGGGCACCCAGTGAGGATTGAACTCACTACTCAGCTGTAATGCCTCTAGCGAGACAAGCTTGCTAGCCATTACATCACGTCGAGGTGCCTCTGTCGACCGCACTGTACAGTAGGGTCAGTTCCGCACCATCTATAAGAAAAGGCGCACCAAGACGCAATTCAATTTTAGTGTTATTTGCTCGTATGTTCTTATTCATGTGAACATTTCTGGTATGATGTGTGTGACCCCACAAATGTACTCCAGGATCACCTTTTGAAATTGTATAGTCCTCACCATTTTATCTTATATAAAATAAAGCTTTTTATAATCATTAACAAAATGTAAGATTTATTCCTTAAATGGCACATTTCAGTTACTTAAATTCCTTGTAATTCCTTGTAATATATTGGTTAATTCTTTTACAAATTCTCTAAAAAGTTCAACCTATACAACGAGGCAATTCCAAGAGAATTAGAAGTCCTGCCAGGATTCATTATTGGTAGCCACAATATTAACAACGTAAGATATACAGATGATGACACAGAAAGGAAACTCCGACAGAAGGTAATGAAGCAAGAAGGAAGGAATAGACATCAATTGCAAGAAGACAAAATACATGGCTGTTATCAAAAGGGACAGCCCAAAATGCAAATTACAAATTGGAGACATCAAATTCGAACAAGTACAACAATTTAGATATATGGGAAGGGTTTTAACAGAGGATGAAAGTGAGACACTGAAATCCGAAGGTGTATTAGGATAGCGAAGGTTGCCTTCCAAAAGTTAAGCAAAGTATTAAGAAACAGGAAAATTTCGTTAGAAACAAAGAAAAGAGAACTGAATTATTATGTAATATCACTCTGCATATATTGCAGTGAATGCTGGACAATCTTCACACGGATGAAGAAGAGACTTAAAGCAACAGAAGTGTGGTTCTACAGAAGGATGCTAAGAATACTATGGACCGAACATGTAAACAACGACGAAGTTTTAGAGAAAATGGAAAAAAATGAAACCTTGTATATAGCATCAAGAAGAAGAAACAAATGTAGAAATATAAGGACAGAAAATTTTGTTGTCGCAATAGTAATAATTTAATGTTACGTAATATCAGTCCTATATGGCAGTGAATGCTAGACAATCTCCTCACAGATGAAGAAGAGACTTGAAGCAACAGAAATGTGGTTCTACAGTAGGGTGCTAAGAATACCATGGATCGAACAAGTGAGCAACGACGAAGTTTTAGAGGGAAACAAAAAGGTCATATACTTAACAGCAGGAAGAGTCAGTTGAAATTTCTTGGGCACATAATGAAGAAAGAGGGCTTGGAAAATTTGACACTTACAAGACTGATTGAAGGATAGAGGGACAGAGCAAAACAATGCATAAGTGTGCTTGATTAAATGGATGGCGGAACAAGGTTTGGGAGAGATAACAAAAATACAAAGTTTATTTAGAACTGCAAAGGACAGGAAATTGTGGAGAGCCATGATTGCCTTAATCCTGAAGAGACATGGTACATAGAAGAAGTAGAAAATATACATTTATTTATTCTTTCAATCAATGCATCTTATTTATAACGTTGTTTGTGCAAGAAGGATGATAACTAAAAGGTGGAAATTATTACCAGTCTGTGCACCAATAGTTAATAATAATATCCCATTAACTTTCTTCTATCTTTTTTTTAATTTTAATTTCAATAACTTTGTATAAGTATGACATCAAATTTTGAACAAAAAATCCTACAGCGGCACACTAAATAAATACTTGTAATAAAAGTATTGCATTATTAAGTCGATATTGAATAAAAAAATTTTTTTTTAAATCTTTTAAAAAAATAATCAAAGAAAATTTTTTTTGTTTGTTTAACAATAGCCTGAAAATATAAATTTAAAAATGAAATAAAAAGATATTCAGGAAGGCCATATTTACTTTATTTTTACTTTCTAAAACTTTCAGGTTGAGGTATATGTATCTACTTAGCTTTTGGCTTCCAATTTATCATTTTTTTCTTTTTTAGTTTATAATTTTTGAGGACATATTTATAAAAAGAGTAAACGTCAATGTGATCTACCTTGATACACAATTGAAAATCATCACACTAAAAGAGAGAACTTGTAATAGCATGAAAAAAAAATTTTCTCTAAAATTTTCAAAATACACTGCTTTATAAAATATATTCTCTTTTACATAAATGTCGAAAGTTTTATTAAAATCCAATAATTAGATGAATTTTGGGGGATTTTTTTTTTAAAAAAAAACGACCCGTTTTTACAACACCCAAAAAAGACCATGATATTTCATGGAGATAGTGTTTACACAAAGTAAACAATATTTTTAAATGCAAATCTTTCTGATTCAGCTTCAAATACAAAAATAATACCAGAAATTTTCCGTTCTTTCTAATTTTGAATAGTAGAAAAGATAATTGATCAGAAAATTAGGTTTTATGGATTTGTTTGTGGGTTATACCACTTGACTTTTCTAAAAAAAAAATCACTATGGGCCGTTCCTTAAGCCTATATAAAGGTGTCCATTTTTCTCCGTGGTCTCTCTCTTTGAACAACTTCTGGCTATCTGGCTTATGTTAGAGGGTATCTCCAAGACGAGGCTCTGCCGAAGGGCAGGGCCGGCTCGGGAAACTGACTACGTTTTTACGTGGTCTATAGGGAATTTTTGCCCGAGCCTACAGGCTCGGATACCCCACTTTAAAACTCGGCCTTGTGCCACATCTTGCTGCGTGGGGCAGTGGGTAAATAATTATAAAATGTAATCGCACATGGTCAAAAAAGTGTCCTCCACTGGAGCACGTTCATTTTCAATGTCTTACTTTTCTTTCGTGACTTTTTGTACTCTTTTACCTATCGCGTAGGCCTACACAATTTTCACGCACAAAAACAAACATTGTCTAGTTTTAAATGGTTGCTTCTTTTATTGTAATTCCTTTTGTCAATACATGAAATCTTGTTTGTTTTATAGCTTTGCGTTACTCAATTTTTAACTTAGACTAACATTGAGTCCGACGATATTGTTTGTGGGATAAATTTTCCAGGAGCCCGTAAATATTTCCTTATTACTGCAACATAATAGTGACTAAATATTTGTAGCGGACCCCTCGAGCGCCCCAGTATCACAAAAGGGTGATGAGGTCACAAGAGGCCCGCTAACATTTTCGAAGACGTTAAATCTGAAGGTGAAACAACAGACGACAAAACGGGGATATATAAGATATAAGCTAATTTATTCTAGATAAGTAATAAAGAAATAAAGGTGGTCGGAACGGTAGAGATGCAGATGTTCCGGTGCAGGCATTGATGGTCGAGGTTGGTTGTTACAGGTGATCGCTGCTGGTCATGCAGATGATCGCTGTTGGTCGTTGCAATTGAAGTTGATGTTGGTCGTTGCAGATAATTGCTGCTGGTCATTGTAGTTTGAGGTTGATGTTGGTCGTTGCCGGGATGCCAACTTTACGTGTTGGGAAGGAAAGAGGAGCCGGCGTTGCGATGTTGTTCGGGCATGTCAAAAGTCCAGCGCAGGCCTTGCGTGTCTGCCGGTCGAGTCCGATATTAGTAACCTCCCGTAATAATTACAAACGTAGTGTACGGGAAAAGTTATGGATGACGTGCAGGCAGCCAGTAGGGACGGAATGCCGAGAGTCGAACATTGGCAAGGAGCCAGAAGCAAGAGGCGAAGTAGAGAGAGAAAGCAAAGTTTCAAACTATCGTCAAGTTTACAGACAAAAAGAAATGGGAGCGTAACTTAATACACAGCCCGGTGATCAACGTCCTGGCCTCGGAGGCCAAAAGCCTGCGTACTGACCGTTTCAGTCGCCGACCCTAAATTTAGCGAGAAGTCACTGTCTTGTGGTAAGGGAGACTAGCAAGAGAATTGGTAAGCTAACACAGTAAAGTCTATCTAAAAAATGAGTCGAGATTGGCTAAAAGGAAACCATGGCCTAAAAATGCCTAGAAGTATATTACGACTAGGTTCGTAATATAACTAAACTGAAAAGGTATCTTGCTAGTCTCTACCTCGGGTTAACAGCGTGTAGGGAGCAGGACCGAAAGGTAAAGGTCGAAATGACCTGTTCTCTTCCGGTTTAAGGAGCCAAGGAGGAGCTAACTCCGACATATTTGCCCAATCATATTTCATAATTTTTTTTTTTTACTCAGATGTCAAACTCCTGTGATAAAAATTATAGATAATTATATTAATGGTTGTGCTTAGCAAGAAAGAATATTTGCAGCTTCTTTTTCCTTCTATGTTTCGTGTCTTTTCAGGACGTAGGCGATCATGGCTCTCCACCTCCTTCTATCCCTTGCAGCTTTCAACAAGTTTCTTCCATCTGCCACCTCCCCAGACCACGTTCTGTCATCCACTTGCGTAAGGCTGCTAGGTATGTCATGTGTTGCTTTCCCTTGTCTCTCTTTCCCTCTATTCGACTCGTGAGTATCAAATTCTCCAGGCTCTCCTTCCTCATTATGTATCCTAGTAACTTCAGCTGCCTCTTCCTGATGTTAAGTATAAGCCTCCTCCTTGTTTGCATCCTCTCTAAGATCTCATTTTTGCTCACACGCCCGGTCTATGATATCCTTAGCATCCTTCTGTAGAACCACATCTCCGACCCATCGAATCCACCTTTGAGGAAATCGTTCAACATTCGCTACCGCAAAGAAGGACAGATGTCACGTAACAGCTCAGTATTCTTTTCTTCGTTACCAAAGAAAGAAATCCTCTTATATTATTACATCCGAGATATAGTAACACCTTAATACAGAGACAAAACAGAAGAGCTGAAAGAAAGGTGCAACAAACATGTATGGTTCTCAGAGATTTTATGCCGCTAAGTCATACAACAAGAAATTATATACAAATATATTTCCTAATTTGTCCCACACAAATTTGTCCTATAACACATAAATTAATCAAGCAGTGTAAAAGAGGCGAAAAGCGAGAGTCTTACTTGTAATATTTTCCGAAGGGAAAACGGGCAGGCCGGTGACGTTCATTATATACATGGTGAGATCATGTGAATTCATCTGTAAAAAGTAAGTTCCACTCAGACAGCTTCTTCCCAAGAACTGCTGCCTTCTGGAACAGACTCCCAGTAGAATGTTTTCCAAATCACCACAATCGTGACCTCTTCAAGTCTAAGATTTACCATTATCTTTCCTACCTAACCTCGAGAACTTCACTTTTTCCTGCTCATACGACACCACACAATAACCCTCTACCTTGAGTGACTCTTGGGACTTGTATCGGGTGAACATTAGTATGGAACAAATAAGAGTCCTGAAGGGACATGGCATACAAAAAAGAACATACCTCATATTCTTTTTTATCTTCAGTTCAGTGCTCTGCTTCCGAGGCGAACAATTTGACCACATGGGTATTGGAGATTTCAAAATAACAAACATTTTAAAATAGAAGGGTGGGGGAATTTTTATTAAAATTACTTTATCTATGTAATAATATTTATCGACTCTAGACTTAGGATAGCAAGTCGGACGTTTTTGTTTACTATTACACCATGAGGTATCCTTTCCCCAAATGTTGGCTGTCAACTTGAGATGCTTCTGGGGCCTAACATTTGGTATGTCTGTTCCAGTACCACCAGCTGAAGTACACGCCGATGCCAGGTAAGAGGCAAGAACTTAGATCTTTATTTTTGAAAGATCCACTTATCAAATCTCTTTCTGACAATGCGATGACTTGGTAAACTACTCTTTACGAAATCTACGTCATTTCAAGTGGATGAATAAGACTCTCCATAAGCATTCACACACACAATTTCTCTTTAAATGGATATGCGGGTGGTGTAATGGATAGCAGCTTGAATTGAGAATTTGGAGAGCCGCGTTCAAATTCCAGTAGAGTTCGTTAGATTCATTTACACACATATACCCTTGGAAAAGGTTTGAATTCATTTCTTCTCCCGCAGGTATGGGTTAAATAGTAAGACTTGGCATTTTAGCCTTGTTTGGCAACCAATCTAGGAGAAGGAAAACTGAATTCAAAAACATGTCAAGTGCTGCTTGGAGGCCACTTGGTACATGATGTGCACCTTTTCTCTGTAATCAGGTCTTCTAAAAAGTGTCGTTAGTTCTGCACAAGCGTCCACTATGATAATCAAATTATGTGCGAGTAGTCTGGTTATTTTGTTCTAAGAACTCAATTGTTGGATCCTCATATGTCAAAGACAATAGGAGTCCATCACATATTTTTAAATATTTACCTGGCCTCATATTCAAAACATACTTTTTCACTCAATTTAAATAATTTCTTTCCAATGTTGTAATTTTTTTCAAGTGTTAGAAATCTATCCAAATTTAAAAAAAAAAAAAAAAAAAAATCTTCAAAAAATTATTTTCGAAAATAAATTTTTTTTTTTTTAATGAACCTGCATTAACTTAAAATAAAATTGGGTGTATATCCCTATTCTACCAGTAACGTTTGCATTAATTCCTGCTCTCCCCCTCAGATAATCCCTTTTCTTCTAACACTGTAGTTCAAAAAGTAAAATCATTTACAATGCATGCATTTCTATGTATTAATAGCCATATCTTATCTTATTACTATATAAAATTCTGTGAACTTTGTATCTAGTGTTTGTCAAGTCATATATAGAGAGTGGGGAAAAGAAAGATGTAAATTTATCGTGTAGAAAGTGTATAAAACACACAAAATCCAGTCAAAAAAGGATGTGCACAGCTGTCAAGGTCCACGCCACTCTTGCTTGTGAACTTCATGACCTCATGCTAAAAGAGAGCGCTGACAAACTTTTAAAGAGATCGCTTCAGATCATGTATCCTCCTTACTATGAACCATGCACACACGTTGACTTTTTGACACAAACACATATATAACATTTCATTGTTTCTCACATATGTACACAAAGGGAATTTATATTTAATTTCAGAATTTTATTAACCCAAACAAAGACATTACTTTCTATGACCAATTGCTTGTCGTCTTGTTATATTAATGTTCATTTTTTTGAAACTACATTGTCTTTTCTATTGAATTTTATTCTTTCAATTAAAATCGTTTGATTATTCTAAATGGCTGAATTATGTGCAGCACCACAACAATATTTTATGTTATTGTATCGAATCCCAACACTTCGAATTCTGACATTCCAACTCAGCACAAGGCCAATTTGAGTACAACCCTAGTAACGATTCTTGTATGACTTACCTTAACATCTGGACAAAAAAAAAAAAAAAAAAAAAAGCACACATTCTAAAACCATATGTAAACCATCCAATAATAAACTAAGTAGAAACTTTCCTTTGGTTGTTCTAATACTGAACTAAGGCTGAATATGATATCTATACTTAAATGACTGGACCAAAAAACAAAGTGGACATACCCATGAGACATTAAGAATGGTTTCACTATTCACCATAAAATAGAATAACCATCCATAGTAGAACTCAAGTTTTTGTATGCATCTATCTTCTGTTTACATATTGAACATGTTCTTTCACCTAAACTAAGCACAAACATGTAACCTTTTAAGATCCATATGCCTTCATCAGGTGTATATCAATGTGGGTAACCTACAGGGAACTGAACCCTTTATTTAATCTATGGGGGGCAGACTGTTCTTGTTCCATGTCTAAACCTAGACAATATCCCTAAACTTCCTGTGTAGAAAATGAGGGAAACTGAGAAGTGGTAAAATCAGTTGACATCATAAGGAAAACTGAAGCTTTGTTTTATACGAGGTTCAAATGCAGTTTGTTCTAAAATCTAAGTAACATCAGCATTTCATTAGCCAAAGCTAAAATTTACTTTGCCATTCTAATGGTAATCATTGGCATGAATGTCAGTTCCAAACTTTAATAAATCCAACCCTTTCTATCATCAGCTATAGAAAGCAAATTAAATTAATTATGAGGCCAGTTATAAACAAAAATTACTAAAAATTTTAAGCTTAACAATACAATTACTCACACATCTTTAGAGGGTAAGTAGATGAACTACTTCCTTTTAAAGTTCACTCAGCTTTCTGAATTTTATCTCCAATCCATCCTTGATGAAAGTGAATTGCCAGAATTTACTGGATTCATGTCTCCAGTTCACCTTTGAATTGGGAAACACAAAAATTTTATCAATCATTTTAGATAGTTATAAAAGTAGGCTTTTAAAGATTTGACTATCCATGTGGTTTTGGGAATACAAGTGGATAGAGTGGGGTGAGACCCCAGCCATTATCCATATAAGCAGAGATAGGCAGGAATTCAGGAGAAAAAGGTCCAGCAGTCGGTGAGGAATCAGCAAGGACCAAAGCGACAGACAATGAATGTAGGTGTCCTTTTCCGTAGCCAGAAGTTAGTAAGATAGCAGTCCACTTCTTGAAGCTGAAGGAAGGATCCCATGGTTAAGTGAGAAATCATATTGTTGCTACTTCCCAACCAGAAAGTCTTGAAAAACTACTGTCTTCATTTTTTGTTGAAAGCAATCACAGCCGAGAAGACAAACCTGTGCACATAGTGAGTTGGGTGTATATGCAAATACAATCAACTTTAGATGTCATCACAGGTGCAGTGAATGACAGACAATTGGAGAACACCTTGTCACAATTTCACCATGTAAGTCATCACACAAATGATTAAAAAACATCAACACAGAAAATGATATGATATTTTTTTTAATAAGTTACTCTTTTTCCATTACATAGGAACTAATGAATAATGGTTTGTTTGGTTTCTTGGTTTTTTGTTTTTTTTTTTGGTTTAGTTGTTTTGCCCCTTTTTATTTTTTTATGTTTTTTCTTGATGAAAAAGTTGTCAGATGAATAAACAACTTGCTGAGAGAGAGTGAGAGAAATGGAAAGAGAGAGAGAAATAAGAGAGATACAATGAATAAGGGAGAGAGGGGTTGGAGGAGAGCAGCCATAAGTAAAAGGAAGGCTCAAGATTGATAGAGGGTTTGGGGGGAAAAACAAAAGATGAAGATGAAAAACTGTGTAATAAACAAAAAAACTTCAAAAGGAGGGATGGAAGGAAGGAAGTGCTTCAAGAAATTAATTTTTGTAAGTCTCTAAATACAAAACAGCATCCAACAAGAAATTTTTAATGCATTTTTTTTTTTTTTTTTTTCTTTTTTTTGTTCTAATTTATTCATATGATTTTTTTTTTTTTGTTGTTTTTTGTGTATTCATTTGCAATATTTTTTTGAATTTGCTAATTTTTTTTTTCTTATTTTATAAGTAAAACCAAAAAATGAGGAGGGGATAAAATTATTTTTTTTTCATTCTTTGAAAAAGAATATTTGTTGATGCTGTACAAAAAGACAAAGGAGTCAAATTTTATATAAGGAGAATTTGGAAATTTTTTTTTTTTTTTTTTTTCATTCATTTATTGTTTTTTTTTTTCTTTTTAGTTCATTTTTTTTTTTTGTTTTGTTTTTAATATTATTCACTGGTATAAGAAAGGATCAGTTCTGAAAGATTTTCATTTGTTTTTGCAGCAGGAAGGTATATTTATCAATTTTAGGGAAGGCATAGAGGGTTCTTTACTTCCTATATATTTCTTTTTTTTTTTTTTTTTTTAATATGGTTTTCTTTAGGGGTTGTTTTTTTTTTTTGGCTTCATTTTATTTATTTATTTATTCTTTTTCATATTACCCACTGGAATAATAAACATGTTTTAGAGGTTTTCATTTTTTTATTTTTTTTTTTTTTTTTTGCAGTGAGCAGTTCTTACTATATTTTTGCTATTATTTATTTTTGGTTTATTTTTTTTGTTTTTCCTTTGTTTTGTTGTTTTTTTTTTGTTTTGTTTTTTTCTTGCTTTTAAAACAGATCTTCCCTCTATCCACAAAAGTGACACATGCATTTCGCAGGAGCATATATTAATAATATTGATAATCATAGTAACAGAGTAATTATAAGAGTGCGTCTAAAGCTAAGATGAAAGATGCCATTATATACAAGAGCATTTCCTCTCAACCCTCTCCACAAATTCAAGACTCAATTAAATTTATTTGCTTTTTTTTGCCATCAAACAAGAAAAAATTTGGTTATAAAAGCATCTATATTTAACAGAGATAATATTTAAGATTGAAGCATTTCTTTAAATCCATTCACAGCTATTTGGATTTTTTTTCCTTTTTAAAATGAATCATTACTTTGATGCATCATCGTTCTTGTTGGAGAATGTGCATTTTCATTAGAAAGAAAATATACTAATTTGCACAGCGTAATTTGGTAAAGTAGCATTTATCTCAGTGTATATAGAAGGGATGTCGTGAATCTATCTAAATGCTGCTATTTGTGTTCTTTCTTTCAAAAAAAGATGAGGGAAATAGTATAAAGAGACTTTATAAAAAATACTGCACTTAGGCTCATTTGGAAACGGATTTAAAAAATAAATGAACTACTAATAAATATCGTAACTCACTTTTAAAGTTGCTAATGAGAACAAATATTAAAACAAAATAAAAAATTCTAAATATACCATTCTATAAAGTAAATCAGAAATTTTACCAAAATTTAATTTTAGAACAAAATGTTCAAGGGAGGCAACCAATAGACAATGCAATATAAGAATGTGAGGAGTGATTCCCCTTGACAAGTTACTTTGCATTATGTAACATGAACGTTCAAAATAAATCGTTTCAGATGAAAACTTAAATTAACCGCAAACTTAAAAAAAAAAAAAAAAAAAAAAAAAAAGATAAAATTGATAAAAAAATTTTCAAGTCATTAATTGTGCGATTCACTTCTCTTAGAAGAACATTAGATATTATTCATTTTTTTATGCAAACATCAAAAAAATGTATTTTCTTCAGCATTGGTACTGGTAAAAAAATTTACAGGTGAAGGTAAAAATAAAAAAATTTTGCTGTCAAACCTCAAAAAAAAAAAAAAAAAAAAATTGAATACTATTCTTGCATCATTTAATATACAGGGTGGTCGGAAAGTCTTGTTATCTCTACATATAATTTTCTATTTCAGATGGCTGACCCGAAAATGATGGTATTCATACAGACCTTCCCGATGTGTGACAGCGTCAATGAAAGTGAATAAGCTGAATCCAGTACATGTGCTTTATTACTTGTTCTTCTATTGTTCTCATTACTTTTTGGTAGGAAGTGACAAGACTTTTGAATCACACTGTGAAATAGTAGTTTGTTTTTTTTTTCCTTTTCGTTAATATGGCTTGATGTCTATTCACCAGTATAAATATTTATGTTCCTAAACAACTGAACCATTTCACTGTGTATAAACAGTAGACAAATAACAATCTAACATTGCAACATGACTTCGGTTTCACTCACTCAGTTCATTCCTGTGCAAATAATGTCATTATCATCAGTCCCATGACCAGATATGGTAGTATAATCTCTGAAATTATTAATTTATTCTTTTATATTTTATTTATTACTTAATAATTTATTAAGCATTTAAATAATAACTTATTAAGTACTTATACAATTTATCAATTTACTTAATAATTTATCAAACTGATCTTTTAAATCAAAAAGCTATCCTGGGTGACTGTAGATTAGGAAGAGAATAATTCTGGTAGATATCATCTAAAAGGCATCATCATATTAAATTTTAAGAGAGAAAAAGAATATTTTTTAAATGTAACTTTTTTTTTTTTTTGTAGCAACTGTCAGTTAAATTTCTAATTCCGACACGAACTCAATTCAATCAAACAAGGTTGAATAAGACCGACCAAGTTTTTGTTAATTGAAATAGGCATATTCCTCATATGCGGTAATTTGGGATTTTATTGTGTACTCATTATTTGCTCTGTAATAATAAATACTTTGAGCTCTTTTTGTGGATCAGTTTTAATGTTTTTATCTTACTAGGATCCACTTGGATTATATACCAACAGATATATATATATATAAAAAATCAATTTATATACCAATAAAATCAATTCAATCCAAGAAAGGCAAAAATGCCACTAAGACGCAAAGGGTTACTGGGAGTGAAAGAGAAAGAAAAGACTTTAGAAGGAACTGGAAACCCAATCCTAAACAAGAAACAAGGGATAAACCTATATATATATATATATATATATATATATGTTTTACAGTAGGCTATAATTGAGTAAAACTGCTCAATATCAGAAACAGAGCCTATGTAAATATAAAAGTGGACACTGAGGTCAACACCGATTGGCAACAGCTTGTTTCATGCTTGAACACAATCTTCTGGTTTAAAGATTGCATTCAAGCATGAAACAGACTGTTGCCACTCGGTGCTGACCTCTATGTCCACTCCATATCCAGGCATTTCTTTAATATTCTACCAGAAATGCTCAGAGAATTAAGTAAAGCAAAGGATTAATTAATATTACTATCTGGCTACTTTGTTACAAATGATACTTTTCACATTCACTGACTAATGTTCCTGATGCCTTCTACATTTTGCATCACAACTTGAAAGTAAGTCATAAAAAACAAATTTCTAAAATAAATAAATAAATAAATAAATCCTAACTGAACTGACCAATTTAGAAACAGGTTTTTCAAATTTTAAATGTTTTTCCTTCTGAAGAAAAACAAAGCTTTGGTTGCACTAAAATAAACTGTAAAATTTATCTCTTTTAAACTTAACTAGAAAACAAGGATTTATCTCTGCAGAGACAACCAATCATGAACCGTAAGACAGTATTTTGTAGTGACTAATAAGGCAAATTTTAAACTAAATGCAATTATAAAACTATTTAAGGAATGCCGCAAAGGTAATGCCAAAATAGTTTGAAAGAACTTTTTTAAACAGTAAAGCCAGAAATAGTGAAGGAAATATGAATCAATCCTCAAATAATTTAGAAAAATAATAATAAAAAAAAAAAAAACCCTGCTGAAAAAAAAAAAAAAAGTAAGGGTATGTTTAATCCTGGTTAGTTTTAATCCCCAAGTGAGATTCTTGTTTGTAAAAAGAGTTGTGAATAATCATCTCCAACAAAATATTCTTCATGAATGCACCTAAATAGACAAAATGTTCTATCTCTCTCTTCATCTCCAGTTTTTTTTTTTTGTCTTTCTCTCTTTCCATATCTGACTTTTTACTTCTTTCTTTCTTTCTCTTCCCACTCCTAGTGAGTTGTAGTAAGGACAAGGAGAAAAACATGGCCAACAGTAAAGACTTTATGGCACAGACAGATCTTGGTGTGATTTTCCTTTTTAAGATGGGGCGATTGCAGATTTTATTCTGCGCTGGAGATATTGCATCTTCTTTACTGTTGTCAAGCGATCACTAAACTCTGTATATGGCACCTGAAATAACGAAAAAAAAATCAATCAAAAAATGAGAATGAATTAGTTTTTCAAAGTTTATACAGAGCATGTGTTAGGGTTGCTAACTATTTTTGGTAACACCTTAAACAACCAGAAACATTAAAATGGGTGTGTCTCACTTTCCTCCCTACAAAGTTGCCAAGAAGGGTTTATTTATAATGAAAATTATCTCTAAAAATAAATGAAATCAGCTAGAGTTTTAATTTCCAACAAACAAAGTTGACATATAACTTAACATAGACTATGAATGATTTGTTCTCGCATTTATCTACTTTTGTTCCATAAAAATAAAAAGTCAGTTATTTATGGCCCATGTGATCCACAAGTGGTTCCCTTAAATCATATTCGTTAAATCAAAAGAAAATAAATTAAAACTTTTGCAGTTAAGTGACACCAAACTACACATTGAAGATTTCTAGTTATGGGTCTATATTAAGAGTTGGGATTGAGCTGAGCTCTGGGCCAACATTAGCAGGGGGAAGATTGTCCCTTAAACTAGTGCCAGGCTGCCCATTACTAGATGATGTTAGATCATCAAGGTAGTTTTAATGACACCCATTAGAGTTGCCAGCCATGTGCTGTAATCTTAAGATGAACAAAGCAGTGGTAGGAGAGTTAGAGTTCTCACTAGTTGAAGGAAGAAGCTGACTTGTTAGTCTGAGAGGGCAGAAGTTATCTCCATATGTCACTTATTGTTGTAGCATACCTACGGGCAATAATGGATATATCCCCATTCATATAAATACAATAGTAAATACAGTATGTTGGTCTGCAGTTAGATATTCATTGTGGAATTCACTTGACTCACTTCTAGCAGCTGATTACTTCTACACACCACTGGCAAACCTTATATGTGTTGTTCTTGTCCTAAGTATTATCATTCATTACCAACCTTCATGTCATTATTCTATTCAGTAACCTTCCCTAGATTACAACACTTATCTACCCCACCTGCCCAGACCATGCAAGTACCACCTAGAATAAACAAAGAAATTAAAGTAGGGTTGAGTGTCTCCATTTCTCATTGTGGCATTTATTTGCACCTTTTGTTTCCATGGGAGCTTGCAATGGGCTTTTCTGAGTTTTTGGTGCACACCAAAACAAATGAGAATAGAGAGACATTTTCACTACCCAGTTGGTGAAATGCTGAGAGAGGACCCCACTGTATGTTTACACACACACGCCCTATCTCAGCAGAAGTCAAAATAAGATTATCAAAACCTTAATCAAGCTTCATTAGGATAGAGAGAGTTATATGTTTCAATCATTTACCTAATGAAAACAATCTGCCCTACCAATAAGATAACATTCAACATTTGACAAAAAGATTCTCAAATGTGATACACTTGGCTCCCAAGGGAAGGATTTCAGTCATTTGCATGAATCATGTTTATTACTTCAAATGTTATTTTAGTGAACACATCTTATTTGAAATCGGTCCATCATTTCTACTTATTAAACAGCACTACATTTATTGGCCTGCATATTCAAAAAAATCTTAGTAAAAAAAAAAATGTAATTTATTAAATACAAAACAAGCAATCTCTTTGAGAGTCCAACCATCCATTGTAACTGTAGAGAATTTAGTTCCTACTCATTAATGATGAAAAGTTAGTAGCTTATCAAGAGAGAATCCTTATATTTATTGAAAAAGGTACAAATATTTTTAAGAAAAGTTTAAAACAATGTAAAAATCTGCACACAGATCGCCACAGCCACAGCATTGATGGCCAGATTGGAAAGGATATGGAACAGCAACATCAGCTTTCCACACCAAGTTTAAGCTCCACAAATCACTGGTCATATCATCCTTCACTGTTGCGAAAAAAGGATCCATCCATTCAAGAACAAATACTTGAGAAAGTTTCTCTATATCTCCAACACAAACCAACAACTGGCAGGGGTCAAACCCATTTCCCCCTTTGTAGGGAAACTACCGTTAAAATGGATTAAAAATATGCAACAAATATGAAATAAAGGCGGAATGAGGAAAGAGAGTATCAAAGAGTGAGGACTGTTATCTGCAACTGAGAACCAATGAAAGTAGACAATTACCTGTATGAGGGTGTAATCCAGGTGTGTGAGGTGTCTTACAGCCATGGTATGAAGACCAGTAGGTTTCACTGTATACAACGTCATATCAGGGAAGTCCAACACCTTAAAACCAATCCTGAAAGAATGATTTCAACAATTTCTTTCATTTTTATACTCAAAATCAGTTCAAATCTCACTTAACCATTACTGGTTTCAGCTATTATCATCTCAACAAGCTTGCTATCATAGGAATTCAAACAGGAATTCTAAATCTTATCACAACACATTAGATAATATAGTAGAGGAATAAATACTCTAAAATATATGCTGACTTTTTGTCTAATTCCCCATCAGGAACATACGATCAATTTTTACATCTTGGGTTTCCATGCTTCTTAATCATTAACAGCAATTGATGTGGGAGATTAAACCATTAATGCCCACTGTCCATAAAATGGGAAAATTAGGTAGAAAACTATAATACCAGATTTTTTTTAATCATTTCACCCAAAGCAAGATGAAAATGCCACTAAGATGCAAGAGGTTACTGAGAGTGAAAGAGAATGAGACAACTTTAGCAAGAAACGAGGAGAAAAGATAATAAAACAGGATTCAGGAAGACCAAAGATGGCAAATGATGCTGCATTTAAATTTTTGAGGATTGTTGGTGGACTTATAATCAATGCCAGATTTTAATTTTTATAATAAGTACAGGATTTTATAGTGGGCATTAATGTGTTGTTATTTAAAAAGAATAATTACATAAAATGCATAAAATATTAAGAGACTATCTTGTTTTTATTTCATCCTTTTCCATACAATAAAAGGAAAGGATTGTTATAAATCATTAAGTAACATTTTTATGTTTATTTCCGAGTTTCATTTTTTTAACATGGAGAGAAAGGATGCTCATATTTTTGAAAATATAGTTTTGAAAATACTTTTTATATGTTTATATTTCTGAGATGACTGATTGTCTTATACACATTTCAGCTGATACCCTCCAGCCTTCTTCAAGTACTGCTTGTTGAACCCAGTAACTTTAATGGAAATTTGAACTGGACTCTTTATTCAATCCCTGAGTATAGATTGAATGAAGGGTTTGGTGAGACCTGTAAATAGTGTGAATGTTTCTGTTTCAACATTATGTGGATCATATCTTTTACCAGAAACCTCAACTACCTCTTTGTTTTGTTTAATACTTGTCAGTGTCCACAACAAAAATGCACTATGAGCAGGCCTGGAGTATAGAACGCCATGGTATATGATAAAATCAAATTTTCGGGTTTGGTTGTGGCCTTTTTCAAGAACTAAAACAAATTAATGCCTTTTTCATTGTTTTTAAACAAAAGTTCATTAATTTATGACATAGGAAAATAAGGTTACAAAAAGTCATAACCCCAGTGTGCATATACATCAATAGCAGGCAATGAGCATTTTCAAAATAGGTGTATGTCCACAGCAATAGAAATGCTTTAAAAAAGAAAAAAAATTTAGGTATAACTAAGTTTTAAATCTATCAAACATTTATTTGCTTTTCTTGCCATTTAAGATTCTCCTCCTTTATGCTACCATTTATATTGCAGTGAAATACTATGCACAATGATTAAACTCTCCAAGTTTTACTGTTGGTGTTTATTCTAGTTTCATTATCTTTAACAAAAAAAGTAAAACAAAAACTATTTGCAGTGAGTGGACTGATAATGCATTTTCTCACTGTAGACTCTGATCACAATGGAAAGCCAAAATTAAAACTGACAGGAAAAAGAAAGTGGAATGCAATGACAACCACGCCCATCAAGGACTGACCCTGCAATCTCATACATCATCTCACTGTTCACTGCAACATGAGATCTTAAAAATAAAGAGTCTCTCTCTTTCACTTGCTTGACACAAAGAATGAACAAGTGACTTGTTGTTTCAATGAGAGTACAATAATTGGTTACATCCACCATTTCAGGTGCATTTCTGTCCAGGAATCATTTTCTAAGCTCTATTTGTACTAGTGTCTTCCAAAAAAAAAGTAACATTGTTCACAATCAGGTTATGTCAATAACGCAATAATATTTATCTCAAGCATTCAAGAGTAAATTTTTTATCAGATTATAGTCCAGATTGAATCTCCTTAATCCAAGATAATCCAACATTTCAGATGGCAATCTGGTTATTAATTTATAAGTATAAACAAAAGGTTTTGGCAAGAAATCAACACCTGAGATGGAAAAAAAAAAATTACATAAAAGTTAATTTTATCAAAATCTATGATCCATTACTAAAAAAAATGGGAGAAATTTCTGATATAAAAATTGTGTACATTATAGAAACCAGAAATATTTGTGAAAAGTGCTAAAGAAAAAAAAAAAAATCTACTGAATTTTAAAAATCTACAAATCTAATGTACTGAAATAAAATTTTCAGTAAGCATCCATTTATCTGGTGAGAGAAGGTACCATTGTTTGGTCAGAATTCAGTCCTTTGGTGATAATACTGGAGTGCAGGCATGGATGATGGTACATAGAGGCCATGCATTGTCAAGACTTTATGGCCTGCCTCTCAGTCATACCGACAAAATCCAAATACAGAGCACTACATTTGAGGCCAGCTGTAGGAGTTGCCGGAAGGTTGTCAGCATTGACAGCTAACTGCCTTTAGCACTTCACTCAAGATTTTCTTCTGTAGCTTTTTCTGTGTTTGAATTTGACCACAAGGCAGTGAAGGTTTAAAATCTGGGTTTTCTTTTCTGTCAAGCTCCATCTACCCAAATTTTCAGTACTTACATAATAAAAACAAAAAAAAAAATTATTTTAAAGTTTCCATTCTAAATTTCAAAGAAGAATTTTTTGATTTTTGACATTACCACCCACCCCAACAACTTAAGTTATCACCACCCCACCAATTCTTCCACTATAAGAGTGTATCAGAATCAAGTAATATCAACATTATTTCAATGTTTTATTTTACATATTATCCTAAGCTTCAACAATTTGGAAAATGTGCCTCTTCAGCACCACTCTGGCTACAAGATTTCTGGATGAGCACAGTTCTCCATATCTGTATACTAGGACAAAGGATCTTTCAATAAAGCATTTTTAAAAATTTAATATCACCTAAAATTTTTATTTTTTTCCCAGAAACAAAGCAAGCGAAAAAAGATAAAGAGATACAAAAAGTGGAGAAAATTATATTGTTTCATTTTTTATTCACTCAAGACAGACCCACTCCGATATGAGAAAAGTAACTTACCTGTTCACGCCTGGCTTCAGCTCACTTCCACAGTGGTCGTCATACACCAAAGGTTCACCCTTCTTATCCACAAAAAGAACAGCATCTGAAAGGGAGAGCATAAATCTTGTCCATGATGCCTAACGTGCCACCCAAATGTTTGGAGAACTTTAATGAATTTATCAATTTGTTCATCAGTCAAGATATCCAATATTTCACATTCTCTCAAAATCAATCAAGTAGGAAATAACTTCATTTTGTAAAAATTCTTTCTATTACTTCGAAGTAGCCATTTTGTGTTTTAAGTTACCAAACATCCGAGTGGCACTTTATAGTAACTGATTAATTATAAACAGTAATTACTAAGAAAATGCAATTTTTATATATATATATATATATATATATATATATATACACACACACACACACAACAACAACAACAAGTCCAAATAGCTCAATGTTGATCTCCCATAAGAGAAAGAAAGTAATTTTAAAAGAAACCAAAAACCCAATCCTATTTAGAATCGAGTTTCTGGTTCCTTCTAGTTTTCTCTTTCACTTCCAGTAATCCCATTTGTGTAAGTGGCTTTATTACCTTGCTTGGGGTGAAATGATTAAAGTTCTTTTCGTCATGAAACTGCAATCTATATTTAGCCAATTAATGCTGTCTCCAGTTTTTTAACAGAGAAAAAAAATGACTACTGTATTTGACATCATATAAAAGTGCACTTTTTTTCTTTTTTTTTTTTTTACTAAAAATATCTTAAAATTCCCCTGTATCTTATATGCCATATGTAGGTTTACTAATTTTACTAATTATTATTTTTTTCTTGATTTGTCCTGGGGTGTCATAAATGCAGTCAAATATGGTAATATGAATGTTAAAAAAAAAAAAAAAAAAAAAAAAAATTTCCAGTTACTGTCATCTTTAATCTTCAAAAATTTAAATGTCTTCCTTGTCTTCTTAATTCCCGTTCTTTTATTATTTTCTCTTGTTTTCTTTTTCTTATATTATTTCACACTTAGTAACCCTTTTGCATCTTAGTGGCTTTATTGCCTCGTTTGGGGTGTAATGATTAAAAACAAAAAAACTTTTTAAATATTTTCAATTAAAATAGCTACTACTTTTTACAGTTGAATTGGTTAAATGTAACTAAATTCTCTGCAAACATTTTCTTCTTTCACACTTCTTGTTTATGGAACTCTTCCAACTTTTTGCTTTCTAGTAAAGTTTGATCTTCAAAAATTTAAATGCAACATCAATCCATTTCTTATGTCTTCTTATTTCCTGTTCTTTTATCGTTTTCTCTCCTTAATAGTTTTTCCTTTTCCCATATTATTTCATACTAAGTAATCCCTTGCTCTTAGTGGCTTTATTGCCTTGTTCCAGGTGAAATGATTTAAAAAAAAAAAAAAAAAAAAAAGATTCACTAAACCTGGCATATCCTGGGATGTATAGATGGTGTAAATTATCAAAAAATGCTATCAGCAGAGTTCAAAATCCAGCTAAGGCTGTTGCATTCACTTTGTGCCAATGACCTTACGAAATTTAACACCACCTGCCAACAGGGTCACATCCTTGGTCTTGGTCACCAATTAATGTAACACATTTTGACTGCCACCTACACCAGGGTCTTAGAACATTTTAACCACGTGGATAACTCTGCGCTGGTCCAAGCTGGTTTTTCTTCACTGGCCACTTCAATCCACACCAACTCTGCCCACGTTGTGTTATTGACCTCAGAGTAGTGGAAGATTGAAGGTCATAGAATTGCAGTGTTGGTTCAAGCCATGGCAGGTGCTATATTAACAAAGATATCTTCACAACAAAAAATAAGAGATTCGGGGGGGGGGGCAATCTTCAATTGGTTTAGATACCTCTTGGTACCACAAAAATGAACCCTTCCCATATCAATCTCTATAGTGACACTGGGCTTTGTCTAAACTTCTGGAGGTGCTGGGTTCAAAGTTCTTCGAATCAGGAAATGTGATGGCAGCTGACATGGATTCCAGAAGCACTCAATGCAGGATTCTCAGCCGAATTCTCCGATCTCCCAAAGTCATCTGTTTATATGCACTTCAGCCCAAAACTGGCAGGGGGTCATTAGGTGATTACTATTGAGTAAATCCCAATGAATGTTTTCTTTGTTCCCTATTTCTGCTGTTTTAATTAGCTTTACAAATTTGGAGAATTATCCACCTTCCTTGGGAATAGTCACAGAGATTGTTCCTCCTTTAATTCCAACCTACTTCACTTCACATCTTGCACCACCACTCCACACAGGCAGGGCTAAATTCTGCCTCTTCCTTCTTCCTCATTGGTATTCTAACTCTGCCTACTTCTGGCATAGAGCTGGTATAAATGTCGTCGTGATAAATCTAATTTTTAAACTGCATAGGTGAAAAGGCATAGTTTATTCTCCTCATTAATTTAAACTCACTTCCCTACTATTACTTTTGTCCAGCGGGAAGACAAACCAAACCACTCATTTTAACTTTCCAATAGATAAAAATTATTTCCCAATTTGTTTGTCAGTAAAAATATATTTGCTTACCTAAATGCTCAACAAAGAGACATGCTGTTCTCTATCCTTGGGCTGATCGCCGTCTTTGCAAAAACATAAACCAGACCAACTGCCTGTTACAACAGGATCAGTTTTCATAAGCCTAAACCTCACAGCAGGTTCATTCTGCTTTCATTTCTCAATTCATTTTCACTAACAAAAATATAATTCCTGCCTGCCTCTCTTCTTGCCAATGACGTGTTTTTCTAATTTCCCAAGAAAGAGATAAAGTCATTTCCCAAGTTGTTTTACCACATGCTAGATTTTCGATAGATAAAAAAAAAGTAAACTCTTGGTGCACCATTCTAATTTCTAGAGGGTGAGACAATCCAGATGGCCACTTCCACATTATAAGCAAAAATGTCTTTCATTCTCTTTCATTTGGGGCTTAACCTCTTTTATGCAGTGGATTACCATTTAACCACCTCACAGCTTCAGTGTCACAGAAAGGCATGAATCCATATCAACTTCTTCCCAGGTATTAATAAAATAGCAGGACAGACTGAACTCTATAGTCTAGAAGAATAACTCCAAATTTAAAAACTATAACAAAGGCAATGGAAACCATTCCACTACCAAATACAGTCATGAGAAAGGAAATTTATTAACAAAGTTCCGATTCTAGCCAAGTAGTTGATGTGCATTTACTTCCAATGCTCTTGGGAAAGGCATGAATCCATCACTCCCATGAGCTATGGAATAAATAGCAAGACTAAGGAGATTCTCTAGCCTTGGTTGGTAACCAGTCTTGGAAAAGGCCAAATCTGTATTCCGAACTGCAGAGAAAACAATAGGAAGCCACTCTGCTATCTTTCCCAAAATGCAGTCATAGTAATGCACTTTGACATAGTGTAATGGCTAGCAAACATGCCTTGCTAGATCAATTTGACCAGTTTGATACTAACTGGGTTGGAGGTACCTTTTATGCCATATCTAAGCTACGTTTAGAAAACAATTTGGGCACTTCAACATGGTGTAACGGTTAGCATGCTTGTCTCACTCGATCAATTATGATAGAATAGCAAATTCGGTCCTCACTGGGCGCCGCATACTTTCAGCCTTGTACCACATCTAAGCTAAGCTTAGAAAATTACCATAATAATGCACAGTTTAGATAGTAAAAGAAAATGAAGAAATGGAGAGCCATGATCACTACAACATGAAGAAGCAAATGCTAAATTTAATTTTAAAAAGATAATGAAATGAAAAGATTAAAACTCAAGTCATTTTGAATAGAAGACCAAAATAAATCAATTTAGATGAGCAAATTTTTAAAATTTTTCCTTAAAAAACTAAATCCTCCTTAAACCATATCAGAATATAAATGACAATGGCTCTCCACTATTTCCTTGACTATTTTTGGAGAAAATGTCATCTCTATAGTTTGAATTCAAAAGTGTCATTCTAGACTAGCTACAATCCAAGACAACAGAGCCCAGTCTGCCAAGTCATATTTAACACATTGGCTCCCCAAGCTTAATTTCTTTTATTGACCCAAGATTATATCTTAAATCCTGTTACAGCAAAATGAGGAAAACAATGAGGGCAAAGGAAGCTGATAAAAATACTCCAAAACATAAATCCATTTTGTGTTGAATGTAAAGGTAATCCTTCCCTTTGCCTTGAATGTTTCTATAAGAGACATAAAATAAGAATCAATTCAACATTTCCTACTCATATATCAATATGTGCTTTTATATTTTTCTTTTATATCTTTTCAAAAAATCGAACATTAAGAATACGATTTTTTTTTTTATTTTTTTTTTTTTTATTTATTTATTTATTAAGGATATGATTTCTATTTGATTAGAATTCTTGTGTTTATTTTACTGGTTGTAGGCATTATTTTGGTTTCCTAAGTAAATAAAGTATACTTTTCTTAAAATTTCATGTTTTCCAAGTAAAGTTTCTGTTTACTCAAACTTTTAGTTTACCTGGATGTGCGGTACAGATAATGTATATGGAAGTATAAAAAAAATGACTCCCAAAAACAACAGTAAAAATTCCAAAAGGAAAATGAAATAAAACACACACGCAAAAAAAAATTAAATTAAATTTTTGGGGGAAAAATGTGGTTCTAGCATACCAAGATCTCATAAGCAATCAATCATAGTATCCCTCTCCCAATAATCCTCATAGAAAAGAAATTGGAAAACATCCCAAAAGAGGGTTGTGTGGGCCTTGCAGATATACCACCACGACACTCCAGTGGGTTGTGAGGGACCCAACATGTTAAGTCATCCACATGTCAAAAAAAATAAAAATTACACACAAAAAATATTTAAAAACAATTATGGAAAAGTAATTCCAGGAATTTTCAGATAGCATTCAACCAAATTCATGAAACTTTTTTTTTTTCAAATATCTTTTGAAGCAAGAAATGTTTGCTTCTCTTCTAAGAGGCCTGGCCTACTTTCTAGGGGTTAACATCAGCTTGGAATTGACACCAATATCTGACCTGCTTACCAAGAATGTAGCCATAAGGAGTTATCACATCTGTCTTAACAAATTTGTGAAGTGGAGCAAAATTTGAAAGTGCAGCTGTCACAGATGTGGCTAAGCCTTGATGAGAACGAGACAGGGCCTGTGAAATAAAAATAAAAAAAATAAAAAGACAAACACTTAGCAACAGGCAAAGATTGTTCTAAAAATTATAGTATAAGTAAAAGTATCTTAGTTATTTTGCAATCAGGTGGTTGAGAGTGGGAAGTTTTTTTGTTTTTTAGTTTTTATATCAACAGAATATAAATTCCTACTGGTGTTTTTCATGTTCTTCACTCTTTTGAAAGCATAAATAAATTAGAATATTTAAAATGAAATATTTTGAATAGGAGAAAAATCCTATTATAATTGCACTTGTCCCTCACTTTGTTAATTCAAACAACTGTTACGTCCTGCCAATACCACATAAATGATGGGGGCCATTTCGTTTTGATTGCATGGAAAGAGAAAAGACTACTTGGTTTCAGTGAGAAAATGAAAGATAAGGTAGAAGTGAAAACAGAGAATCAGATTAAGCTGATAAGGACACATACCACACTTTGAACTTAGCCAAAAGGTTGAGAAATTATTGCATTTTCTTGCTGCCCCACATTGGCAGGATGTGATACAAGGTTAGTTTAATGTTGGGAGCTCGAAAGCATGCACCCAAGCCAAGTCAAAAATAGCTCAGCCCCACCCATTGCACTGGCATCGATATTAGTACCAATGCACACTCTTTAATGCAATGAGGAAGGTATTGCCATAGGCAGTTGCTTCCCAAGACCAGGCACCTTCCAATAATTATTTTCAGTTGTGCTCTGGCTACAGAGACACAACTAAGGGATGAAATGTAGTTTATTTACCGAGCACAGATAATACACTTTGATCCTAGCCAAAAGGCCAAGAAGTGACTGTGATGAAAAAAAAACATTTTTCAGGCACACAGAATCAAACAACAGAAACCAAGTAAGGCAATCACTAAAACTCCAATTATCATAAATTAAATAAAATAACATCGTCTGTTGAATTATTTTAAAATTATTATTAAGAGAAATGTTCATAAGACAGAGATTGGGATAGTTAAAGTAAATGAATACAAAGAAATTTATTCAGAAATTTCTCACTGCATCCCACTTTGTTGTAAATGAAAGGCATACAAACGATGAATTAAGTCTGACCCAGATTTATTAGTTGAATTTTAATCTGAAAATTTAACAAAATAATTTTTTATCTATATATTCCCCACTAAATTAAGTCCATTGACAAAGCAAATTATGTTGCAAAATAAACAACATGCTTGGAAAAAAGTAATAAAAAAAACATTGTCATCACTCCAAATACATATTGAAAAATCAACACATTCAGTTAAAAATTAAAATACTAAAAAGATCCTTGAAAAGGAATAATTGAATAGCCAAATGTGCTCAGATATATAAAACACTAGCTTAGGATGTTAACAACTTAGAAAGAGAAATTGACAAGCCAATATTGAATTCCAGTCGAGTTCATTGCATTCACTTTATAACCCTAATGGGTTACAGGACTTGTGATGTGACATGACAAATACAAATTGCCTCAGCAAGAATTTGAGTTAAGTTTTTCCATTCTGTTAAACATTAGTCCAATTCCATGTCTTCAAGAGTAATCATACCTTGCATACAGTATTTTTATATGTGCATTGAGTTCTGATCTGGTCCCCTACATTAGTAGGCAGATGTGTGTGAATATTACCAGAAATAACCTCTGAAAATACCATGATCATAGTTTCTGGCTGATGAAGGTTGTCATAGTCAATCTGCTCAGTATTGATTTTTTTCATAAAACTTGGCAAGTTACATTGGGTTACAAGGTACCAGCAGTGAGAAGTAATCCTTAGCCCCATAAGAAGTTGATATGCCGTTAAACAAACAAAACAATAATCCTTAACCTGGTCCATTGGGAGAAGTGGAGTTATGTTTGCTTTTATTGTGAATTTGCTGATTGATGAAATATGTAGAACTAGCTGTTGTGATAAAGGCCCTTCATCACAACAGGGTAGGGAAGAGTAGATCTGATAGGCAACAATAAACTACAGAAGTACTCAAAATTGATCACTGCATTTAAGTATTGAATTAATATTTAAGCTTACCTTTTAAAAGTTCAACAATAGTTCTTCTGCCACCACTTAATTTACAGACAATTTGATGTAGGTAAGTCCTTACTTGCCATACTAACAATTAAAAATAATTTCATGGGTAACTTTTGCTGAATTTTACAATTATTCCCAAATTTATTTCCAAGTTATAAAAATTATTGTCATACAAAAAATTCATCTAAAAAAAAAAAAAAAAAAAAAAACACACACACACACACACACACACATCGCTAAAAACAATCATAGTAATAAAAACTTGGAAATCCAAAATTTCAGGATTGTGGGTCCAGATCCAGCCTGGAATGTTTTTAATTTGCTCACGGAGTCAACCTGATTCCAAAATGATATATACTTAAAGGAGTAAAATTGAAAAAAATGTGACACACTGACATTTGCATTTATTATATAGATTTGGACAGTTTTTGCATACTTTATGTCCAGAAAAGAAAACACTTATACGAGCAGAAGAAAAATCAAATAAAAAGCTTAATTGCAGTACCTTGCTAGTTGTCTTTAATGAAACATATACACTCCTGTTCAAAAAAGATGGGCCAAGGTAATATTATAACAAAAAACAGATGTGACATTTTTTTGCATATAATAAGTGAATATTAATGGATAATTTTTATTTTTCAGATTAATAACATCAGATCATACATTTTCTAATTTAAAATGATTCCCAGAAAAAAAAAAGAAAACATCTTCATGAGAGAACAAAAAAACAGAACTGCAGGACTGTGAAGTGAATTGGTTTAAGATACAAAACAGAAGGTTCTGTATCAAGTACATCAGGGTTTGCCCGCCCTAGAGCTTCCACAGTCATGGATGACCACAGGCTGAAGATGACCATTTTGAAAGATCAGAAGAAAACCTTTGTTGATTATTCTAAACAATTTAAAACAGCAAATGGGAATTCTCTTTCTAGAATTACAATATCTAGAAGAATGAAAGAAATTAGATTCACTTCAAAAAGATGTGCAAAAAAAGCCCTGTTCACCAAGAAGAACATCAATGAGAGAAAAATATTTGCTTCCTATTATGACAAGAAAGATACAGAGTGGTTTAGTAATGTTATCTGGTCTGATGTATCGTGAATTTCTCTTTCTAGTGATGCCCCCGAATTCTGCATTAGAAAATCACGTGAAAGATTTCTACCAAGTTGGATCAAAAGAAGAGTGAAGAATATGAACAGAGGAATAATGGTGTGGGGAGCCTTTACTGCTGCAGGTGTTGGCAAACTAATACAGTGTGATAAGTCCATTAATGCAAAAGAGTACATTAAAATACAAGGAAAACAGCTTCTGCTAAATATTCAGCAACTGAGAATATCACAAAACATGATATTTCAATAGGACAATGCACCTGCACACACAGGTAAGATAACTAAAAAAATGATTGGCTGATAATTCAATTGATATGTTTTGGCCTGGCTAATGCCCTGAATTAAATCCAATTGAGAATATTTAAACTATTATCTCTCCTTCAAATTGTCAGGGAACACTTTTCCAAACCAAGAAAAGCCATGGGAAGTAGTTCAAAGAGAGTGGAATAACATCTCCCAATCACAGTATTTAAAGTTGTTTGAGAGCATGCCTAAAAGAATTTCTTGTTTGAAAAAATCCAAAGGAAATTCAATTCCATATTAATGATGTTTTGAAGTAAATGTCTTGTTCTAGTTATACTGTATCAGTTGATATGTTCATAGTCCATTTATAATGCATAGAATGTACCATTTCATTCAATAAATTATGAAAGGTAGCTTGATCCATTTTATTATTAACAGGAGTGTGCATACATGCGCGTATATATATATATATATATATATATATATATATATATATATAAAAAGAGAGAGAGGTGGGTAATCGGACAGCAATTTTCCATTTATACAAGTTTATTTGAAGGACAATGAAAGTTCTTTTATAAGTATTTTTTTTTTATTTATGTTTTCCTGGTTTAGATTCAAATATAAATTATCCAATGTCAAGTGGTTTTGGCTTTCATAAGCCTTTATCAAGGACCTTTTGTTTTGTTTTTTTTTGGGGGGGGGGCGTTGTGCTATGTCAGTTTCATCATTTTAAGATATTGCTTCTTCACACAACACTTATTGTTTTTCCATTATTTTTTCTTAATGAAATACATTTAGTTTGTAAGTAAATTTGACAACATTTTATTGATGCTAGAGTGTTTGTTTTGTACATACACACAATCTACGGTGTATTTTTCTATAATTTTATAGCTGGAGAATTCTCCAGGTGGAATTTTGTTATAATGAAAATTTTGTTTTGATGAAAACAATAGGCTCAATACCAAAACAAAAATATTACCTGGCTGGAGATAGTAGTTTAACACATTGTAAAATAAAATTTAAATTTAAAAAATTAACAACAAAAAAAATTTAGATTCATTCATTCATTTTCTATGGCTTATCAGCATTTTGCAGGTTATTTAAAGCCAGAAAATATGTTTTTTTAGATTGTAATAATTTTTTTGGGGGGGGTTGGGAGGATAATGATTTAATGATACAAGGTATTTGCATGTAAGTGAATATAACAAACCCAACTGGAATTGGAACTCTGCTCTCCAATTAACAATTCTGAGTCATTATCTATTACACCATCCACACATTCAAACTTACAGCACCTGATATTCCCAAGCAACTTTGCAGAACTGACACACAAGAGACACATCTATCTAGGTAGTGACCAGGCTGACATTGTTTAAATGTGGTGATCATAGGGGAACAATTGTTTCAGCATGATGTAGCCATAAGCCTAGAGCCACTCGAGGTAGCGGGTTACAGAGTAAGAGGTAAGAGGCCTAATTTATGAGAACATGAGGGGGGAAAATAACAATTAAATCTTGATTGGAACAGGTTAAGACTGTAATGATTGAAGACTTGTCTCTTGGGTGTCAGTTCTGCAAAGTAGCAATTCCTGAGAAAAAGCTTTCTGAGTGGAATTTACATGTCACCAAAGGAATATGAAGGGAATAAGGGCGGTTCTCTATAATGAGCGTGGTATGGTGAGTCTTAGCTGGGAGAAATTAAAATGATAGAAAATTACAATTCAAAATTAATAGTGATTGTCAGAGAATGTTATCATTATAAGCAAAATTGCAACCTACCTGTAAATGTACTTGGTCTATGAAATCTGCAGGTAAAAAGGGACCATTATATGAAGAAATGTCATGCCGGACAGCAGCAGCAATATTCAGTATTCGCAGTTGACCCAGAGTCTTTCGGAAAGGATCCAATCCTGAAAGACAAAGTTTGAAATGGAAGAAAGAATCAAAACTGTCATATCAAAATGGATAAAACATACAAAAAGGATAGGGATTTTATTTATATATTCACATTCCAAGAGATTGCTCAAACTACTTACATTTTTGTTTTTAAAACCCATATTTCAGCTGACCTATTCTACAGCAGCCTTCTGGTCTACAACCCATAATAAGTGGCAAGGGATTTTTTTTTCACAGAAAACAGAAGAAAAAAAATTCTTTTAAATAATTGAAAATATTAGCAATTGGATCAGACCATTTCAAGCAACTCGTATAACACATGGTACCATTCACAGCAAACTATGTGATATAAGTGATTTTATATACATTTATATGTTTTTGCATATTTAAAAGAGCTTTTGAATATACATAGAAATATTTTTGATTTAGTTACTCATTAACTGTTCTGTTTTGTGTGAATAACTTAATGAAAAAAAAAATGAAATTTTCTCAAATTGTCAGCATGCTAATGCATTCCTTTTGAAAAACCTGAAAAGAACAATAGATCTCAGGAACAGACAAAATAAATGGGCATCCATTTTTAAATTCATCAAGCATAGAACAGAGCTGCTAATGGGTAACTAAATGTTTATTTATATAAGTTTACTAATTTAAAAATATGGTTCATCGCTACATGGGGAATTACTATGTTTCAAAAACAAAAACTAAAAACTTCAAATTCAATTATAGAATTAAATTAAAGTCCCTAATCCTGCTTCATTTTCAAGTGAATTTTGGAATAACTTATTTTGAAATTTACTGAGTTTTATAAGCACATACATTCATATTAGTTTCTAGGGATACAGGGAAATTCAATCATTTTAACAAGGGGTGGTAAGGTATTCATTTTCACAATGACAATCTGTAAAAGAAGTCAAAAATAAGGATATACAGTACAACTCCTCTAAATCGAACATCTGAGTTGTTTGGTATTGAGGGTTATGTTCTGATTTGAGGAAGAAAAGGCTTCAATACAAAAGTTCAGATTTAAATTGAGTCCAAATTCGAGGAAGTCTAAATTATGCTATGTTCGGATTTGGGGAGTTCCACTGTGTGTGTGTGTATATATATATATATATATATATATATATATATATACACACACACTTTCCATGCTAATCCAGGAACTTCACATGGGTTTGCCTTGCAAGATGGATTTCTTTGATCAAAGAAAGAACTGAAGAGAATCACCTCTTTAAAAAAATAGAATTTGTAGAAACATTGTGGTGAGAACATGTGAAGTAATTGTAGGTTTTGTGTATAAATGTGTGAGGGGGGGGGATCAGGGACTGTTCTTAGTGGTCATTACCAGACAACTGGAACTAACAAATCAAAAGCAAAGAAAACAAAATGTATGAACAATTCTTGGTGTGACATCTATAATTTTCAGAAATGGTTATCTTAATATGATCCAGCATCCAATTAAGTTATAGAATGAGAATGACTTTTCTCAAAATTACAGAATTTACAGACTCAATCTTTCTTTTAAATTAGTATTCACAGGCATTCACTTGATCTGTTTTATGGATGCTATTTGAAATGAGGAAGTTAATATTTAATATAGTTACTGATGAGAAAAATACATGCCAGCTACAATATTTGCCATATTGCATAAACACAAACATTCACACAAGATATGCACCGCCAACCATTTTATCAAGATATTTTGTGGAGAAAAAAAAAAGATTGTGTTTCACTATATAGTTATTGAAATATATTTGAAAGTGATTTTGTAGAGGAAAATGTATGATTTTGTGCATGAAAATACAATATTGCAGCAGTCAACTGGAATAAAGTATGAAACCATAAACATTGTTAACCTTTAAAGGAAATCACATTTGCCAAAGCAGAAAAAAATACTGCTACATTGCTACATTTGTATCAATTTTTCTTTTTTTTTTTTTTTTTTTACAGCTTATCAACCCTTCTCATGTTATTTAAAGCTAGAAAATATTTTAAGATGGTAAGAATTGGGGCAGGGGATAATAATGGTTTAGTGATACAAGTCTTACTAGTTAACTGATAGCAGCAGGGAGAAGAGGTGAATTCATACTTTCCCCAAGGGTATTTGCACATAAGTGAATATAATAAATCAAACAAGAATTGGAACTTGGCACTCCGATTAACAATTCCAAGCCATTATCCATTACACCACCCACACATTTTTACCAAGTGGTCACCCATCTAGGTACTGACCAGGCTCAACATTGCTTAACTTTGGTGATTGCATGGGAATCGGTGTTTCATGAATTGTTTATCCTCTGTTTTCTGTTCAGGATTGAGTTTCTGCTTCCCTTGAGAGACAATTTCAGAGCTTTCAACTAGATATTTACAATTATGGCTTGTAATATGGAATTCTCCATACTTACCTGTCACCCACTACAGGAAGATGCACTCTTCCCCAAATTAACCTTTAACCAATCATCACTTCACTTTTCCAAACTCAACTTCCCATTGGTTAAAAGGACACAAAAATGTAGCAAGTTGAGACAAAATCATTTTTCCCGTGCAACTATCTGGAGCCTATTTGAAAACCCAAAAATCTATAAAAAAGAATCTCTCGACTTAATTCAAGTCAGTCAGACACTGAGTTTTGAGAGATGCCAGCAGACTCCACACTTGCCAACACACTGACTCAATAACACTACCAACCTCTCATCAAATCAACTCGCACTACTATTGCCGCAATAGAAAGTTAACTTACAATTTACTAAAAAAAAAAAAAAAAAAAAAAAAAAAAAGTGACATTATCACTACGAAATAGTAATTGTACATTTAATCAACTTTAGCATATCAGTCAAAGGCACACAACTCTTCATACCTTGAATCAACACTTACAATTCTCACACACATACACACTATTATTTGAACTCACACAATTGACATTTTACCTTGCAGAAATCAAACTGTTTTAATTTCATAAACTTAAACCATCAACATTCATTCACCAAATCTCTGCATGGACACTCTTTGCAATCTTATCTCACTTGCCATGTTTAACAAGCAACCTATCATCACTTTGTGTATGCCAAATATATATATATATATATATATATATATATAAATTCATGTTATTGTTGAAATCTATAACTACATTGTTTTTTCCTTAATTTCTTTAAATTTTATTGTCTTCATATGTTCGTTTAATTTATTTGTTGTGGATAAATGCATAATGTACACGCACATCCTAGGCCTTCACACAATTTCACCTTCTGACACATCTTAGCATAAATTCTGCAACAGTAATAATCCAAGAGTGAACATTTACTGTGGTTATTACATTGTAGTGCTGTATACTGATCTTTTCATGTTTGCCACTGTATTTTTCGGGTAAAAAAAAAAAAAAAAAAAAAAAAAAAATAGGAACTCAAAAGCCAATTATAAACAGGAAACAAGGGTTAAACTTCTACTTCCGTTCAAGAGACTGGGAAGGAGTGTGAAGCTACTTACTCCTATCAAAATGAATTTATTATACAATATTATTTTGTAATGAGAAAAATAATGTACAAAAGATTTAATCTGGTTTACATTTTTTAATTTAAGCAATATGTAACTATTGAAAACAATATAGTATACATGCTTAAAAAGTGAAATAAATTCCATAAGGTGTACAAGACCATTAAACTCAATCTTTTTTATGTTCTATGTTATAATATATTGGTTGATATAGTCATCTTCAACAATACAATCCATTTTTTTTGATAGTGCAAACTAGAAAATGATAACAAACAAGTTGATAAATAAACCAACGCATTCACAGCAACATGTGTAACACAGGCTATTGCATATTTTTCAGTGTTGCTAAGAAATTCACATAACATTGTGTTGAATAATTTGATTGGATCAATATATTTCTTAATATTTCTTTCTGCTTCCTATCATTTGTTGTTTATACCACAGAGAAAAAAAAAAAAAACTTCTTTCTATTCAGATAGTACACCTGAAAATAGTTGTAGAATGGAGCGAGTTGAAATATCAGGGTGAAAACAAAATGGGAGTTCAATAGTTTGAAGAAATTTGGAAGGATAAAAAATGGTCAACCATAGTCGGGATCATCGAGTCAATATGAATGATCATTCCCTTTAGCTGCATAGTATGTGCTTCGCCAAGGCTACATACAGAAAATATCTTTAATAGCTTTGTGGCTATGTGACACTCAGGCTCACAGATATTAATCATGCAGTAGTCTGAATTATGATTTTTATACTTTCTGTTACAGTTTTCTATTTATCTATCCACCAAAATATTGGTTTTGTTCTCCTGTCCCTCATTTTGCTGCATCAAATTTGCTAGAACAGCAATTTCTAAAATTCAAACACTAAAGAACATATCAGTACAAATATTCTGTGTTAAAAACAATAATGATGGAAATAAGACTTCGAATTTTTTTTTTTTAAATAATGAGATAATCCCAGAAAATGTTTAACATCTATAAAAACCACTAAACTAATTAAGTTTAATTTTTCCAGGTTTTCAGATAAGACATTTAGCCATCTTGACACCATTTGACGTCAGAATCACTGAAGAACCCTTTGAGTTATTCAGCTAGAAAGACAACAAGTTAAAATCATTAAAATGAGTAATGGCAAGATGAAAAACATCATTCAGACCTTCATTAATGGTACTCATACACTGGCTACCATCTTCAAAGTCTATTCAAGAAACATCAAAATAACAGTGAATATTTAAAAAAAAGAGGGAACAGTAGAAAGGAAAACTGGATCAGGAGGTCACTAGAGGGATCATCATTTCAATTTAGATACATTCTTATTGTTCAAAGTAGGGTTTTATAAAAACCTCAGAGAATTCCATTAAGATATATTTAATCATTTCTAAGATACAACAGTTCAAACTTCATCTAACAGTTGGACAATTCTGTTGTTACATGATTTGGACAATTTTGCTGTTACACCTGGTATAAAATAATTTCCAGTCTTATATTTTTGCTTGTAAATTTATAAATCAGTAAGAATTTTTTTTTTGTTTTATTAAAGGTTTTGCTTAAACAGATAAAATGATTATAGCAGAATCATTTACCAACTCTTTCCTGGATAATGACCACTGTGTGCACTTGACAAGACAATTTTGTTGAGGCATCTGGTAATGGGATAAAAGGGAAAAATGGGTTCAGGCCTTCTCCAAACACATTTGTACAAAATGAACTGTGTGGACTTGCAACTTTTGCACCTGAACACTTGACAAAATACAGTTTAAAATGAAGTTCAGATAACACTTTCAAAAATCAGGGATCAATTTGACACTGTATTTATATTATGACCAGGACCCCCTTCTAACATGTTAAAAAAAAAAAATAAATATTTTTTTGTATTCTGACAAATGCTGGGTTATGAGAAAGATCTAATGAATGCTAAAATTATTACCCTAAGTAAGGGTTTTTTTGTTTTTTTTCTTTTTTTTAATTATGAGCTGACCAGTAGTGTCCTCATAGACTGAATTTAAAGGTTCAGTTCAAAATTCCTTGAGGGTTACCCAGATTTAACAGACAACTGTTGAAGGCCAGGGAGCAGAATGGCTAAAATGTCATGACCATAACTACAAAGAAGAGGATATTAGTCCAACTGTAATGCCTCATCCCAGAGATACGAAGACAGCAAAACTAGAATTGGTTTGCAAACATGAAGCTCAGCTGATCACATACACACACAAATAAGTGGAGAGAAAAAAAAAACCTCACCTTCTAAATGCCGGAAGAAATGAGAATTCAACACAGATGCTGCTGTTTCTTGGTCGCAAAGCCTAAGAACGGCTAGACACCAGACAATCTCGAGCCACTGCATGGGATCCTGCTCCTGAAGCGTGAGTAAACGTGGCATCAGGTTGGGCAAAATGGCTGCCATACCTTTGTTGTCATAGACGAGATGGGAAAAACTGATAAGGATCTGACCAATCTCCTTTGGATTCAAGCTGTCTTGAATATGGAGGATCTTCCTGAAGAGAACGTCCAGCACTGGCGTGTGGTGCCAGCGTAGCTTGGAAAAGGACGTCAGAATGGAGAAGAGCAGCACATTGCTCTCAAAGTGCGGCACCTTCTTCTCAAGCATGTTCGACATCTTGCTCAACAGGTGATTGTCATAGATCTTCAAACTACAACAGGCATACAACAGGTTGACAAGGTGCATGTTGCTCAACTTGAGGGACGTCTTATTCAGGTGATAGGTCAGGGCACGGATCAATGGGGTATTACGATGTTTACGCTTCGAGAGCAGGTAGGTCACGCGGTAGAGCTCTTTTACATCCATCTTCTCAACCAGATCAAGAGCACGGGCCTCTACCTTGGAGAAGAGGAGCTTGCTGTTGTCATCCAAGATGTACATCAGGGTGATGAGGTCTTTTGGGTTCGACAGCTCCACCCAGCGCTTCTCAATCACACTGAGGGTCTCTGAAAGGATCTTCTTTCGCTGGGCTGTGTCTTGGTGTTGCTTATGGATAGCCAGGGTACGGATCAGACTTGTGATGGACATCTTCCAGAGGAGCCATTGTACCTGTTTCTCAAGTGACTCAATCAAGTAAGTGTCCTTGCCAGTCAGGTGGAAAAGAGCCTCAAGGCACAGGAGCAGGTTGCTGGGACTCAGTGCCCGCACGTTACTGTGAAGCATGGTGCTCACCTTGTCGAATCGGTCGTCCTTCAGGATGGCATCAAAGTCAAGACCGTGCGGAGCGAGTTGGCTCATCTTGTGAAGAAAGTGGGGTAGGTCTTGCACATTCAGAGACTGCAAATTCACCTGCTCCAGTAAAGATTCAATCGTATTAACATCCTGAAATTTACTGTGTATGTAAATGGTGCTCGTCTCCGGTCGCACCTTACGGCTGCTGACATTGTTGTTAACATTGTTGCTGTGATTGTTGTTGTGGTGAGCAGGATGTTGCTGCTGCTGATGGTGATGATTACCAGTGCGGAGACCCGATTTGGCCTTGAAGGCTTGTGTGGCGTACCTGTGCACTCCGCTGTTGTCTACCATCGGGAAGTCGGGAGGGATCGGGTGCACCATCAGACCTCCAGCCTTGCATAGCTCTGGTATTTGGCACTGATGCCGGCGGTGGCATTGGTATGCTGTCCGCGCATATGCCTGCAATGCAGAGGGCTGTCTCCACATGGTCAGCATAGAAGAGAACCACTGCAACTGTAAAGAAATCAACAGAAATATTAATACAATTTCATGCCACACTGTACAGAGAATTGCTGAAAAGTTCTCAGTCCAATCAATTGACTGTTTTACAGCTTATCAACCCTTTTATGGGTTTTTAAAGATGAAACATATTTTGGATTGTAATTTTTATTTTTTTTTTTTTGGCAAATGAATATTACAATATTAATTTTCTTTTTAGCATAACAATGTTTTTCTACATAGAAATCCTATTATTTAACCTATTTTTACCAAGTCAAAGGTCAAAAAACATTTGCTAACTATTGACATCATTTATTGCATATTTTCATGTTATTTTATGTAATCTTAACATTAATTCCCGACACATTTTTTAAATAATTATTTTCAATATGTCATTTTTTCATATAAAAATCTATTTGTTGTATAATAAACAAAATCAAAAATAAGGTTGTTTATTTTCCACTGAATTGGTCAACATTTGACCACAAATAACACAAATTCTGTTGTTTTTATGACCATGGGAGCATTGAGCTTTCTAAATATATACAACTTGACCATATTGGAAGATACAAAAATGTTAGCATAGAGTGGCAGATGCCAAAATCCACTACTTGGAATTTGGCCCAACTCAGTAAAACACTTGTAGCCCAGGCCACAGTCAAAGGTGCACCATAAAATTTTGTACATATCTTACCAAAAGGCAGACAAATTTCTTGTCAAATAAAAAAACAAAAAAAAAATTAAAGGTATGGTTTTTCAGAAATTAAAGGTCAAAGACTAAACTCAAAGTCAAATTATTTTATTTAACCTCTAAACAAAAAATAAAAAAAAATCAGATTTTAGATCTATCCAAGTACTTTAAAATGGTATATAATTTAGCTTTGTAACTGAAAAAACATCTGAGATATTGATATTTAAACTTTGTGACTATATATTTCACCTTCTTGGCAGTGGTGAAAGGGTTATATCTCCAGAAACCTTCGACTTAGAGATGAAAAATAGACATCATTGCATTTGTATCATGAAGCTTTATAAGTGTATCAAATTTGAAAAAAAATCTGTGTTGGTGATGTTGATTTGATACAGAATCATATATAAAATTCAAATCAAGATATAAAATAGTTTGGGCTTTACTCACAGCAGTATACTGTAGGCTATGCCAAGAAGGAAAATTAGCTATAGCCACCTTCCCCACACAGACAAATTTATTGAATAAAAAAGTGAAACATTGGGCAAAATGTAAACATGCAAGAAAATATCTATTAGCACATCTGTCCCAGATTAATGGTTTGATTTTATAGTACTTAACTGAATCTATTGAAATTGTTTCCCATTAGGATATATCCATATTACTTTGAATGTATGTGCCTACAATTTCATTCTTATTGTGTATACACGTTCACTGGCCACTTTTAATGAAGTATATGAGAACAAATGTTTTTTCATGCAAATTTTCAATGAGCAATAGTAGCAATTTAATGGATAGAAGCATTTCAATAGGGTCATAACAACCTGCTGCATTTTATTTCATGCATTAGTATAGGAAAAAAAGGTGATTTAAATGAACATGGCATGTTTGGTGGTGTCAGACAGGCAGGTTTGTGTATTTCAAAAACTGCTAATCTACTAGGATTTTTATGCAGAACTATCTATAGGGTTTGCAGAGAATGGTCAGAAAAAAATTTTATTAAGCAGGAATTCTATAGGCAGAGGTTGGAGATTACATAATAAAAACACTCTTAAATGTTTAGGAAATAAATTGAAAAAACTAAAATACTGAAGTTTTAAAAATTAACTAGACCACCCCTAAACTCATTGGGTTCCTATTAAAAGCAGTTCATGATACAAAATGATGAGGTAACAATATCATCAAGTTTATTATTAATTACACATATTTTAATTTGATTTGCAATAAAAGTTATTATAATATAACAGATATACAAAAATAAAAAGGGGTGTAAGACAAGGATGTGGTTTCTCACTGGACTTATCCAACCTATACAGCAAGGCAATTCTGAGAGAATTAGAAGTCCGATCAGGATTCGTTATTAGTAGCCAAAATCTTAACAACATAAGATATGAAGGTGACACAGTGTTTATAGCAGACACAGAAAGAACTCCTGCAGAAAATAATGAAGGAAAGTGAGAAGAAAGGATTAAACATCAACTACAAGAAGACAGAATTCCTGGTTGTTAGCAAAAGGATGAGCACAAAATGAAAATTACAAATTGAAAATACCAAAATCAAACAAGTAAAACAATTTAAGCATCTGGGAAGTGTTTTAACAGAGGACGGAAAGTGCAACACCGAAATCCAAACATGAAAATGTGAGCTACGGCAAGGTTTTAGAGAAAATGGAAACTAAAAAGGAACTTATACTCAACATCAGGAAGAGACAGTTGAAATTTCTAGGGCACATACCGAGGAAAGAGGGTTTGGAAAATCTGATACTCACAGGACAGAGACAGAGGAAAACAACATATAGCATACAGATGGCAGAATAGGGTTTAGGAGAATTAACAAAAAGACAAAATTTATTAAGAGCTACAAAGGACAGGAAGTTGTGGAGATCCATGATCGCCTCAGTTCTGAGCGGACGCAGGCACATACAGAAGAAGAATTATTATTACTCACATAATACAATATTACTTCGATCAGATGCAATAAGAAATTAATAAATGGAAAGGTTTTTGGAATTTGTGAAAAAATTTGCTGCTTTACATTATTTTATTAATGAAATTCAGCTGGAAATTCAATGACAGACATTAAAGTTTTGTTTTAGGATTGTAACCTAACTTTAATTTGAAACATCCCTTTAATGCAGGAAAAAAAGTTTACTGCTTTTGAGAATGGAATTGCCAACTGATATTGAAACTAAAGGCCTCTCTATTCAAGTAATAGTAACCCCTGGGTGACAATTTATACCAATTTTAATATTTACTAAAATTTTCAAAAGTGAAGGTCATTCCTCCCAAAAAAAGCTAATAGCAATCATCTGCTTAAGGAGATTCATATTTACTGAAATAACTAAGTATCAATGCCTCCTTTTTGTGCACTTAGTTTCATTTTTTTATGGTAAATTTTTCAAAATATTTTTTATTATATATACTTGTTTCTTCCCCACATTTATTTCAAAATATGTAACAGTGTAAACCAGCATGCATCTATTTATTTACCATCAAGTCATATGACAATTTTCCAGCCATACAAATTGTTTTACAATGATACACCCACATGGAATCTTCACCTATCAAGTACATGCCAGACATCCAAAATATTTTGTTTATAAAAGTTCTAATGTAGTACAGTGAATTGTATAAATGTGTTATGCATATTTAAATTTATTTAATAATGTTGTTATAATGTATTAAATAACACAGTTCAGCACTGGCACTGGTCAACTGACGGTTATCTGTTGACTGCTTCATTTCTTCATCTGTTCTGCCCATGTTATGTTACTTGATCCCAGTGTAGTGAAAATCAAATTTTCATCTGTACTTAAGCACTGAATCAAGCTGACAGAACTGTGCTATGAAAAAGGACAAGAATTCTTCAGCCAGTGAAAATACAAAGATCACAACAAATAATGAAGAAGGCTGCTGGGTTAATTTTCAATTACTTTATATAATCAGTGATACAGCAAAATTAACCCTTCCCATTAAACTCTCTATCATAACATTGTATCTCTTGCTTATAAAACTTGGAACAATTTCAACCTTCACATGAGATGTTAAGTTGTTAGGAATTGTCGTCAAGTCTCAACACTAGCAATTCTCTCAGCAGCAGGTCACATGGTTTCTTCTGGCCTCTCCTGGCCACTGCCGGGCTCTGGCACCATCTAATAGCTTCTCATGACCCCTGGTCGCTTCTTGCTTCAAGTAACTGTTCAGGTTATATGCATCTCACCTAACTCTTACCACACTTCAACTCTCATTACATATTCATCAGTTATTTTCTCCAACCATAGAGACATGACATCTTCAAAGCAGTCAGCCATTTCAAAACAATAAACTTTGCTTTAAACACTCCTTGCAACAATCAGCCATTTTATCAAAACAATTTTTTAACATCAGCAATTTTTTAAATTATTTCTAAAGAATTTCATTTTGTTTGTCAAATTCCACTGAATTCTCATTGCCTGTCAATTTCCAAAATGACTGATCCAACATCCCAATTGTTTACATTTTGGCTTTACCAAAATTTGCTTCCCGACCAACAATGGCCTTCAAATACCAAACAGTCAACTTTTCAAAACAAAATTATTTACTTCAAATTGACAAGAATTTCTCAGAGTGTTTTACATTATGCTTTTGTATTCAAAACAGTTCTTATTTGCTTCTCCATATTTTGGATTGAATTGGATTATCAGAAAGGAAAAAAAAAACTTTTTTTTTTCCTTCGCTTCATAATCCATGTTTTCACATGAAATCTTTTAATCTTAATTTCATACAAATTGTTACATTCCATTCAACTACTACCAGCAACACTTTATAGTGTCACATTATGCATGTTTATTATTTTTCACACACATAATAGTTGGAATATGCAAGTGTTTGTTTATATACATGGATTAACCTTTACCACACTATTTCTTTATAGAATTGTTCCCCCTGCCACTGCATTCTTTTTGAGGATGCAAAAACATGAACACCTACTGTTTAGTTATAAATTTCTTTGTGCATATAGATTTTAATTTTTGTACACTAATAAAAGAATGAATGAGTAATATTTTGATGTAGTGCATTACATTTTTCATGCATGTTTTGACGTTGAAAATGAAAAAATTGAAATGTAAAATAAAAAATGCAATATAAAGAAAACAAATACATTAAAAAATACACAAATAATTCAATGTACTTAACTTTTATTACTCCTTGTGGAGTTCTGCGGGTGCAATAAGAAGCAAAATCGGTAAGAAGGCTTTTATTTTGACACGTTTCCTTGTGTTTACATACGAGAAGACACTAGTATTTGCTCTTTCTTTCACCTGACTCATATTTATTTCTCGTTGATGAATAAAGTTATTATTTTGTTGTTTATAAATACACAAAATAATTCACCTTCAGAAAGGCTATCAGGTATATTGATGGTCACCAGTTGCTTCCATAAAATTAGTCAGGCATGGATAATGGTAGCCACTAGTGGTCATCATCGCTTTCCTCAACATCACTAGCATGGTTATCATCTTCAACCACTTCTCCGTCAATATCCACTCGAGTAAAGCCTTCAAAATCATCATTGAAGTCCAAATCAAAGAAAAAATCCTGAATAAAGGCTTTGTTGTATATAGATGTGGCCATTTTAGTTTACAAAATATCGCAAAACAATTAATGTCTGTTTAATTGGTGTTACACCTCATGCAGAGTCTAAAAGAATTCAAAATGGAAGAAAGTTTAACTTTGGTCCAAAGCAGTAGTAGGCTATTTCCAGCTTAAAATACCAGAAATAACAGTTTACAAGTGTTTTTATAGCAACCATCTCAAAGTGACAAAATGCACCTAGAGCATCAAGGGGAGAGAATTCTATGGCAACAATTTTTGCTTGCAGCAAGGTAAAGTTTAATATAAGAATGTGTATCAAAAACAAATACTGAATTTCCTATTAAAAATGCCATAAAAACAGAAAAACGTCCCTAGCTCAAGAACCCCTAGTCTAATTTTAATGAAATTTGGCACTGCACTCAGCAGGGCTTTATAATATAATCGCTAGGAACAAGGAAAAGAGTACTAAACTGCTATATATTATCTGTCCTCCTGTATTGCAGTGAATGCTGGATGATCACTCCAAAGATGAAGAGGAAACTTGAAGCAACAGAAATGTGATTCTACAGAAGGATGCTGAGAATAGCATTGATCGAACATGTGAGCAACGACAAAGTTTTGGAGAAAATGGAAACTAAAAGGAAACTAATACTTAACATCAGAAAGAGACGGTTGAAGTTTCTGGGACACAATGAGGAAGGAGGGTTTAGAAAATCTGATACTCACAGGACAGATTGAATGCAAGAGGGACAGAGGAAAAGAACATATAACATACTTAATGAGCTAGATAGAATCGATGGTGGAACAGGACTTAGGAGAAATAACAGAAAGAATTTAAAGAATTGAATCAGTCAAAAGAAAACTTAGTAAAGAAAATGTGTCTTCTAGTAGGATTTGAATATGAGTTCTTCTTTGCAGGAAGAAATAACATCTGATCTGGTGTGTTTTTAGTGCTCGGCTACGAAGAACTTCATAATAAAACAAGGCTCTATTTTGCCTTTAAAGCATACTCAAGAAACCTTGCTTTATTGTGAAGTTCTTTGTAGTCAAGTAGTAAAAGCACACCAGATCAGATGGTGGTTCCTGTTGCAAAGGAGGATGCAGGTTCAAATCCTGCCAGATTAATACTGTTTAAAATAAACAGAGCATCTACTAAAATATGGATACTAAAAAGTAATAAAAATATTTCAGATTAAAAAATTAAAACCCATTAATTCTTTAGTAATACTATTAGGTTGGTGCAAAAATAATGACGTAATAATGTCGTTTTTTGACATGTTTTTTAACGGCATTATTACGGCATTATTTTTGCCCCAACCTAATATTAGTATAAATAACACAAGTAAAATTAAGATGGAATACAAGCCCAAAATGGCTTCATTGAACAGAAATAGATATTACTACAAATACAAATTCTTGCTAAATACTTTTTCTTCTAAATCTACTTGTTAACTAATTGACTGAAGTTGCATGCCATTGCAGTTCCCTGGTTTGACAACAAATGATGGAAATTTCTGTCATGGTTAAGGGTAGGTGAAGAGAGGCATAGTGGTTATCAATGACAAAACTGAAAATGGCATGCCCCAGTTCAAATTATAACATAATGGGTCCTCAGTTGTTTGGTTAGGACACCCACATCGTCAGGTGGCCTGTAAATGATTTTACCTGTCAACCAGTAAAATCAAGATGTGTGAGTTTCAAAGTAACCACACACTTTTTTTAAGGACATAACTTCAGGCAAATGAAAAGTTGCAATCCTCTTATCTTTACAGATTCTTGAAGACTTCAGGAGAAACTAAGAAGGAAGGGTAGGGTTGCATTCCTGATTCCAACAAAAATTCTTTGACTTTGCATCACTTTTTTTTTTCTTTTCTATTCCTACAAAGCTGCAACTCTGTTATCACTATTTCTTCTTTTCTTCTTTTTTTTTTTTTTAGTTGGTGAACACAAGGATTTAAGACACTACAATAAATCCTAGCTATGATACCACAGAACATATCAATGGCTTGTTTTATTATAGAAAGGAAACTGCATTTTCTCCCTAATTTTGATAGGATATATTTGTTACAAAACTCCATAGAATGTATTTTGTAGGTTAAAAAAAAGAAAGCTTCTATTATTCTTGTGAGATTGACAAAATTTAAGCACTATTCACAGCCATGTAAGGCTACATGAAGTAGAAGCTAGTCAAGATAACAGTATTTCAGATAAAAACTAAATCGTCAGGGTGGGTCGCACTATTAAAAAGATTCAAGGTAAATTTTCATAGTAGGTACCTTAGTTCATTTCCCTACAGAAGAGCATACTTTAGAAATGGTAGGAAGGTCTTACTTTTTAGAAAATATTTTTTATAATTAAAAAAAAGTCTTGGTATCATATTATCACAGATGACAGTGTGATTAGCACATCAATGCATGTGATTTATTTCTAATTTATTCATTTGAAAATGAAAACATTTCTTTTGAGAAAAATTCTTAGAAACATTTGTTTCAAAAGTAAAAGATGTTTACACATGATCTTCCTTAGTGAAAAATTGCCAATGGTTTAAAATGCTGACAAAGTTAGATTCCCCAAAAGTTTACGAAATTCAAGAAACATTGTACTTAATCATTGTTTATGTATGTGTTTATGTATGAGAGAGTGAACAAGCAAGAATGAAACAAAATAAAAAATTTAAGAAACGTTATTTTCCTTATGAAATTAAGTATGCTATACAGAAAGACTCATATGTAGACTCGTGGGCCACAGTTTGCCCATAACTGATCTATCCTATAGATATATAGCTGAATTTTGGAAAAATATTACATTTTGCTTAATATATAGTTAAAATATTTTTGTTTATAAAAGTTTGTCATTTTTTTTTCTGCCAACAAGTTCATAGGTGAAAAATACTATAGAATTAAAAGTAAATTTTTCACAAATAAATATTCATCATAAATATATAATTGTGGCCAAAGGTTCAAGACCATCCAATATTTTATTATAAAAACAAACAAAAATCTTATAGACAGTACTCACTTCAGTGAATTAAATTTATTAAAAGCAGTTTCAATTTCTATTAAATTCAGTATGATCTATTTTGTATAGCCACCTTCTGCCTTGATAACCACTTTAATATGACAAAGAAAACCGACTAGGATACAATGACAATATTCTGCTGAAATTCCAGTGGTCCAGATGTCCATGATATTATCCACAAGTGCCTTGGCATTGGCTGGCTGTTTATCTAAACCCTTATCCTTCATGTAATCCCACAAATGTTCTATGGAATTGAAGTCAGGACTGTTGCCAGGTCATTCTAACATAGTGACCTTGACATTCTTAACATAATTTTGCACTTTCTTTGCATAAATGTACTGCAACCATGCATGTGCACCTTTAATTTATCCTGCAACAGTTCCAGTTCCAGATACTTCTGACCATTCACATTTGTTCCAGGGCCCCAAAAATATAAACCAGCTGTTCCAAACTCATCTGGCTGGGAGAGTGTTTTCATAGTTTGTAGGATATATTTGTCATCATATCTCTTGGAAGCCTTCTGACATGATGCTGATACACAAGATGCTGCAATCTGGATTCATCAGATAATATGGCACTGCCCTATTGCTACTCTGTTCAATGTTCATGATTTCTGGCAAATGCCAGGCACCACTTCCTTTTTCATTTTTACAATCAATTTTGGTTTTCAGTAATGTTTGTAGGATCTTAGTTGAAAATAATTGACTAATCTGCAAGAAACAGTCCTACAACTCACATCTGTACCCTAGAGAAACAGAACAGCTGAAATTTTTCTTTTGCATGAGATTGTGAAATGTGATGGATTTGAGGATATGGTCATCTCTAAGCATTGTTTTTCTGGGGCAACCACTTTACTTTCACTGAGAATAAGACCCATCAGCTTGACAATAGCATTGTGAATTGCAATCCTGCTTCAAGCCATTAGGATTGAGATTGCATGATCTGAGTAACCCTCTCCATGTTACTATTTGAGCACTTGAATGTCAGAAATTGACAATGTTTTACCCATTTTAACATAATATAAAAAATTTACTAAAATCTATTCTTTAGAAAACTTCATAGTTTGACTAGCAAAAATGAGTGTTATGTTTTACACTTGAAGATAATGTAACACTACTTATAATTGCTGTTTGTTTATATTAAATGAAGTGGAATAATGCAATATCCTGCAATAATAGAAATGTTTATTTTTTTCCCCCCCCAAGTAGTTTTAAACTAGTAATAGTTGGGAATCTTCAAAAAAAAATAATAATTTTTGAGTTTTATTTTTTTAAATTAGAGCCATATTTTCAGTGGATTCTTTAAAAAAAAAAAAAAAAAAAAAAAAAAAAACACTTTACATTTTCTTTAACCCATCGTTAGGAGCGTTGTGTCCATATTCAGTTTTAAAAACTCAAATGCACAAAGTAAGAGAACATGTTTGTCTGTACAGATCTTTGCTGATCTAAAGCCAGTTTTGCACAGAGGTAAATAGAGGCTAGAAAGATTGTACTACTCCAAAGTGGGCCAATTGCGAGACTTTAAAATCAGTATTCAAATTACTGGATTTTCACTTGGCACTAACTAGGGATCTTTTCTGTTAATTCACCCCAAAGTAAAAAGAATTTATATTTAAAATTCATACCAAATTCTTCCAAAGCAAGGCCTTCCCATTGCACTCCAGTTGGGTTAACCTTTGTCATTGCTCCAAATGTGAATAACCTGGGCACACTATTTCTAAGTGTGCAGTCAGCATTCACACTCACCCTGATAAACAAGCCAAAAACAGATTTTTTTTTTCTTATTTGTAAAAAATTCCTAACTCATGCCAAAAATTTAATAAAAAATTTGTCTCCTGCAAATGTTCACCTCAGAAGCAAAGCAGTGAACTGAAGATCAAAAAAGCTTGTCATTCTATCCTGTCTATTAAAGTTAGGTTAATTTCTAAGTATTTGCCACATGGAATGAAAAATATCAATTGTAAAAAATGGTATTATATACTTGTAAAATGTATAAGATCTCAATGGCATCTAATAATATGAATATTTGAAACTCAAATTCACTAATGGTATTATATACTTGTAAAATCTATATAGATTTAACTGAACATTTGAAGCTCAAATTCACCAACAGAAAAAAGGATTCCAACCTGGGCACACTATTTCTAAGTGTGTAGTCAGCATTCACACTCACCCTGATAAACAAGCCAAAAACAGATTTTTTTTTTTAATTGTAAAAAATTCCTAACTCATGCCAAAAATTTAATAAAAAACAAACTTTGATTTAAAATTTATAATTTCTTGGGGTGAATTAATATTTGCCATAAGTAACTTTACATTATTTGGGTTGAATTAACAGAAAAGATCTCAAACTATCTCAGTCACAAAACAGGGCCACCAAATATTCTACATAGATGTTTATAGTCTGGCAGAAGGCTAACACATTTAAACGCTAATGAGAATCCAATTCACTACACTAAAATTGCTTGAAAGACAAGCTTTCTAACCAACTTTCCAGCAGTTAATATAATGACTAAGCTTATGTTAGTTTGACAGAAGGCCACAAAAACAAAATACTATACAGAAATGAACTGCAAAACAAGTTTAGTATTTCTCTATAGCAGGTGGATGAATGTGTGTCCATATATAGAAATCTGTCCATGAAAATTGACACTCAAAACAACTGACAAATTAAACATTTCCTTCAATTCAAAACATGTGAGAGATTAAAAATATATGTTAAAACCATAATTGTGAAAATATTAATCTTTAAATGAATTTCTTAAATGATGCACTATCATTAATTATTCATTTTTAACAAGTATTTCTTTGAATTTGATCTTGTTTCCAATTAACAAATAAGCTCTTAGCAAGATTAGAACTCACATTCCTTATGCTTGGGCTCCTACAAATACTAACAGTTAAGAACCATTCAAACTTAGCCATATACCTACCATATATTTCCACATATAAGGCAACCTTTAAATCTTAAAAATTACCCACCCCCCTCAAAAAAATAGGAAGTCATCTAATACAACAGTTACAAAAAGCTAACTTTAAATCCTGGGGTGTATCACCACTGGTAAGTAGGCTAATACACTTGCACCATGGGTTGCAGTACAGTAACTACCGATGTAAATATTTCTAGTTAAAACATTATAATGCTATACTACAATTACAAATATTTGAAAACTACTTCTTGATTTTACATTACAATGCAATATTCAAGACAAATTGCACAACAATTTCCCCAAAATTCCACTGAGCAACACACATAAGTAAAAAGTAATGTAAACAAATCTTTCATTCTTGATTTGTAGAGATATGGGTGCATTCATACCAATCTATTTCTTATAGTAGTGTTAAAAATAACATTTAGGATAACATACAATCTATATTTCTAATTAAAATTCATTATGATTGTGGTGTTAAATAACAATATTTAGTATAACATGCAAAGTTTATTTTTCAATAACATACATTATACGGTACTTTAAGATGTCATAAAATCTTTATTTCTCATTACAGAATAAAAACACAGGACACTATATACATAATTAAAACCCTTCAAAATTACTATGATCATCAACATCTGATGCAAAAAGCTCATCATAAACATTGTCATTTACAGTTCCCTAAAATGGGTCCCAAGTCGATTGTTTTATACTACGGATAACAGATAAAAATCCCACAAATTGACCTAGATTTTTGGTTTTGTTTTATTGATAAGTTGTCTTACATGTGGAAATATATGGTGTGTGTGTGTGTGTGTGTGTGTATATATATATATATTCTGCAATCTCTATAAGTCACTTGATTATTTTAGATGAATCATTGATGTACTAAAAGCTTATTCTTTATTTCTGATAAATATTTCCATTTTGTAAAAATACATCTATTGGATGCTTTGGTACACATCATCAGTGATGTTTCTAGCCAAGATTCATTAGGTGATTTGAATCTTTCAACATCATACACTCTCCACGAACAGGTATCGACTTGTGTACCTTCCATTAGCTACAATTTTTCCATTCTCTCAACCACCAATGAAATAAACAAACAACAGAAATTAGTAATAATTATTATTAAGGTTGTCTGTTCTCAAAATCCAGTGACTGATTTTTTTTTGAAACAGCTTCTCTTATTCTTAAACCTTTGGTACTATTAATCAACTCAATGTTCACTTAAACTGATAGATGCTTTCTTCTGTGTGGATGCAGGCAATCATGGCTCTTCACAATTTCCCACCATGTGTAGCTCTTAATAAATTTGGTTTTTTTGTTATCTCTCCTGAACCTTGTTCTGCCATCCATTTACTCAAGCACCCTAGGTAGGTTATGTGTTGATTTCCTCCATCGCTCTTGCCTTCAATCTGTCCTGTGAGTATCAAATTTTCCAAGCCCTCTTTATCAGTTCTTATGCTAATTATTCTAATTATTAAAACATGGACTATGCAAAACTTGAAAAAAAAAAAAAAAAATATTAAAATGCCCTAATTTCTGTGTTAATTACAAGAGAATGAATTAACATGGATATCCTCTAGTATGGACATCGGAAGAAGATTGAAATACTTCATGGATTGAAAAATTAATTTCAGTTTGAAATTCTCATCTTATAACAGTCACCTGAAAAGGGCTTGAGAGTACAATGGTCAAAATGTTTTCATTATAACAACCAAGATGAGGAGACCAGTTTGAACAATGGATATTTGACAAAAGTTAACATATGTACCAGTAAAGAAAAAAAAAAAAGCACACAGTGTCAAAAAGACATTTTTTTTTCTCAACACCACTGTATACACCCTCAGTAATTTTTATTGTTTTAAAAAGCTATTTTTAGAATTTTAATAAAACTTTTAGTGTGTTGGCTACTTCTATAATTAATGTAACATTTCTACAAGAACATTTTATATGAAATGATGGTGATGAAAAGGTACATGCAAGAATGACAGAGGCTAATCAATTTGCAATGCAAGATAACATTTATTTAACAAATAACAAAAGGAAAGTTTAAGAGTTTCTTTACCTAGAAATAAATAGAATACACAAGGAAAATTGTTAACGAATGCATTTGAGTGTGACTTGCCTTTGTGGTTGTATTTGTGTGTGAAACGTCCACAGCCCTTTTTGCTTCAGTGTGAAAAGTCAATGACACACTCAAAAGGAGGAAAAACAGGAAGAGAGAGTTACTTAAGGCTTCGCTTGTTTTTATAGTCTCAGGGCTACTGCTGATACTATGTTTATTAAGGCACTACAAGCCCAAACATATGTAATTGGATTAATACCCTTTTTTTCAAGAATTGACAACACTATCCTTGTAAATAAACAGACAAATAGTGTTCAACATTTTTGATGTCAATTCTCAAAAAAAAAAAAAAAAAAAAAGTGTATTAATCCAGCTGCTCACTATTTTGGTGAATTTATGTGGAAAGAGCAAATGCGTGGAAAATGCATTGTTTTTTTATTTATTTATAACTACAGTTACTTGCCGTTAGATGTTTATTTAAATTATCTTGTTCACAGGCATTTTTATAAATTTATGAATAAAACAATTCATTTTCATAGTTATTTCTTCATAATATACTAAATGATAAATATTGCATTTTAGTTGATTCACATATTTTTTATAATCTTGTAAATATATAGTGTTTTTGTCAAATCCTCAAGAAAAAAATGAGAATGTATAAATCCAATTTAACTGGAATTAATTGCCAAGGGCGCATACAGTAATAACAGTGTCTAAAGAAAAGCCATCCTCTTGAAACACCACTTCTTACATTTTTTTTTTTTTTTTGGAAGGTATGCATGTTAAACATTTCCAAACATTCTCTAAAATACAATGTCACTTTGAGCACATGCAAATAAATAAAAAAGCAAAAAAGAAATTCACTATTGAGTAAAACAAAAATACGCCATTATTACAGAAGTTTTCTTCCTTTTTAAATCAAATGACAATATAAACAAAAGCTTAGATCAGTTTTTAGCTTCAAAGGAAGAAAAAAAAAATTCCTCTAACCTAGAAGTCAATTGGATTTTTCTTTATGTGCTATAATCCTCTTGGGATGTAGGCAATCACGGCTCTCCACAATTTCTTGTCCTTTGTAGCTCTTAATAAATTTTGTTTCTTTGTTATTTCTCCTAAACCCTGTTCTGCCATCCATTTACTCAAGCTCACTAAGTATGTTGTTTTCCTATGTCCTTCTTGCCTTCAATCTGTCCTGTGAGTATCAAATTTTCCAAGATAGAAATCAATTGGATAGGAATCATAAATGCTGAAGCTAGTATTGTATGAAGACCATACGGAGCTACAATGGAATCACAGACACAGAAAGAAAAAAATCTACACAAGTAGTTAAGAAAACATACTATACTGCTCGTCACACAAGAGATTATTCCTATCTAGGTGTTCAATGACCTTCTTGTTGATTAAGGCCTCAAAACACTCACTGATGATACTGAGGAGACTAATGGATCTATACCGGGAGGGGAAAGATCGGTTGCCTGCGTTCTTGAAGACCAGGCGTATGCTTGCCACCTTCCACAGGCTTGAGAAAGATTTCTCCTTCAAACAGCCAGTCAAATCAATAAATCAACACACGGCAAAAATGAAGTATGATCATTAATAGATATGAAGTTGACCCTGAGGAATTCTTTGGGGGTTAACAACTAAGATTATCTAATTATCTCGTGCCTGTGCTCCCCTCACTCCAAGGACAGCCAGATACCTAGTAAAAAAACCTAATGGTCTTTTATATGCAATAAGCAAAACAACAGTATAGATTTTCTCTCAAAAGGCATAACCTGATTCCATGACTCGTAAAAATCAATTTAACATATCAATTCCCACAGATTACCTATCTCCCACAAGCCCAAATTTGACACAAGTACATAAAAAGAAAAGAAAAAAAAAGAAAAAAGAAAAGAAAGAAAAAAAGAAAAAGAAACATACACTTTGGTTTGGTGAGGACTAATGGTAAGTCCACAAAGTGCTATGCCTAATATTGCTATTTTTTCTTATTTATATTATTTACATTCAAACTATTGTCCTCATCTTTGTGGTTATCATCACAATGTTTTTTGCCTTCATCAGGTGCTACTTAATGCAGATAACCTTTCAAACTGAACCCTTTATATAATCTAATGGGTAGATAAACATATCTAGGGATATCACTGGAAAATAGCCTAGTGTATTAAAGTGTTGATTCTTGAATCTGGTGATATAGTAATTGTGAGTTCAATTCCTGGGCCAGGTTGTGCAGACTTAGACACTGGAAATAGGGCAAGCAATAACTGAACAGTACTAACATAAAAACTAGATAAAGTACACACCTAGACAGGGACAGCCAAATGAGAACAATCTATCCCTGGCCAAGATTAAATGAAGTGTTCAGTTCAAAATTTCCTGATTGGTTATCCAGATTGTCAAGCACCTTATAATAATGAAATACCAAAGATTAAGACAATAGTTTGTGTGTAAGCTCCTCATCTCAAAAATTCAGATAATTATTCTTATTTCAATATTTTAAAGACATTACCTTCTTTGGGAGGGATGGGGACTACAAAAATATAACAAACTTGACTGATTTGAAAGCCAACACATATGATGTACAGGATATCTTTTGGGGAAAAAGGTTCAAATGTTTCTAGCAGGATGGAAAGAAGAAAAAGAAAGAAAAAAAATGTTACTTCATCTTTTTTTAGTCTCTTTACAATTCTACGTAAGTATCTGCATATTAAAAAATTTAAATGATATTTTTAAAATCATCTAGATATGGAATTAATGCTATGCTCTCTGTAGCTTAATTTGCCAATACCTGTCTCGCCTTAAGCAAGTTTATCAATACAGTAAGTTCTTCGGTTATGACAGTCCTGACCTACAATGATTCATGGTCATGATGCTATCTTCATTAATCTTGTTTTGCCTTCTGTTTGCCTTGTACATAAGGTGGCATGTATCAGTTTCTGGTTATACGCCATATTGGATTGTCATACCCTCTTTCATTTGTGAAAACTTATTGGTTTGAATGTTTGATGCTCTGCAAAAGGAGAAACAGCAAGGAACATTGGCCAGTTGCTATAAGTTGGCAAATTCCTGATAAAAAAGAAAAACAAACATTTGTTTTTCTTTCTTTCCCAGATCTGCTTCTGAGTAGTGCAAGAGACCAGATCTTATGCTTTGCCGTCTTATCTACCGAGAACCAATGACATCACTGGCAACAAATATACAAGCAACTTAAAACAATTTCATGTATTCTATTTATGTCCTCCATGTGTGTTTTTTAGTCTTAATTATGTTAACAGATGTCATAGAAATGCATTATGTTCTAGCTTATTACTTTACTAGTTGCCTTAGCACAAGTGAGGGATGTATGTGCTTATTCATGAAAAATCACAGGTACATACTGACTTACACGGAAAATGATGTTATGACACATTGTAGGAATAGAACTCTGTTATAAATTGAGGCCCCGCTTTTCTTGGTTTTCTTCCATAATCATATGCCTTTGCCTATATAAGAATACATGACAATTTCCCCTTCATCAGAGCTGTTTCAACTTACACTCCAAATCTGTTTGATTTCTCATCTTCAGCATGTTTGCTTGTTTCCAAACATATCCATCTTCTTTGGCCCATTTTTGTTTCAACACCCAGAGAGATAACCTATGGTTTATACTAAAACTAAGGTGAGCAGACCTTAGTCAAGTATGTGCCCCACCAGGGTCATACAGTTTTGAATTCAGATCTATGTGAGTCTGCCCTGCTATTTAACCTATATCTGGAGGAAGAGATTAATTTATCCCTTTTCCAAGGATATTTGTGCAAAAGTGGATCTAATGAACTTGACCAGAATTCAAAACTTTGAAGCCAACTTTGGTGTAAAAGTCACATTCATTGAACACTAAGTGACAGAATGCTAACCCTTACTCTAGACGTACACTTACTACAATCTCTGCAATATTTTTTCAGATCACTATTTAAATTTATAAGTAAATCTTAAAATTTCTTATAAGTTACTTCTCAATAAAAAAAAATATGATATAATTTCATGGCACAGTGTCTACTATATATTGGTCACACAGAGTTAACAGGTTTTCAGAGACTTAGAATTTCTTATCACATTACCAATAATTATAACTTCTTAGAATTTTTTTCAGCCTTGTACTCTCCAGCCTTCTTCAGGTGATATACATTGGAATTTCAAACCAAACCCTTTAAAAATGAATCTTTTTTTTTTTATTTATTTTTTTTTTTTTTTAAATTCTTTGTATCTACAATTTAGTTTATGATAAGCAGAAAACATAACACAAATGTTTGTTAATGTTTCATTCAAGCTTTTTAACCAAAAATTGAGAAAAATATTTCTTGGCTTGTTTATTAAAGCAAATTTTGTTCTTACAGTTCAAAACTAATTTTTTTTTTTTTTCACATTTAAACATAAATAATATAAATATCTAAATTTAAATCATTCAACCTTAATTTTTCATTTGTGCTTCATTCACCAGTTTAAAAAAAAGTGCTTAAATTACGTTCATTCCCGTGTGTGTTGTGTTATGCATTTATTAAGACAGCCATTATTAGTGAGAATTAAGATTTTTTTTTTTAAGAAATTAACTGGTTTTAGAACATACAATTTTAATTAAAAAGAATAAATAAAAATCGCCATGGCATCATCCCCCCACCCACCCATTTTTCTTTTTAAATAAATAAATAACCAGTCATCCCAAATTAACATTCTACTGTCCCCAGGATGACATTAATCTCAAGCCCTACTGATTAGTATTACTGTTCATTCACAAGAAAACCTAGACGACAAAACCGAGATATTAAAATCTCTCAGTGATAATCTCCTTAACATGAACCCAATCAGCTTTTTGCCACCTCACTTATGCTGCAGCCCACAGATATATACGAACCTGCAGCCCAACATATATCAAGTATAAAAAGGCTTTATTATTGTTGTGGTGACCTCCCTCTAAAGCATCTACGTTAGACTCTTCTGACTGCTATAAGATTAGTAGGACAGAAGGTTTCAGGGAACAGTGAATAGATTGTGCGCTAGTTCATTCAATACACTCTTACTAGTTGTGTAATACTCTTCTGGTGTACTTACTGTTTGATATACAATATATCTGCAAACCTAGTTTTTGTTATTACTTAACCATTTACTTGGTCAAAACATCTTGGCAACGAAGGATTCAAAGAAACAGACTTCACGTTAAATCATAAATTTTTTTTTTTTTTTTTGCCAGTGTCTACAACAATGGTGAAGAAAAGAATTCTAATCCAACTCAATGACAAAAGGGTACCCAGTGTTAATTACAGCACTGACAGTGAAAAAAAAAGAAACTCTTCAAAACAAGAGAATTTCCACAAGTTCAATTCTGTGGTTGGGAAGAAGGTTGGTGAACCTTGTTATTTTTTCCATTCCTACAAGTCAGTAAAAGAATTGTACAAGTCAAACAGACTTAGTTTTCACTAATAGGGTAAAGTAAAAATTTATCCCCCTCCCGCTTTTAAATTTTTCAGTAAAAGAATCGTACAAGTCAAACAGACTTATTTAAGAGGGTAAAGAAGAAAGAAAATTCCTTCCTTTCATTTCTTAATTTTACATACCATCACAGTAAAATGGACAAATTTAAAAGTGTAATGCTAGAGTTGTTGAAACACCAACAGGAACAACTACTTTTGGAAGAGAAATATCAAGAAAGACAGAAACACCAACAGGAACAACATTGGCTGTTGGAGTAGAAATATCAAGAAATACAAGAGAAATTCCAACGAGAACATGCAAAACACCAACAGGAACAACAACTACTGTTGGAGTAGAAATATCAAGAAAGACAAGAGTAATTCTAACGAGAACAAGCAGAATACCAAAAGAAATTTGAGGAATTGCACCTAGAAATTCAGGTTAGACAACAGAAACTAGAAGAAATGCTCCTTCAAACATAGAATGAGCAAAGGCACTTGTATATGCCCATAAAAAAACAAAATGAGGACAGTGATAACACATTCTCTCAAAAGGCTGTATGGAGTGTTATTGAAAACCTCATGTTTGCACCTGAAGAAGAAATTTGCTTCATACTTTAAACATTACAAAGACTTATACAATATGGATAGTGCAAGTTGGGCTGACCATAAAAAGGTTCGCATACTCCTCAGGAAATTAGACACAGCAGAATATACTAAGTTTGTTAACTATATTTTGACTAAGAAAACCAGCAACTTGAAATTTAAAGAGGTGGTTCAATCATTAACAGAACTCTTCAGTCCAAAAACAACACTGTTCCACAATCTCACCCACAAAGAAGACGAAGGTTATACGACTTTCACGAGTGTAGTCAATAAACACTGCGATGACTTCAAATTGGCGCCAATAATTTTAAATGTTTCATTTTTGACCAGGGTTTGATTTCAGCAAAAGATGCCGAAGATTCTCAATGTTTCATGAGCATCAGAGAGGATTCGAAAAACATCGAACAGAGTGGCGGGGCTCACATTAAAGAAAAATTTTTAAAAATACGCCAACCAAAGAATAAAGTTACTTTGCCTTCAAGACCATATTTCGGATGTGGTCAATTACATTGGTATAGAGATTGTTCTTTTAAACATAAAAAATGTTTTAATTGCGATAAATTGGGACACAAAAGTTCCGACTGCAGATTAAGAACAAGACAAAAAGTGTTGTAAAAATTACCAAGTGTGATGAACCAGAAAGTCGTGACATCAGGAAATATATTGAAGTGCAAATATTTAACAAAAATATAAGGCTACAGCTTGATTTGGGTTCAGACATATCCATAATTAATTATCAAACATGGAAAAAACTGGCTAGGCCGACTTTCTTAAGAACAAACCAAATAGCTAAAAGTGTAACTGGCGATCCTATTAAGTTTATAGGTGAACTTATAACAATGTTTCATTTAAAGGTAAAACTTTAAAACTAAAGGCGTATATTATGAAGAATACGAGTAATTTCTTCGGGGCTGATTGGTTAGAACAGTTTCAACTTTGGGATATGCCTATTAACTCATTATGTCAAAAAGTCAAAAATTTGACTGACAAAGTAGAAAAGTTGAGAGGTGAACTTAAAAAAAAGTTTCGACATTTTCAGTGGAGGACTAGGAAAATGCACAAAAATGTCTGCTAAGTTCAAGTTCAAGCCAGACGTAAACCCAGTTTTTAAGAAAAAAACGTAACGTTCCATTTGCCTCATTAAATCAAATTGAGGAAATGGGAGTTCTAGCAATAGTGAACAGGCATCTCCCACAGTTTATACTAAATAAAAGAGCAAATAAATTTGTGGATGTGCTGACTTTGCTATGAGGCTGAACAGCGCCCTAAAGGATCACCATTATCCTGAGGAGATATTCACGAAGCTCAGTGTAGGAAAATATTTTTCTAAGATCAACTTAAGCGATGCATATCTACAAATACCCATGGATGAGGAATGCTTGAAGCTTCTTTGCATAAACACCCACAAGGATTTATACAAATTTTTAAGACTTCCGTTCGGGGTTAAGGTCACTCTTTCCATTTTTCAACAGGTCATGGACACAATGTTAAATGGTCTGGATTTTGTGGTGGCCTATCTTGATAACATCCTAATGAAAAGCGAGAGCATCGAGGAACACAAATCACATGTTTGGCAGGTCTTCAGGAGAATCCAGGATTAAAGATTCAAATTAAAAAATGGGAAGTGTGAGTTTTTCTTAGAGAGGATTAAGTACTTGGGGTAAATAATTGACGAAGATGGAAGACATCCCGACCCAGACAGGGCAACAGCAATAAGGAATATGCCAGTACCAGAAAATGTGTTGGCTCTTCAAAGTTTCTTAGGTCTTGCCAATTATTACGTTTTTGTTCCGTTCCAAGAATGCACAGTTTGAGATCTCAGAAGGCACAAAAGAAAAAAGGTAATTTAGGGAATCTTTAGAAATTGAGCTGAAAAGGAGGAGATATTGAACATCTTTCATTTCATACCATGTCAACAGAAAAAGAAAAAAGAATGAGTAAAAAAAAAAAAAAAACATCTCCTCACTTATGAACTTTGAATTACCAGAAAAAGACGATACACATTGGAGTATTGGAAATTATTATCATTAAAAAAAAAAAAAAAAAAATTGTAAACGTAATTCTTGTATATATTTTTTCAAAGTGGTTGTTTCTGATTTTTTTTTTTTTTGTGGAAAAGGACTGAATAAAAAGTATTGTGTGGTAATTATATTAAAAAAAAAAAGGGGGGGGGGCTCCATACAGAGTCAGGCTGCAAAAGGGGGTGTTGTGATGACTTCCCTCTAAAGAGTCTATGTTAGACTCTTCTACCAACTATAAGATTAGTAGGACAGAAGGCTTTGGGGAACAGTGAATAGATTGAGCACTAGTTCATTCGATACACTCTCACAAGTCGTGTAATACTCTTCTGGTGTACTTAGTGTTTAATATACGATATATTTGCAAACCTGGTTTTTGTCATTACTTAACCATTTACTTGGTCACAACAATTATCCTGACATGTGCTTGCAAATTTGACTTCAGATAAATACAACATATTCCAGAGAAATTTATACAAAATACTGAATGACCCGAAAATGTTTGAAACACATGTTTATCGTTTAATTAATTCTTCAAGATTTAAAACATTATTCATTAAACATTTCAATACAACTTTTGCACATGCTACTTCTTTAGTTTACACTATTTACATTCTGACTATTGTCCTCATCTTTGTTGTTGTCATGTTTCGGTCATCATGCCCTCCAGCCTTCATCATGTGTATATCAACCCAGGTAACCTACAGGGTATTTTGAACTCTATTTAATCTATGTGGGTAGACTGTTCTTATTCCACTGCCCATGTCTAGGGATATTTCATAGAGTTCTTATTTTTACTACAGCTCTATTATTGCTCACTGTTTCCACTGAGTTCAAATACACACTGCCAGGCCCAGGAGTTGAACTCATAATTACTATGTCACCAAATTCACTTTAATCCAATAAGCTATTGTCCTGTAGAATCAGATGAGATATCCCCCTGACAAAAGGCTTAAATTCATGCAGTCAGGGTACCAGGGTGGCAAATCCATTAGAAATGCCATAAAAATATAGAAAAGACAAAGGGAAGTGACATCACAGTGGTGGGAAAATGACTGAAGTCGAGATGCCAGGTCAGGACCAATAACATTATAGACATTTCTTTGGATTTTGTTGAGAATCTAGGAGATATAAAGTAGGAACAGCAGACCAGATATGTCAGCAATATTCAATGTACAGACGAATGGTAGATTTATAAATGTGCAAGATGGATTCTTGTGAGAAGCATTATCTGGCATGTTACAGTGAACCAACTTTCCTAGCAGTAGACTTAACAATTGGTTCTATATAATCCCTCCACTTCAAATCAATGGAAAAGATGAGCTCAAGAAGGCACAATAAATTTCTTAATGATATATTCTATTTGGATATACATACATTACTTCTTCATGTTTTATTCATATATAAAATAAATATTGATTGGAATCTGAAGGTTCATTTGCTGAATGATGGCAACATCTGTCTGCCCAGAATGAAAATAAGTTAATTCTGTACAGATGGAATCAAAGAGTAGCTATTTTTAGGGAATGTGTTGTATTCCAAAGTTTCAAATTAAAAGCCATGCAAGTTTGAAGACTTTAAAATCAGTTATTCCAAGTGTTGTAGCATGCTTACAGATGATAATGGGTATGTCCCCATTCACATAAATACAGTAGTAAATACTGTATGTTGGTCTGCAGTTGGAGATTGGTCTGCAATTGGAGATTCGTCTCCAGCTGTGATGGTCAAACTCTCTGTCTCCGAGCAGAGAGGATCCCCAGATGAGGCTATGCCAAAGAGCTGAGTCTTGTCTCGGGAAACAGCTACCTGACCCTGTTTTATACAGGGTCTATGGTGAATTTTTGGTTGAGCCTACAGGCTCAAACACCCCACATTAAATTCAGCCTTGTGCAACATCTGACCACATGGAGCGGTTGGTAGATATCTTGCAGTTGTAGATTCATTGTGAAATTCACTTGATTCACTTCTAGCAGTTGACTACTACTTCTATATGCCACTGACGAATCCGATAGTAGTTGTTTGTGTCCTAAGTATTATCATTCATTACCAACCTTCGTTTGATTATTCTAGTCAGTAACCTTTCTTAGGTTACAACACTAAGGAATGAAGAGAAACATTAAACTGAGCTTGCAAAAAGTAAAACATTGCAAATCACAGAAATGATAAACGGGCCCCACCATACCATGGAAAAGTTCACTGAAGATTCTAGACAACTCCAATGCAGATCTAGTAAGGGCAAATTGACAACTTTATCTTACCAATATATATCCTGTATTAAATCTATCATCATCAAGCTATGCTTTTTTTGGCATTGTGGTCACAAGGAAGTGCCAAAAATAATAATAATAATAATAATACAAGATGTTGGATTCACAATCAGATGTCACAACAATATGTGAGACTGATCATTAGGCTTGAAATCAAATGAAACCAGCAAAAGAATATGTGAAGACAAGTGCTAGGCTTATCATTGATAGGGTCAGACAGACAGAAGGAGCAAAGGTTGATTGGCTACTGGTAAAAAAAAAAAAAAACACCTTCACAGATTGAAACATCAACAAAGCAAAGTTTGTACAATGTTTTGCAGTGAGGTTATAGCTGGTGAAATGGTGAACCCATGGCAAGTTGCAGATGGTGGTAAGATGACAGCTCAGATATACATTGATAGTTTTTTTTTTTTTTAAAGCATACGTGGAGGTATGGTCCATGAAGAAGCAAATGCTTTCAGAAAAATGTTTTTATGTACGACAATTTTCTTTCTCACATTTGACAAAGAAAACTGAATATCTGAATGAAATGGACTTCAAAAACAATCATTTGACCAAGTGGCCAGCTTGTTCATCCAACATTTAAATGATTGAAAACTTGTAGAGCATTCTGAAGAGGAAGGTTTACATTGGTGGAGCAACAATTTATCAACAGAGAAGGAAAAGTTGATACTTTACAGTTTATTTCAGATGAAGAAATATTACAGCTCAAAAAATAAATGGAAGAACAACTTTGAAAACTAGTTTAAGATCAAGGAGAGCAAACAAGAAATAATACCAAAACACTGTAATTATCAATAGACAGTCAAATTATATCGACATAAAATGTAAGAGTGGCAAAAAAAAAAAAAAAAAGCTTTATCAGAACTTTCATTTCAGTTTTAATTCAAATCTAAGAGATTAAATTTAATATTCCTAATAATTAAAATACTTTGGCATATTTCAAATCAAATTTAATTGGCATTTCTTTTCCTCTTTATCAGTAAAATCTACGAATTCATCCATATTGACAAATCCATCAACACAATTCTCTTTATTAAAAGATCTTTCAAGAATAAAATATACTTTTCTAAAATGTTATTTGAGAAAAATTAGCTGATATAAAGTTTAATTAATCAGAATTTAAACATTATTTTTAGTTTAAAATATTGCAGGAAAGCATTTTATTAAGATGAAGGTAGTGTGTTTTGATGCATTCAATGATTTGACAGCCTGATGTTTGAGAAATTTAATTAAAGGGGACAATAACTGGAAAAAATTACATGACAAATACAATGTGAACACCTTTTAATTTTTAATCAGTAATCTTAAAAAATTTTAAGCATTCTAATATTTTATTTAATTTTAAGCCTTACTTATAAAGACACTTGTTGAGGAAATGTTAGAAAATTATTAATAAATTTTAAATTTAATACAAGTACCTCTTATTTTCTCATAATGTCGTACATGTCTGTATTTACAAAAATCGACATGCTTATATGCAGAAAAAGTTCAAAATTCTTTTTAAAACACTGGGTGTCATTGAATTGTGGTGAGCTTTTCTGCTTATGATTAGTAAATACAGTTTTAATTTAATCACAATATCATTTGTTGACTGCTACAAATTAATACAGAGATTTAAAAGTTTATAAATTATTCTAATTAAAATTTTTAAAAAAACAAATTAAAATTCTTATAAAAATTAATATTCATCAAAAAATATTTTTCTTAAGACAATAGTTTATTCAGAAAAGTAATTAAAAGTTTTTCTAATGAAATGATATCTTAGTTTTCACCGTATTTTTTTATTTTAGTATTCAATGTTAGACTTACGGTAACCAGGGTCATGCTTGACCAAATATATTTGATTTAAATTCTCCATGGACTTGTTCATATAACAAATATAAGAGTGACAAAAAAAAGAAATTTCATCAAATTAAATGAGGCGGAGTAACTGAAATATAATATATATTTTTAACAAATATTTTCTAAAAATGAAACGTATCAAAAATAATTTCATTCCTAAATAAAACCTGAAAGTTTCATTAAAATCCAACAATTATCAGATTTTTTTTTTTTTTTTTGCAAGATTTTCGAAATCGATATTTTTCTCCGCAAAAAAGACGCTCAAATTTCCCGTACAAATTTATGACCATAAATTTGTACGGGAAATTTGAGCGTCTGGCGCAAAAAAAAAAAAAATAATAATAATAATAATTTCCAAAAATCTAAAAAGAATTTTTAAAAATTAGATGAAAAAATCCTCAATAATATTGACGATAAAATTTTGTTTATTTTTTTGAGCACTTTTTTTTTTTTTTTTTTTTAAATCCTCTTTTAGCGAATTTTGGGAGGTACATAACGCAACAATTTTTTTTCTTGATTTCGGAGGAATACTTTAGAAATAATTTGATACTCAGCTGATAATTAAATACAAAACGAAAGGTCACCTCAACAGAAAATACAATGACAATCCACCCCACCGTTACTTACTTAAAAAAATAAAACTAAAAGAAATGATAATGAATGATATTTAAAATGCCTATGTTGGGGAAAGAGAGACTAATGGAAAATGTAAAGGGAGACAAGTTTTAAGGTTCTACCCTTTTGATTAAAATCGAAGAGAGGAAAGGAAACCTCGTGTGTGTGTGAAGCTATTGGGGTGGCTGTGATACGGTTTTAGGAAATAGATAAGTTACGTCAAAAAAAAAAAAAATCCAGAGGCTGGCGAAGGGCGGAAAAAGTGGATAGAATACAGACTGAGACGGGTCAGACAGTCCTTAGAAATAACAAAAAAAAAAAAAGACCTAAAAGAAACGGGTACAATACGACCGATTTTAAAACCTGGAGGCAGTCTATTTCTTCTGTTTTTTTTTTTGTCTTCATTTTTGTTTTCTATCCCAGAAATTAAGCCTTCTTGAAGCGAGAGAGTTTTAATGGGGAATACACAAATTCTATTATTATAATTAGATAATCATAATTTTCAAATATTACTGTATTTTTCGTGATCGACGAGAGAGAGAGAGAGTTACTACTGAACAAGATGAAATTAACAAGCTTGGGGTGTCGATTGCTTTTCCTCCTTTGCATTAATTAAAAATAAAATTCTTTCGTTTCTATTTGAATCTCATTGAAGGAAAAAATATTCAAATTTGAACGATTAATATTTGTTTTCATTAAAAAAAAAAAAAAAAAAAAAAAAACAATTAAAGGGGTTAAAAAGTAGGGGGTTATTTATTTAAGACTAGACAATTAAATGTTATCAGGTCTTTTCTTCTCTTCAGCTATGGTTTTCCACGCGCGGGCAACAACACGACCAATGAGTCAAGACTCAAGATTTTGTTTATTTTTTTTTATTTTTATTTTTACAAAACAAATTTCCTCTTTCTAAACAATTTTTTTTTTAAATCCACAAGTTTCTGAATCAAGTAAATATTAAAACTTATTACATAGTTGAAATTTAAAAAAAGCTTTAAATTTCTTAAGTTTTTTTAATGAAATTATTGTCCATCTCACGTTCAGACTAAAAAACGAGAAAAATGAAACCTGCTCTCGATTTTAAAATATTATTATTATTATTATTATTCAAACTTTGTTGGTAAAAAAAAACTTCATTAAGTGTTAGATAAATTACTTATACCTCATTAGGGATACGAAGTGTCTAACTTCACTTATTTTGTCGGTAATTAAAATTTTAAAAAATCTAACAGAAAAGAAAATCAAGTTTGGCTCCGCATTAAGTCATTGAAAAAACAATTTTTATTTTACTTTTGTTCGGTTTTGTTTTTACTTTTTAAACATTCATCCTCAACATGAAAGGTTTTTATTATTCAAATATATTTTATTAAATGAGTGAATTCTTGACGTACATGAAACTACGATGTACAACATTTTATTTTATTTTAAGTTTATTAACAAGTCAGATTTTCGTTTCCTTGAAACTCAAATGTTTTCTTTTTTAGTCTTTAATTGTTAATTTTTTGTCTTTTCACAGCATCAATTGTGATTTTTTTTTTTTTTAATAAGGACACCGTTTTCAATCGGGAGAATCATTATTTTATTTTACCATATCTCATATTGTTCTCATCTCATTTGAAACTTTTGACAACATTTAAGATCTCTTTTTCGAATCATCATTTGTTGAAAATGGTAGTGGTGAAATTTAAAATATTTCATCCCCAGACATTTTTTTCTAAAGAAAAAAAAAAGTATCAATAATGTCACTTCATGACAATTTGGCAGAGTGGAGAAGAATGCAACATAAACTAAAAAACAGGAGTTACATTTTTTAGTTTTTTGGTCACATGACCATGTTACTGTAAACCGTACTGAAGACAAATCAGTAAGTCATCAATCTCAAAAGAAACATTTTTTTTTTCTAAATCGACCCCAGTTTAGATTTGATAAAGATTTAAACTTATTTTTTTCTACGACTCCAGCTTAATAAAATAACTATAAAAACGTATTTTCATTGTGAGGCAAGGTAAAAATAACTATTGAATTAAAAAAAATTAACAAGTTCTTAATTAAACAAGAGGTCATGTTTTAAAAAGCGTTTTTAAATTAATTTCTACCAGAAGCTGATTATTAGATGTTAATAATATTATTTCTAGTTACAATACTGAGATACTCTCTATTTCTTGGATTATTTTTTTAACCCTTTCATTTCTAAATTCTTTCTTCCCCCTCATAGAATTTGTATTTCCTTTCAACCCATTACACAAAAAATAAAAACTTAACTTTATTATCCACTACTTAAAAAAAAAAGAATCTCTTTTCAAACAAAGTCACTAAGAGTTTTTTTTTTTTTTTTTTAGTTAGACATTTCTTCACTTAATCACTTTTTAAAAAAAAAAAAGGAGAAAAAAAAATAAATTTAAGTACTTTAATACTTCTAGCTTTTATTTTAATTTAAAAAATTCAAATAAAAAAAGAGGGAAGTTTTTAAACGGTCCAAGAAAATAATAAAAGAAAAAAAATCAACTCCACCGGCCTTTTTCAAGACTTAGTTTTATTTCTAGAGAAAGAGACGAGCAAAGGAGACGTTCGGTTTTAAAACATTCATCAATCTCTCATCAAAACAACTGGGTTACACTTCATTACATTATTGTTTGTTGATTTATTTTTTAACCCCGTGTCAGGTAATACAGCTAGCCTTAGGTTTCATGCAAGCAGAGGAAGAATCTTACCGTGTTCCGTAAAGTGACACAAGGGAATTGTCTCTCTGACTTCTTTACATGCCGGATTCCACCGCCATTTTGATCAGACCGGTATTCGTCTGCAGAGTCCAAGATCACGATGGTCACTATTACACAGGAACCCCACCTGCACTTTTTAGCATCCGATCAACAGAAAAGCCCAATTGTTTAACAAACCTAATTACTGCAAAGCTGAAACCAACGCAAAAATCTCACTCGCCTCGTGGTTAATATTTATATAGTTTTCGATGCATTCATCCAAGACATTCAAAATAGGTGTGAGTTAAAAATTTTAACCTCTTTATCTAATTTATAAACTTTCCCCAACTCTCTTTCCAATAATCCCTTACATCCTTTTAAAGTTATTTTTAAACCTCTTTTTATTCCTCTTTTAGTTTTAAATTAATATTTAATTCTTCATATAACCCCAAATTAATGCCATAAGATTAATTTTCTGGTTTAATTTTATAAAACTTTTTCTCTTTAAGAAAAATACCTTCCACACTCCACTGACCCCTGTCTCATGCCTTTTTTTCATCTGACTGAAAGGTTGAAATGGATAAATTCTGTATTAGTTCTTCGACTGTTTTTTTTTTTTAACTTTCACAGTTAAATTTCTATTTCTGACATGAACTCAGTCCACACCAAACGACTGATATATTTGTCTGCCAAAATAGGCTATTCCCCGTATGAAGTGATTTTGGATATTACTGTTTATTAATTATATTGCTCTGTATTAATAGATGCATTGAGCTCTTTTTGTGGATCACTTTTAATATTTTATATTACTAGGATCCACTAGGATTATATACTAATGGATTTGTTGCCTTTACTATATATATATATATATATATATATATATAGGATTTATAAATCGGTTATCTTATGTATATAAGAGTGTTCTACTTTAAATACCTTTAAAAGAGTTTTAATACATATAACAATAACATTTTTTTATTATTTACTCAATAAGAGACTATTTCACAGTGTGATTTTCAAAATGGGCATTTGTTGTCCTTGGATGTTCCTGAGTGCTACAGTTATTTTTCAAGTTTTTGAAAAGGAATGTCACCAGCGTGAGACCAATTCAAGATAATTTAATTCCTTTTTGTTGATTCCAGTCTATCAGGAATGACTGCAAAACACCTGTCCCTCTCCAATTTATAGACAGAAGCACACAAATGCATGGTGGGATATTTTCCTAACTGATACAATAGGCCAGATCTCATTTTCATCAGAATCAATCCCAGTCTGTCTTGCCTTGAAGTCAGAATGCTATGTTCAAACTTGTTTTTCTATGTCAACCCCAATTCTTAGTTTATGAACTTTTTACCATGTTATCTTTTTTTGCTTTATTACTGTTAATTTCTCTTGCATATATTATTTGCTTGCTTAATATTATTTTTTGCCCATTTTCTTTTTGTTTCTTTTTCTTGTTATTGTAAACTTTGTCAATTCTGTTTGTTGCACAGTTCTGTTACTTATTTATATATAACATAATCCCAACACCACAACAGTAGACATCAATTTCTTTTCATGTAGTCTGTAAATTTCAAAATTTTGTTCAGTTTCTTTGACCTGTTGTTCCACTTGTTCAGCCAATGTTGCTAGTTAAATGACATGTGATAGTGTTCATTTTTTCTCTTAATAATTGTTGCCTGAGACATTGGGTCAAATATCTTTCAATAAATTGGTCTCATCTGCAGAATATTCATTAAACTTGCAAGTATGACCCAGATTTTTCAAGGCAATAATATAAGTCACTGCACTTTCTTCATGTTCCTGCATTCTGGATTGAAATTGGTGTCTTTCATACATTAGGTTTCTTTCAGTTTCAAAATGTTCATTCAAAAGAGCCAAGGTTTCCGCATTAGTCTCATTTTGTAAATTTTCCTTAGTTCAAATCTACCCTGATAAAAAAAAAAAAACATCTTTTTTTTTGTTTTGTTTATCTTATATTTATTGCCATGAAATACCTTCCCATTGTTTCAATCCACTCCTCCCAAACCATTTAGTGGTTAATGGCTGTGGAATCCAGTTACAGTTGTGCAGGTGGTGGTACTGCAATCTCATCCACGTTACCATTTTTGTGTTTCTTTCCTCCCTTTTCTAGAGTAGATAATCTCTTTTTATACACCACATATACATTATTAAAAATATATACATTTATATTCATTTATATAAATCTGTTCTATCATGAAAAACTATCATTACAGACAATATACACATTATCCTAGTACCCATAAAAAAATGGTGGGATTATTGATATAGAAATTAGTACTTCTTTGGATTAGAGTATTTGTACACTGTAGCTATAATTAGTATAGTTGGTTTACTGTTGTGTCAGATAATTTTTCTCATCAGAATCCATCTTGTACATTTATAAATCTACCATTTATCCATGCATTGAATATTGCTGCCATAGCTGGTGTAGTGCTCTGGCTATATATTTCCAAGATTTTTGACGATATACAAAGAAGAATCTGTAATGTTATTGGTCCTAATCTGGCATTTCAATTTCAGTCACTTTTCCACTATCATGACATGGCTTCCCTGTCTTTTCTATAAATATTTTTATGGCAATTATTCTAATAGGTTCTCTCCCCTTAGGTACATCAACTGGATGAATTTAAGTGTATTACTAGACTGGCAACTCAGCCTCATTGTTTTACTTTTGAATTAACTAATTAACTGTAAGTTCTATTCTAATAGTTTATTTTCTTGCACTTCTTACCTGTGGAACTCTTTTCCCGTTTCTTGCTTCCCTATCGCCTAAAAATTTAAATGCAACATGAAGCACCATCTTCTGTCTTCCCAAATCCCATTCCTTTATTGTCCTTTCTCCTTACTAAAGTCTTCTCATTCTCTTTCATTCCCAGTAGCCCCTTGCATCTCAGTGGCATTATCGCCTTGCTTGGGATGAAATGATTAAAAAAAATGTTGTTTAGCCTGCAGGCTGGGATCCAAAACATATCTGTTCCTCCTCTTATCTTCAGCTAATACACAGCCAAAAGTTAAGCCTGGTCCTAGATATTCTGACCCCAAGGCAGTACCATCCTATTGCACTATGAGGAGAGTGAGGTGCACATTAATGCTTTTCTGACACAGGTTAAGAAGAATACACAACTTTGGTCTTTATCTGTATATATGTTATAATTCCCCACCTTAAACTTATCCATGTTGTTATATTGCAAAAAGATGACATTTGGGAACAAGTAAGTCATTGAGTTTGTCTCAAATTATGAATAATTTTTGATGTGATGTTGCTGTTTACTTAACTGAGCTTAAGTTTGGCACAAGGCCAAGTATAGGGTATCGAGTGAGGATCAAGTAATAGTCAACTAAACTAGTTTGCTTACCATTACCTCACTTTGAAATACTAAATATGGATGTGATGTTTGTTTTGATTATTTGGAAAAATGATAATTTAAAGAAATGTATTAGAAAAATTGCACAATTTTAGAATTAATAAGACTTGAATTCTATTTTCAAAGAAATTATTTATAAAAAAAATATATGCTCATTTTATTTTATTTAATGTGACGTTTGTAATTACAAAGTTTCTCCAAGCCTTTTCCTGAAACTGTTGTTTCTTTGATACCATTTTGCAGTTGCATATGTTAAGTTCATATTGTCTGCAATTCATATTGCTAACCCTTTATTCCAAGCTGATAACCATTATGCTATGCCAACATTCACAGCATGTCATGGCAAAAGAAGATTTAGCAGGTTTTTCTACTCTTGTTACAGGCCCTCCTGAAATATCTAAACTATCAGCTGTATTCAACCACTTTCACAAATAAAAAAAAATGGCTTTGAGTGAAGTCTGAGGGTTTTGGCAAAGAGCTCACTTCTTCAATCCTTATGAACTGGCACTACCAAATTACAAAGAACTGTACAAATAACATAAATCACATCACTTGAGGACTTTCAACATCAGCAAGAGCTAAAATGGATACCACATGTAATATCACAAATATAGCATACTTTAAAACTATAGTTTTTATCATGTTATCATATATATGCATGTGTGTTTGTAGGATGTATAATAGTATCCAAAACAAAACTGAAGAAAAAGTGGAAAATTTATTAATGACACATTTCACCAGATCATCTGTTCTCTTTGTCTTCCCGAGGTTTCTTCCACTCTAACCTGAGGAAATGTCATTACTAAAATTTCCACTTTGACCCATCATCTTCACACACACATTATACATATATTTTTTTTTTTTTAAGCATTACGCCCCAATCAAGGTGTGAAGCCACTAGGATGCAGGGGGTTGCAGAAGATTTGGAGCAAGAGCAGATAGGAGAGATAGAAGAAAGGATGAGGAGAGGGATAGTGTGTAGATCAAGGTAACTGGAGATGTCGATTGATATTACATTTGAATAGTTGGAGATTATAGCTATCAGGGAAACAGTAATAGGGAAGGGTGTTCCACAGGTGAGAGGTGCGAGGTAAGAAGCTATTGGAGTAGAAGAGATGGCTACATTTAAAAGTTTCTACAGTCTAGGGGTGGGAGCGGGATGCCAGCCTCGTAGGGCGCTTGAATTCATGAAGTCTGGGAACCAGTGAAAGCAGTTCATCGGAGCAATTGCCATGAAAGTATTTGTAGAAAAGACAGAGAGAGGCGACAGCGCGTCTGTGAGAGAGTGACTGTAGACGAGACACCAGATCAGGGCCAATTATATTATATATCCGTCTCTGGATCTTGTCAAGAACTCCGAGGCAAACAGAAGGTGCCCCAGACCATATATGGCAGCAATAATCCATGCAAAGGCAAATGGTTGACTTGTATATTTGAAGTATCGATTCCGGGTATAAAAATTTCCTGGCGCGGCACAGAGAGCCAACTTTCCTCGCGGTGGACAATGCAATGGACTCAATGTATTTGTTCCATCTCAGGTCAACAGTCAAAGTGAGACCGAGCATACGCAGAGAATTGCTCTCAAGAAGTTGACTATCAGACATTCTAATGGGGGGCAGGGAAGGATCTCTATAGTGGTTAATAGAGAGTAGTTTAGTTTTTGAGGCGTTAAAGTTGACCAGCCAATTCTTGCCCCAATTAACAAGCGATTGGAGGTCCATTTCAAGACGAGCGGCCAGGTTAGTTTTGTCAGTGACACTAGATTTGTTTTTGAGCCAGGATTAAATTGTAGTGTCGTCCGCGTAGATGCCAACTTGGGAATCTATGGCGTCAGGAAGGTTGTTGATGAAAATAAGGAATAGAGTGGGGCCAAGGATGGAGCCTTGGGGAACACCTGCGTTTGTGGGATAGGAACTGGAGGAGGATCTGTTGAGAACGACCTTCAATTCATGGTTTGACAGGAATGATTGTATTAGATCAAACAATCAACCTGTAATACCATAACCCTGGAGCTTACGAAGAAGGCCGGCATGCCACACCCTATCAAATGCTTTGGAGATGTCTAGGGCCACGGCACGAGCCTCACTGTTATTTTGAAGGACTTGGTAGACGGTTTCAATGATGGCCATAAGCACATCACCTGTAGATCGGGTGTAGCAGAAACCATATTGCTTGTCTGAGAGCAGATCATGAGATGTAAGGTGGTTAACAACTTCGGCATTGATTAGGGCTTCAAAGACTTTGCCGAAGAGGGGTAGGAGACTAATAGGATGGTAATTAGAGGGGTCTCCAGAGTTCTTAAAGACAGGAACAATGGATGAGGACTTCCAGCAGTCAGGAAAACAGGATTCCTTAAGGCAGTAATTATATAGTTTAGAGAGGGCGGACGCTAGCTCAGGTGTGCATTTCTTCAAGACAATGGCTGGTATGCCATCTCCACCACTAGCCTTGTAGGGGTCTAAATTGGAGATAATGCCCAATACCAATGATGGGGTTATGTGTAAGCCGCTCAATAGGGCCTCAGTTCTTAGAGGGAAGTCTGGTATGGGTACACCAGAGGAGTCAAGCGTTGAATTAAATGAGAATTTTCGAGCAAAGCATTCAGCCTTGTCAGTAGAGGAGGTCAAGACCTCGAACTGGTTGAATAAAGGAGATATGGAGGGTTTTCTATTGTTCAGGACACTCTTGCAGAGCCGCCAATAATCTTTAGAGCCAAATTTGCGAGATGCAATACGCTCCTTTATCCAAGCAGCAAATATTGACTTAGCTTCATTGAGGACACGCTTACACTCGTTACGGGCGGAGGCAAAGAGACGTCTATTGCAGTCCGATATATATATATATATATATATATATATATATATATATATATATATGCCCCAAATCACTCCCCTCTAACTCTTCAAATGTCAACAGAAAAAACAAAAACTAATTCTAATTTCCATAATGAATCCCAACCACTCTAAAACCTTTTTATACTATCTTAATTATAATTTATAAGCTTTCCCCTACTTGAAAATCGCCCTAACACTCATTCCATTAATCCCTTACATCCTTTTATTTATATATTTTCAATTGATTTTTGGATTCATTTTTTATTTCTCCTTTTGTAACACTATTTGGGTTGCTGGTAATTAAGAATAATAAAGACTTGGAATATCGACGACAATGAGATATTGATGAATAAACTACCATGAAAAGGGTTAAATGAATATCAAGAATGATAGACTGATAACAGTTGATTCCCAGAGAATCAAGGTTTATAAAATGAACCAGGTAACCAGCTAAGAACAATGCTTGGCTTGTATGACAGGCTAAGTGCTGATAGGCCAAGTGTTGACAGTATTCAACAGACAACGCATGTGAAATCGACATGAGAAGAATTGGATTAAATGCCAGTTACAAATAAATTCTTTTTACAGAGAACAATAAGCTGAATACCTGTGGATATGTTGACCTTCATCCGAATGAATTGTCACCATAATGTGAGTTGCAAAATTCTCCCTGGGAAAGTGTCTCTTGCATCAAAGTTGAGAGAGCCAATTGTTTGTATCAATTCACTTAAAGGGTGATAGCATTTGGAACAATAATATTTTTTTAATTAGTCTTCAACTGAATAGTGGAGGTGACAGGTGCAGGAGAGCGATCAAGGAAGAGGAGCTGCCTGCACCCACTGAAGGATAGCAGGCACAGACAGGACATTAAGGAGGTTGAAGAAGCTGCACATGCCCACTGGAGAGCACTGGTGGGAGATGGTAATAAGAAAAAGTAGAAGTAACCAGGCAGAGCAGTGCCTGCACCCATCTCCCATGAGAAAAGGGGAATTCCCCAAAATTATGAAGTAATTTAATTTCTCAGGACCAAAAACAATGGAAATGACAGGTGGATGAAATACCAATTTCCCTTCGACTACACCTACACCAGTTTTGTTTTGGCAGATAACAATGGACTCTTGTTGAAAATCAGGACCTTCACCAAAACCCAGACTACATCCTGCCCTGCACCGGTTTCTAGTTATATGTCTATAAATACGAATACGTTAAGCAAATTCAGAAGTTGGGTTTTGAGAGTTGAGAAACACATGGACCTCCGACTTCTGCCTTGAGCCAAACTTACCAAATCAGTAAAACAATTTTGCTAACTCCGCAAGCCAAAACTTACCAGCTTACCCAAGTGTTGCATCCAATTTCGGAACAAGTAGGGTTGACAAACAAATCGATCTTGGCCTCCATGTAATCAATCAATCACAATGTGGGGTAGGGCAGGTCTGGATTGAAGAGATTACTCCACTGATCAAACCAGGATTCACCCCAGGCTGACCACAATGAAGGTGTTACACTTTAATTTTAAATTAAAAATTCATTTTTTTAATATAACCCCAAATTGGTGTCATATGGTTAATATTTGGGTTCTTTTAATAAAACTTCTTCCCTTTAAGACAGATACTTTCCACCCTCCCCTGACCCCTGTCTCATAACTTTCATCTGACTGGAGCATTGAAATATGTAAACTCTATATTACATTTTTTTCAGCAAGATGGATTTGGGTTGATTTGTTAGCTTTCACAGTTAGATTCTACTTCCTGCCTCATCTACCTTTATAGACATAAACTCATTCCACACTAGGGTTGATAAGACAGACGACTGATATCATTGTCTGCCAAAATAAGCTATTCCCCATATGAGGTAATTTGGATTTATTTGTTCATTAATTATATAGATCTGTATTAATAAATACATCAAGCTCTTTTTTGTGGATCAGTTTTAGTATTTTATATTACTAGGATCCACTTGGATTATATACCAAAGGAATTTTTAACTTTAATATATATATTTAGAAATGATGAGAAAGTGGAAAAAGCTTATAAACAACACATTCAAGAATTGTGAGATTAGCACATTCTCAATGTATTTTCTTCCTAGTGAATCTTTTTCTCTTCTAATCAGACTGGAAAATTTGAAGTTGTAGTCAGATATATTACAGTGAACAACCAGTGTGCTTAAAGTGTTCTGTTGCGATGCCCATATAGTCTCTTTTTGAGGTTTCTGGATGTTTCAGTAATGTAATACCATAATTCTTGACAATAAACCTTAGTGTACATATATGCTATATTATTGTGTATGGTCCTGGTCTAACTAAAATTTAGCTCAGTGTTATTCGCACACGGACCCTCATTTGACTCCTTCACTGACCCCATGGAATTCCTCACCAACTCCTAGGAAGTAGCTCAGGCCCCGTTTGATGACCCCCTGCTCTAAATAATGTTTGTCCACTTACTATCCCTCCCAGTTCTTATCCTGCCATCCATTTACACAAGCTTGTTAGGTATGTTCCTTACTGTTTCTCTCTGTCCCTCTTGCCTCCAATATGTCTTGTGAATGTCAAATTCTTCAAAGTCTTTTTTCTCTTTACGTGTCCCAAAAATTTCAACTGTCTCTTTATGATTCAAAGTATGTGCGCTTTTGATTTCCATTTTCTTTGAAACTTCCTCATTGCTTACATATCCCATCCATGATATTCTTTGCATCTTTCTGTAGAGCCACATTTCTGTTGCTTCAAGTCTCCTCTTCATATATGAAGAAATTATCCCACATCACTGCCATATAAAAAAAAAAAAAATACAATTACTATATTCTATAATCTTTTCAACAAAAGATTAATCCAAATTTGAAAAGCCTTGAGTATCACTCTCCCAAAAAAGTTAGTTTTGACATCATGGTTTTGGTTAAACCGAAGCCAGTAATTTTTTATTGTACAATGATCGACACAGTGGACACACAGGTTGGGACACACCTTCTGTAAAAGCTTCAAAAGTTTCTAAACATGCCTGATGAAAGACATGGGTGCAAGAGAGTAGTAATGCTGCCCGGGGTTTTTCCAACTCTTCCTTATCTGTTCTTGGATGAGAAATGGATGTTGAACTGCAAGACAAGCCAGGGATTTCTGAATCCATATTTGCAGAAATACTGGTCACACAAATTGAGCACTCCAGATTACCACGCTGTAGGGCCTAAAATTAAAAAAAATGTACATATATATATTGATAAATGTTAACATTACCAATTCATCAGTGAAACATTTCTGAGTAAAAATTTTAGAAATTGCGTGCGATTAAAGTTGGATGAGAATCTAACAATATGGCAAATAATTGAATGACAAAAGAGAAAAAATCCTATGTAACGCATTTCATCCTTCAAAAGGGCTTCATCTGACTAAAATAATGTTTTATATATGCAAATTATATCTTTGCTATGGTACCTAGACTTTGTGAATTTAAGCTCAGCACTAGACAGGTTTTGAAATCTCATCAATTTACAGTTGAGTTGGTGAGATGTAACTGTAAATTCTATGCTAACAGTTTGTTTTCTCACTTGTGGAACTCCCTTCCAGCTCCATGTTTTCCAGCCAACATTAATCTCTAAAACATTAAATACAATGTCAATGACTATCTACTATCCTCCTGATTACAATTTTCACTTCCCGCTCCTTGTGTCTTAGTGGCTTTACTGCCTTGCTTGGGATGAAAATAATTTTATATATATATATATATATATATATATATATATATATATATATAGAGAGAGAGAGAGAGGGAAGGGTGAAAATGAAAAAAAACCTTGATTATAATTATACATCACAAGGATGTATAATTATTTTTTTATAATGAAAAATGATGAACTTTTTTCTTTGGTACTTAGGCTTTATGAATTTAAACTATGTACTAAATTGGCAGTTAGGTCTCATCATTTTACAGTTGAAATGATGAGATGTAATCACAAGTAATTGAGCTATGTTTTGCTGCAAGGTCTCACTTGGCTGAGTGTTAAAGCACATCTAGTTCTAAACAGTTTTCCAAGGATAGAGGGCATGCAGGTTCAATCTAGAAAGCCCATTTTCTTTAATAAAATTTTCACTTGGCCAGATGAGTTGGTGTCAGTTTCACTGTTTAAAATATCAGGGATATCTACTTAAACACATACACCCACTAAACATTTATAATGATACTATTTTATATTATTATTATAATAATTATTATTGTTCTGATGAGCTTTCCTCTTTGGTACCTAGACTTTACAAATTTAAGCATAGTACTAGATTGGTGGCAATGTCTCATCATTTTACTGTTAAAATGGCTAGATATAAATATAAGTTCAATGCTAACAGTTTCTTTTATCGCACTTCTCACTTGTGGAATTATCTTTCGGATTCTTCCTATCCAGTCAACTTTGATCTTCAAAAATTCAAATGAAATGCAATGTCAATCATTACTGTCTTCTTAATCCCTGTTCTTTTATTGTTCTTTTTCCTTAATAATGTTTTTTTTTTTCTAGTATTCTCTGACACTCAGTAATCCCTTGTGTCTTTGTGGCTTTATTGCCTTGCATTTGGGTGAAATGATTAAAAAAAAAAAAATAATTATATTCCTATTTTTTTTTAACAATTATGTCTTTTATGGTAGAAAATGTACTAGGGGTGGTTTTAATTACAAGTTCCTTGAGCTTACCATTAATGGCTAATAGATATCTATCATTACCCACAAACCCATTTACTCAAGTAATTGAGGATTATTGCTTATAGCAGTGATGGTAAATGTGGTGTGTGGTATGAATAACAAAGGAAGTGGCGGCAAATGAAGATTATGAGGTTAAATAATGATTGACCATACACTTGAGTCTGTTCCACAAAATGGTAATTCTGGGAAAAAAACAAATTGATTGGAACTTTCTCCTTACATTTGGAATACAAAGGAAATGAGGGTGATTTAACTCCTTGGAAGTGGCATGGCATGACCTAGCTGTAAAGGTTTGAACTGGTGGAAATAAATCTGAACATTTACCATGGGAATAATGATAGACAAGTGACAGGCTTGCAACATTGCGACTATGAGGAAAGAGGCTTTAGGGTGGAAAATAAATCTTCCCCCTCACAAGACTGTGTATACGATTTTAAACTCCACCAAAGATGGAAAGGAAGCATTGAGCAGTTCCAGTCCATAAAGGGCAACAATACACCATTTTTGGTCTAATCTGAATTATATAATGATAAAGTATGGCAGAAGGAGTCAGGTACTTTCTGGAGTGGTCACAATGAGCTAAACATTTTTTCAGCATACTTAGAAATGGATTGTATACATGAGTTCCACTTAAAGTCTGACTTGATTGATTTGGTTGTTTAACAGCATATCAACTCGATATGTGTCATTTAATGCCAAAATTTAATTTTCTTGAGCATTTTGAAGTATTAGGTTGGTGCAAAAATAATGTCGTTTTCTCACATAGTAACATATGTGAGAAAACGACATTATTTTTGCACCAACCTAATAATAAAAATGTTATTCTGCTTTCACAATTGAATATATGGTAGATGATACACAGATTTTGTGCATATACAGGTTTGTATTGACATAATTACTAGAGACAGTGATATGTATGCTTTATGTTGTAGCTTTGTTGAAGTTATATTTTGGAATACAGTTTGATTTCTTAAAGAAATTGTAGGATATTATATGGATGAATGTCATGAAAGAGTTCTTTCATATTGGTTGGTTGGTTTGTTGATTTTGTTTAGCGGCATATCAACCTCTATGGATTATTTAATACTGAAATCTAAATATTTGAATGCAATTGTATGCCTTCAACTACAGATGATGTATTGTAGATAATTCTATAATAATTAGTTATTGTTGATAATTTTTTTATATAAAAATGTATTGCTGGTATTTTTAGTATAAAAATGTATTTTTATACTTTCATAGGGTTTTGCTTTTGTTTGGAGGTTCACTATTTTCCCATAGCTGGGACCCTAACAGGTGCTACTACCCCAGTCAAGGTGGAACTGGAAACAACAGCAATTAAGACATGCTTCCATGCTTCTCAAAACCTCCAATCTCTCGATCAAGATACCTATGACAATATCTGGAGTGAACTTGAAACCCAATAGATGTCCAAAGTATGAAGAGCACAACCATTCATTGTGCCTGGAGAAAACTCAGTGTGAATGGTAATGATGAAATGGTATGCAGACTGTATTAGGATATTGATCCAGCCTGCCAAGCAGGGGTGTTATGAAAGCTGGACATGTTTGGTGTGATCTGTTGGAATTTGCAATTCACTAATGAAACCGATGTTTATCTTAGTTGACAATTTTTTTGTCTCCATAGTTAACTTCCCTACCAGCAATGAATTTAACAAAGTCTTTTATACAGTAAAAAATAAGGTACATTTGCATTACCAATATAGAAAAAAGGTACCAGGGATGAAAGCCCATTAGAATGGATCCAGATCGATCTCACTCCTTGGAGGAACACGTCTGTAATTGACCATGTCTTCAGGGGTGTAAACATACTCACCACACTAGGCCAAGTGCAGGTTGGTGAAGCTTTTTAACCCATAGTTGAAGGTTTTGAATTCAGAGTTGTTGTTCTCCTACACTAGTTGCTACCCAAGGCTATAGGACCTAGTCTGCACTTCTATTTACCCATAGCTCGGGGAAGAAGAGATGAATTCATACCTTTACAAAAGGTATTTGCATGCAAGTGAATGTAATGAACTCAAGTGGAATTCAAAGTCAGCTCTCCAATTCTTCAATTTGAGCCGCTATCCATTACTCCACCATACCTTCATTATTAGTAATATGGAGCAGATTATTAAAGGGCACAATGAAAAAGTTTTAAATAGTAAACCAGTTACCAATACACTAAATTGCAACTATAAGAAACAGGAAAGTTTCTCATTCAATGAGTAATGCTTAAAAAATAATATCATTAATAAGGCAGTAATTACATTTTACAGGCTTCCCCATAATGACATATGTTGGTTCTACAGAATACCAATTTAAGCAGAGCTACTACAATCAGAAAACACCCCTGAGTCTGAGTAAGTATCATGACTGCCCTACTTTGTCCAAATATGCTTGGGAAGGGAAAGAAATGAAAAATTTGAATCTGAATATAGAGTGGATTATAATGAAGAAAAGTAGAAATGGTACCAGAAGAACAAAACTTTGCAGATTGTGCAAGGAAGAAAAAGGCGACAATATTGATGTTCCCAAATTCTGTCCAGTTATTAAATAAAAGACATAAGATACTCTCAGTATGTATATCTGTTTAAAATATTTTTTTCTTGAATTGTTTCACCCCAAGCAAGGTGACAATGCTGCTAGAATGCAGGGGGCTACAAAGAAAGAGAATGAAAAGACTGAGAATGGGGGTGGATTGAGGAAAGGACAAAAAAAGAACAGGGTTCAAGAAGAAAGAAGATGGCAATTGACATTGCATTTAAACTTTTGAAGACTGTAGTTATCAAGGAAACAAGAAATCAGATGGGAGTTCCACAGGTGGGAAGTGTAACAAAAAAAAAAACTGTTAGAGTGGAAATGGCAGTTGCATCTAGCTAGTTTAACAGTAAAATGGTGAGATCTAGTTGCCAATCTAGTAGCATACTTATTGGCCAATATGCCATCCATATAGAACACACATCCAGGTCTCTTAAAAAAAAACTTTCCATATTTAAATATTTCATTTTCAGGCATTGTTAAAATAAATATATATATTGACTCAACTTGATGAATCCTATTTTAGAGTAAAACTTAAGTAGTGATGGTAATTATATATATATATATATATATATATATATATATATATATATATATATATTATTATATTTTAGGTGTGGTATATACAGATCTTGTTACTAACCATCTGTATCGCTTTATGTGCACCATGTTTCTCTAGCAGTGATGGTTTCTTCTGGCAAGATAATACCTCAGCCCAGCATGCCTGGGTCATGTGAAACTGGTTTCAGGAACACACAGCTGACTTTCAGGTCCACCAACAGGCTGCCATGTTTGCCAGATGTTAAACCCCATTGAGCATGTATGGGATATGTTGTAGACCATACTGAATTATCTGTAGCCAAACAAATGTTACAGACTACCCTGGAATATGACACAACAGATATATCTATCAATGAAAAGGACTGCAAGCTCAAGACTGAAGTTTTCCTGTTTGAAGCATTGAAAGTTGGTCTCAAACTTTTTCCTCATTTCATTGGTCTGCGAATGAAAACTCTTAAGAGTTAAAAAGTCCCTTATTAACCAATCAAAATTGCAATAAAGATTCACTGTGGGTCATTCATCTCCCCATTCATAATGGCATACAGCAGGTTCAAATGTTAGTCATGTTCAACTTATTTCTTTAGATATGTACAACAAAATCATATTCTAACAATTTCTGTGGTGCTCCCCTTCCCTTGACCCCCTAAGCATGTACTTATTTTGCTTAATGGTTAATCTAGCCCTGGTTATAATAAGCAAACATCAACCATCAGGGGTCTCTATTGGTTTTCATGTTAATAAACGTTATACTTCCAGCTAGACTTAAATTTTATTACTTTATACAAAACAATGAAGTCTATATTGATTATAATCAGCAAACCTGTACCCCTTGGAATCTCTATTGGTTTTTGCGTTAATGGTTCTGGAATAAGAATTCTTACCTTGTATTTAATCTTTTTCCATTCTTCAGGATCAATATAACAGTCAATATAAGAACCAATAATCTGTCTTTGAGTAGCAATGTTTTCATCAATTTCAGCAAGGAATTCATCAACATTAACATCAAATGATTTCACCATTCGATCAGTGATGTCTTTTAGCTGCAATGTACAAAAATGAAGGAAAAGAAGGAATTGTTTAAAGTTGAACTCACTATTGTAATTATGGAGAATCACTAAATACAAATTCTAAGGTTACTATTAAAAACAGGCTTGCATCCAATGAAAAGGTGTCATTTTCTACTACAATGATATGAGACCACATTTTGCAAAACAGACCTTGTAGAAACTTAAAGATTTGAAATGGGAAAACCTCCAGCACCCACCATATTCTCCTGACTTGGTTCCTTCAGATCTTCATTTGTTCTGGACTCTAAAGAACAATTTAAATGACAAAAAAATCTGACTGTACAGTCAGTCAAAAAGTACCTGACAACCTTCTTCTAACAATATCTCAAGTGCCTTTTGCCATCTTAAAAGAGACTTGGGATTGTTTTTCATTAAAATCTTCAGTTTATTCTACATAATGTCAAGCAGAGCATCTTCATCGGGTTCTGCACATTCACAGGCTTCTTTTCAGCTCTGTTTGCAATGAATGTTATCATAAATTATCCTTAGTGTCTCCTTTCCCTGGTGCAACAGCAAAGAAATTGCCACAGAAACATAATCATGCTTGTCCGAGAAAGTGGCATTCATGTGTCAAATTTGAAAACAATACCAAATCTCTTCAAATGGCAGAATGCATTTGAGATATTGATTTTTCAATTTTTTCCATTAAAATCTTCAGTTTACTCTACACAGTGTCAAACAGAGCATCTTCATCAACAACAAAAAGTTGCCCGGAGTATGGTTAATCGTTTAGATTAAAATCACCATGACTAAATATGTAAAACTACTTTCTGATTGTCCAAGGAACTGGAGCATGATCCAAGTAAACCTTCTGAATGTTTCCTCTGGCAGTTCCAATGCTTACTCTTCTCCAAAATTCATAGAACATAATATGGCAAAAGTATAACTTTTCATCCTCCATCTTTAAAGCATTCAGTGACTTGACATTGTGTAGAAGCCACAAAAGGCAGCATTTATATCAGTTTGTATAAGTAAAAGCTTTTGTCAAAAAATGCTGAAAATTTTTGCAGTGACCATAATATATGTATGACTAATGGGGGTTATAAAATGATTGTGATATAAAATGTAATTTTAGATTTAACAATTGTATGCTGTTAGCGGAATGCAAGATTGCATTGCTAATTTCTTGGGTGTAATAGGTTCCGTCTTGAAAATCTCGACCCTTATTAGTTGGTACTTTTTTTGCAGTTGGTAAAAATGTTGCAGAACAGTGATTACCAAACATTTCAGGCTGCTGCTGCTCTCTTGACCCTAGCTACATATACAAGGAAAACATAGCAAGAAAGAGGTATTAGATATTATTCAAATTTAAAGCAACCAGTAAAAAGTGTATGTATTTCATAAATAATACTTAAACCAAGTAAAGAAATTAATTTAACAATAATAAGTTTGAAGACTGCCTTTAATTAACACACAATGAGTTGACAAACTGTAAAAAAAATCTATCAATTGTAATGTAACCTTTTACTGTAATAGACTTATCACTCTTACACTAGCAATACTGGATGACATTGTTTTTGTTATGACATTGGCATAATATGTCAAGAGATGAAAAGACTGAGAAAAGATCGGAGTACAACAATAGTAACTGAAAAATAATATTTAAAATGCTGTCAGTTTTGATAGTATGGGTAAACTAGTAAAACCATAAAAACATTTTGTGTTTGAGTCATACTGTAAGATCAAAAGACAAATGAATTTTGTATTAGACTTTAATAATTTACTTATATATATGTTCTGTAATTTTGAATAGAATAAATTATTTTTTTTTACAGTAAGGTTCATCCTGCATAAGGCCTAGGGTCCACTCAAGGTAGAGGGTTGTATTAAGGTTCACTTTATATGGATAGGAAGGAAAGATAACAGTTAATTCTAGATTTGAACAGGTTAAGATTGTAGTGATCGGGGAAACATTCTCTTCCACAGGGAAGAAGCTGTTTGAATGGAACTTTCTTTTACCGATACAACATGGAGTGAATGTGGATGATTTTCTACTATGTTAGTGGCATGGAGGGTCCTAGCCATGAAGGTTAGAACTTGTGGAAACAAGGAAAGTAGTTTGTCTGAGCACTTTCCCTGGAAGTAGCAATAGAGCAGTGAGAGACTTGCCACATCCCACCAGAGAGAGAGAGAGGTTGGAGGATGGAAAACAACCAAGGATTCAGAGATGCTTTTGAACTCTATCGAGACTGGAAAGTGTGGACCAGGCAGCTCCAGCCCAAATATGGCAACAGTACTCCATTTTCAGCTTGATCTGGCTCTTATAAAGATAGAAGATAGTATAAGGAGTCAGGTACTTACTAGAGTGGTTCAGGGAGCTGATCATTTTATCTGCATCTTTAGCAATGAATCATATATAAGAGTTCCACTTGAGGTTGGGTGTGAGTTTCAGGCCCAATATTTCCTCAAGGGTATGGTGCCCCTCCTCAAAGGGACATGTGTTCATCATGATTGTCAGTAGTTCAGGGTCTGATTGGTGATGATGGAATGTAACTAGTTTAGTTTTTGAGGCATTTAATGTAACCAGCCAGTTTTTCCCCACCAAGAACTTAGTGTTAGATTAGAAGAGAGGTCTGCTGCCAATCTCTGATTGTCAAAATTTTCAGATGTGTGCTTGTATATCATCATGTCATTGGCATACATTTTTACAAATGATCTGAGTATATTTCTTTATGTAAATCAGAAAGAGGGTTGATCTCACCTGTCTTCACAGTTTTAATGAGATAGAAATACTTGGTGCAGGACGATTAGCTTCTCAACATCAGATTAGAAAATATTTCATTATGCTCAGTAATTTCCATTTCCTATTTTTACTTACAAAAAAGCTAGTTATCTTCACTGAAGCCTCTCTCTACTAAATCTAAAGTTGGTGTGGGATTACCCCAGTTGGCTGCCAAGGAACTTCTCCTAATGACTGCTAGATAGGGTTGTGAAAATCAGTATAAAAGAAAAGAGCACAAACTATTTTCCCTCTTTTTACTAACAGCATGCTAAAGGAATAAGATGTATCTTGTTGCGCTTTTGCAGGACTTCTTAGTCCCAAGTGAACCATATGTCACGTTGTACACAATACAGAATAGAAATGACCTAAGCTTATAACATTTCTCCTCTGTAAAGATATCTCAATATACACACTTCCATTACTTTTTTCATATATTCTTCCTATTTAGTGATCCTGATTCTCACTGGGATATTTTAAAGTGCCTCACTTGTTATGTCCTTGTGTTATTCAAGTTTGTTAGATAACTAGACATATCCATTAATCATCATCATCCCACTGAATTTTGTAATTGTAGGACAGATCTGAATGCAGATGCCACACTAAGTCTCCTCCACAATGGTCTATCAATGGCAGCCATCAGCAATTCTGGTACAGTCATACCTGTCCATTGTTTGACATTGTCAAATCAGTTTTTGCATTGGCGTCCTCTACTACATCCACCTTCAATGGTGCCTTACATGATGGTCTTGCACAGGCTGTTGTGCCACGTAAATGTGTCCAAGCCACGCCATTTTTCTCCATTTGACAGTGGCAAGAAGAGATTCCATTAAACTGAATATTAAATCATTATTTATTGCTATTGAATTTACATGCAGTTATCAGAACATGGGAAAATTTCATTAGAAACAAAGAAAAGAGTATTTCTATCCTATCTCCTGTTCAAGAAAACATCTCATGCAACCATGATATTATCACTGTTACATCTCTCAACGAATATCTCCCCCTCCAAAAGCTAAGAGCTGTTACATTGAAAAAACAATAAAGTATATCTTTACTTTGTTTCACAATGTAGAGTGGCAGTCAGAATTATTTTTTTGAAACCAAAAGACTTAATAAGATTTTTAAAACTTTGGTAAATTTTGTAAAAATCAAAAAAAAAAAAATGAAACAAAAACACCCTTAATTGTGATACACCATCCAACCCCTTTGAATCTTTCCATCACAGTAAGGAGACAGTACCACACATTTTAGGAATGAATACAAATGATCTAGCTCAAGGTCAAGATCATCAAACAGATATCACCATGTTTCTTAATCTAGAACAGGGGTCATCAAATGGGGTCTGAGCTACCCCCCTAGGGGTTAGTGAGAAGTTCCAGGGAATCGATGTTAGTGAAGGAGTCAAATAGGGGCTGCTGTGCAAATGACACTGAGCTAAATTTTATTTAGGGTACATATACGTTGTATTCTTTGGTGCAGATGAAAGAAAGGCACTGAGCTTGATGATCAACAGAATGAAAAGCCTTAGTTACATCTATCCATGTAGCTTTTAACTCAATTATTGGTAAAATTTTTTTTTTTTTTTTTTTAAAGCTTACCGCCCCGAGCAAGGCATGAAGCCACTAGGATGCAGGGGGTTTGCAGAAGATTTGTAGCAAGAGCAGATAGGAGTGATAGAAGAAAGGATGAAGGGAAGGGTAGTGTGTAGATCAAGGTAACTGGAGATGTTGATTGACATTACATTTGAATAGTTGGAGATTATAGCTATCAGGGAAACAGTAATTGGGAAGGGTGTTCCACAGGCGAGAGGTGTGAGGTATGAAGCTATTGGAGTAGAAGAGATGGCTACATTTTAAAGTTTCTACAGTGTAAGGGTGAGAGCGGGATGCCAGCCTCGTAAGGCGCTTGTATTCATGGAGACTGGGGATCAGGGAAAGCAGCTCATCGGAGCAATTGCCATGAAAGTATTTGTAGAAGAGACAGAGAGAGGCAGCGGCGCATCTGTGAGATAGTGGCTGCAGGCGAGATGCCAGATCAGGGCCAATCACATTACATATCCGTCTCTGGATCTTGTCAAGAACTCCGAGGTAAACAGAAGGTGCCCCAGACCATATATGGCAGCAATACTCCATGCAAGGGCGAATGGTCATTTTGTATATTTGAAGTATTGAATCAGGGGAGAAAAATTTCCTGGCGCGGCACAGAGAGCCAACTTTCCTCGCGGTGGATGATGCAATTGACTCAATGTATTTGTTCCATCTCAGGTCAGCAGTCAACATGAGACCGAGCAGACGCAAGGAGTCACTCTCAAGAAGTTGACTATCAGACATTCTAATGGGGGGCAGGTAAGGATATCTATGGTGGTTAATGGAGAGTAGTTTAGTTTTTGAGGCGTTAAATTTCACCATCCATTTGTTGCCCCAGTTAACAACCGATTAGAGGTCCATTTCAAGATGCGCGGCCAGGTTAGTTCTGACCGCGACACTAGATTTGGTTTTGAGGCAGGAGTAAATTGTAGTGTTGTCCGCGTAGATGCCAATCGGGGAACCTCTGGCGTCAGGAAGGTCGTTGATGAAAATAAGGAAAAGTGTGGGGCCAAGGATGGAGCCTTGGGGAACACCTGCATTCGTGGGATAGGAACTGGAGGAGAAACCGTTGAGAATGACCTTCAATTCTCGATTTGATAGGAATGATTGTATTAGATCAAACAGTCGACCAGTAATACCGTATCCCTGGAGCTTACGAAGAAGGCCAGCATGCCAAACCCTATCAAATGCTTTGGAAATGTCTAGGGCCACAGCACGAGCCTCACCATTATTTTGAAGTGCTTGGTAGACGGTTTCAGTGATGGCCGTAAGCACGTCAGCTGTAGAACGGGCGTAGCAGAAACCATATTGCTTGTCTGAGAGAAGGTCGTGTGTGGTAAGGTGGTTAACCACTTCTGCGTTGATTAGGGCTTTGAAGACTTTGTCGAAGAGGGGTAGGAGACTAATAGGATGGTAATTAGCGGGGTCAGAGGGGTCTCCAGAGTTCTTAAAGACAGGGACAATGGATGCGGACTTCCAGCAGTCGGGAAAGCAGGATTCCTTGAGGCAGTAATTATAGTTTAGAGAGGGCGGGTGCTAGCTCAGGCGCGCATTTCTTCAAGACAATGGCTGGTATGCAGTCTCCACCACTAGCCTTGTGGGGGTCTAATTTGGAGATAATACCCAGTACTGATGACGGGGTTATGCGTAAGCTGCTCAATAGGGCCTCAGTTCTTAGAGAGAAGTCAGGTATGGGTACACCGGTGGAGTCAAGCGTCGAGTTATACGAGAACTTCCGAGCAAGGCATTCAGCCTTGTCGGTTGAGGAGGTCAAGACCTTGAACTGGTTGAATAAAGGAGGTATGGAGGGTTTTCTATTGTTCAGGACACTCTTGCAGAGCCGCCAATAATCTTTGGAGCCAAATTTGCGAGATGCAATATGAAATGGTATCAACTTTTTTGTGAGATATTATAATATAGCATAATCTGCTCATCAAATTCAACAATACAGAGTGAATCTGTTCTTTTAAGTGGTAAATGGCCTCTGTTACCTTGGCACTTAATGTTGAGCATAGTCTTGTCAACTTGCACAACAATACCAGGCCCACCTAATTTATCTCTGCTAAAATCAGTCTTTGGTATTTTCTACTTCAGATGGTTTAATATATTAACTATTGTATGCCAGGCATTTTTATGCTGCCTATTGACTGCCTGATAGTATATTTAACCACTACTCTAATAATATCTTTTAAAGAAATGTGAAACCCATAAAAAAAAAAGACTCTGTTCTGATATTGCTATATTTTTTATATGAAGCTCTTGTCATACATCTCCAAGTATACCTATCTTTGTGTCTTTTATAGGGCACTAATTTAAGAGCTTCCTTGCATTTGAGACAATTCACTCCCAGTTTTAAGCATCTTCTTTGCATATAATACTTTATTAATTGGATATTAGTCGTGTTATACATTTCTGTTCATTAGCATTGGTTGTATTTAGGCTTGGTACACTTGTATTTTTTAAAATGTAAATCAATTTTGGTGGAAAATTTGAACCTGCTGATGCTGTGATGCCAACATCAGTGCAAATTTCAAGGTTAAAGATATTTTAGGTAGGTGGTCACTGAGGAAAGAAGGGAAACAAAAGGGGGTCTCTGGTCAAAAAAGTTTGATGACACCTACTCTAAATAGAAAAAAAAGTAGTTGGAGTTTGACAAAACAGTCAATGACAGGAAATTTATTTTATCAAAAGTCAAACAAATAAAAAGAAATAATGAAGCTTACCTTTTTCTCAAAGAATTGCTTTCTTAAAAGGGGATTCTGAGGTGGAGTTACTTCCCTTAGTTTAAGATACCAACTTCTGACAACATAGCCTCTCCAGGCTGCCTGGATTCTAAAAAGATTAAGTCACGCACCCACAGAGAAAAAAGAAAAAAAATTTAGAAAAATATTCTTGTACATAAATCATTTAATAAATATTATTTTACATACAACAGTTTTTTTTAATCATCTTACACCAAACTTGGCAATAACAACATTAAGATGTAAGGGTTTACTGATTGTTAGAGAATATAAGAAAAAGAAAAACATTTTTAAGGAGAGAGAACAATAAAAGAACAGGAATTAAGAAGACAAAAGATAATGACTGACATTACTTTTAAATTTTTGAAGATCAAAGTTGACTAGGAAGCAAGAAGCTGGTCGAGAGTTCCATAAGTGAGAAGTGCAAGAGAAGAAACTGTTAGCATAGGACTTATGGTTACGTCTAGCCATTTCAATTGTAAAATGATGAGACCATGTTGCCAATCTAATAGTACACTTAAATTCATAAAATCTGGGTACCAAAGAAGAAAGTTCATCAGAACAATACTGATTATGATTATTACAATATAAAATAGGATCCTATTATAATTGTGTTTGTCCCTCCGTTCATTAGTTCACATGATCATTACAACCTACCAATACCTCATAAATAATGGACTATGCCATTTTAATCACATTGAAAATGGGGAAGACACTACTTTATTTCAGTGTGAAAATTAAAAAAAGAAAGAAGGCAAGATAGCAGTGTTTAATGGCTGTTTCAGTGAAATGAAAAAATTTGCCAATTTCAAATCTTTTCATTTGTACCCACTTCTTAAAATAATGACCACCATTCACATTTATGATCATTATTGCAATATTTTGTTAAAGTTGTTAAGCTCAAATATTTAATCAGGTGATATTGAAATTTCTACAGATGTTTCATTATTGTAGAGCTCACCATGTCATTCTTCTTTATGTGACATGTTCCCTCAGGATATAGGTGATCATGGTTCTCCACAATTTCCTGTTTTTTATAGCTCTTAATAAATCTTGTCTTTCTGTTATTTCTCCTAAACTCTGTTCTGACATCCATTTACTCAAGCTCACTAAGTATGTTAGCGTTGTCTTCCTCTGTCCCTCTTGCCCTCAATCTGTCCTGTGAGTATCAGATTTTCCAAGCCCTCTTTCCTCATTATGTGCCATAGAAATTTCAGCTGTCTCTTTCTGATGCTAAGTATAAGTTACCTTTTTGTTTCCATTTTCTCCAAAACTTTGTTGTTTCTCACTTGTTTGGTCCATGGTATCCCCAGTATTCTTCTGTAGAAGCACATTTTTGTGCTTCAAGTCTCTTCTTTATCTTTCTGGAGATTACCCAGTGCCATATAGGAGGACAGATAGCATGTAACAGTTTAGTACTCTTTTCCTTGTGTCTAGCAAAGGTTTTCTATTTCTTAGTATTCTGCTTAGCTTTCGTAAGGCATCTTTGGCTGTCTTAATACAACTTTACATTTCAGTGTCACATTTTCCGTTCTCTGTTAAAACACTTCATTAACTTAAAATACTTGCAATACACTTTTTTAGTAAAATAATTATACATATTATATCTGTAATGCCTGTCTTAATTTCTGACTACTGACAATCCCTTTCTTCCTAAGTTTCAATGAACAAAATAGTTAGTTGACAGGAAATCATGTTAAAAAAATTATTAGCTAAAAAATGGAAAAATTCCAAGTAAATTAATGAAATATTATTTCTTGACCACCAAAAATATGGAAAAATTCCAAGTAAATTAACGAAATATTATTTCTTGACCACCAAAAATATGGAAAAATTTCAAGTAAATTAATGAAATATTATTTCTTGACCACCAAAAGTAAATAAAGTTAAATTGAGGAATAATGGAGTAGCAGTAAAGTGGGTAACAGTGAGACAAGTAGAAACCTTGCTGATGTACACCAGAGTCAAATGCAGTACTATCATACTGGTTCATTTTTCTTTACCAACTTCAGAATTTGTTGGTATATGATATTAGAAAAAATTAAAGTTTTCCTATATTCCTTTAATAAATTCTACCCCATATCTTATTCACTCCTGTCATAGTGGAATATAAGGTGGTATTTTTTCAATAGTATATATGAAGAAAACAAAGTGAGATACAAGAAGAACAAGATAGATATGAATGGAGTGAGAAAGAAATATGAATGGAGATAGATAGATATGAACAAACTGAGAAAGAGATAGATATGAACAAACTGAGAAAGAGATAGATATGAACAAACTGAGAAAGAGATAGATATGAACAAACTGAGAGAGAGATAGATATGAACAAATTGAGAAAGAGAGAGATAGATATGAACAAACTGAGAAAGAGATAGATATGAACAAACTGAGAAAGAGAGAGATAGATATGAACAAATTGAGAAAGAGAGAGATAGATATGAACAAACTGAGAAAGAGAGAGATAGATATGAACAAACTGAGAAAGAGAGAGATAGATATGAACAAACTGAGAAAGAGAGAGATAGATATGAACAAACTGAGAGATAGATATGAACAAACTGAGAAAGAGAGAGATAGATATGAACAAACTGAGAGATAGATATGAACAAACTGAGAAAGAGAGAGATAGATATGAACAAACTGAGAGATAGATATGAACAAACTGAGAAAGAGAGAGATAGATATGAACAAACTGAGAGATAGATAGATATGAACAAACTGAGAGATAGATAGACATGAACAAACTGAGAGATAGATAGATATGAACAAACTGAGAAAGAGATAGATATGAACAAACTGAGAAAGACATAGATATGAACAGGGATAGATAGATAGAAGCAGAGACAGAAAGATAAACAGATGGGTATGAACAGAAGATGGATGACATTTTCCAGTAAATTTTTCAAAAGAAAAATATCACAAGCTGCTGCTGTAACTTTGGTGACAATCCATGTAAGAAATTTAAATTTCTTTACTCATTGCACAATGATACCCATACACCATGTTCTCCCATCTCAGTACAACTTTTATTACTCACTCCGAGAGAAAAATCATATGACATAACAAAAGCTTACTTTGTAGCAGACTGAGAATAGTGAAATCTCTTCCCCTCATGAATAACTCTTGTCTGGTAGGCATTTTGACGACATAGTGGACAAGTCTTTCTTCCTGCGTATCGCTCAAAAGCCTGGAGGCAAACCTAATATAGAAATATTGTATTTAAATTAGTATGTGAAATTAATTGATCTACAGATCATTTGAACAGATTTTACACACTCTATGTCCAGAAACAAAATCACTTGTAAGAATGCAAGAAAAATTGAATAAAAAGCCTAATCGCAATGATTTGTCAGTCATTTTCAATGAAATTTGTATAAAAGAGGGAATATATATATAATTAATGTATAATGGAGCAGCAGCCTTTCTTTTAAACATCTTTCATTAAATATGATGGACAAGGAAAATTTTATTAATTTTTTATTCAGTTTTTCTATCATTCTCACATTTCCGTTTGGTGGGAGCGAGGGAGTACAAAAAATTGTAAATGCCATCCATTATCCCAAATGCATTCAGCCACTTCACCTAGCCATTTTCAAGGGGTTTTTGTTTTGGTGGTGTTAATTTCTTTTCATGTTTTAACTGTTTGAGATGTATTATTTGTGTTGTTTTGAATCCTAGTATGAGCATTTATTCCAAACATTCATGTATTGAATGTGGCTGGAATTTGAACGAGCATGTTTCTATTTTTTTTTTTTTTAAACTTTCAGCACACCACTCCCATTGATTAATACAAATATAAAATTTGTCACTTAGTTGATTGATGCTATATTCAGCACATCTACTCTAGAGTTTTGTAGACAAACTTTTGTGTCAGGGAGTATCAGCAAATGTCTGTCAATTTTCTCATTTTCATTATTTTTATATTAAGTTCATTGATGTTAAGTTGATTTTTCTCTGTGTGCATATATCTGTACATGTGCACATCTGTAAAATGTTGTGGTTATTTCTTGTTTTCATAAATTTCTTGTCTCCTTATACTCATTCATTATTCCATTTCTTTCTTTTTTTTTTATCTTTTGGCTTTGAGTATCAAAAGATAATGTAACAATGTTAATTCTAGGGTCAGAGAGGCTTATATGTAAGCTAATATTCCTGAATATTCTGAAGTTTTCTAAAGTTTTTGAAATTTTAGGCATGTTCTGTTTTTTCGTTTATTTTGTGTATAAATATTTTTTTTGATTGATGCTTAAATGACAGAGAAAAAGGAGAGAGAAAGAGAGTGAGACAGACAGCAGGCCTTCATTAATAAAAATGTTATTATAGATTACAGTCAAGAGATATTTTTATATTTTTACTCATATTTTGTTTACAAGACAAAAAATATATCTAGATTCACTGAATGTAGCCTAAACATTTAAAAACTAGCTTTTTTCACCATTTTTCTGACTGTTATTAAGATCAGAGGCACATGTATGCTACATTTTTTGCATGTGTGTGAACCTAGTTCTTTTGACCATATTTCTGGCTATTATTAAGATCAGGGACTCATATTTGGTACATGTATGCATGTGTGTGAACCTAGCTCTATTGAGCACATTTCTGGCCATTAATAAGTTCTGGAACATATATTTGTTAATATGTGCATATATGTGTGTTTTTACCTGACCATATACCTAAAGCACTTAATGAAGAATTCATTCATTCATTTTATTCAGTGCATTTTGCACTGCCACTGTGGTCACCACTCCCCTTTCAACTCACAATTGTGGTTCATGGTGACGTTCAAGGCTGAACAGTGCAATAGATGTTGGTTCCTTTTACATCGGAGATGTTAAAGTTACCCTGTCCATCGTCTCAAAAGTGGGTTTGTTTTTGAAATTACCTTCTTCTAGCCTTTGCCTAAAGAGGCAGGACCTACAAGGCAACAGGTGGTTCGAATTCAGAATTTCCTTTTGCTAGACTGGTTGCTACCCAAAGCTGTAGGACCCAGTCTGTCCTGATATTTTATCCATAGCTGGGTAAATGAAGAATGCACAGACTGTAATGGTTGGTCTGAGTAACATGCTAGTAGCATATATGTGGAGCAAAGATGGTCAGCAAGATGGTCAAACATCAAATGACAAAAAAATGGTTTCTGAGTCGGAGGATCCATGTATCCTTCTGGTTAATAAATTAAGCCTTTGAAAATAAACATTTAACATTTTTTAACCAATGGGTCTCATTCCTGCCAACAATAAAAAAAAATGTGCTTTGTGATCCCTTTGAAGAGTATATAAGTAAAGTCACCAAGCCAGACTAGCAGTAAGGAGATACATGCAACAGCAGCACGATGACATGGCTTCAAAGGAAATTCCTTTACTCCTTCACCCATTTACCTAACCAACCTACGTGACATTCAACACTCTTCCTCACCAAGCTATGTGAGACTTACACTTTCCTCCTTACTTTCTCTTTTGTCTCTGTTTTTCACACATACAAATGGAGAAATCACATTTCTTTTCATCTTAACAAATAGCTGCAAACAAGGAACTTTAACACTCATACATGCTGAGAAAAATTTAGTTGTAAAAACACGAAAATAAAAATATTTCATTTTTATATTTAAAAATTTTTCTTTCTTTGTTGTGAGTTGATTCAATTGTTGGTTTCAATCTTTATTGGGAATGACTGAAAAATATGTTCCCCTCCCCAATTTATTGGCAGAAGTACTCAAATGCATGCCAGGATTTTTTCCTAGCCAATAAAACAGGCCAGTTCTCAGTTTCACCTGACTCAGTCTCATTCTGTCTTGAAACCAGAATGGTACCTTCACTTGTCCAAACTTGCTTTTGTGTCAACCCCAATTCTTAGTTTGTGAACTTTTTGCCATTTTATTGTTGCTTTGCCTTATTACTTTTAATTTGCCTTGCATATATTGTTTGTTTGCTTTATATTATTTTTTGCCCCATTCTTTTCTTTTTCTTGTTATTGCTTATTGCAAACTGTGTCAATTCTGCTTGTAGGACAGTTCTGTTACTTATTTTAGCATTTGACCATGGCCATTCACTTTACATGGCAACATACTCAGCAATTGTCATGTAATACTTGTTAACCAATGAAAAATATTGCAGCTGCATGAATCAGTTTAAATAATACTACAAGTAACGTTTAATTATTTACTAAATTGACCACTGATAAAATTGGCCAAATTCTGCTTACCTTGTGGAAGACATGAGAGCAGGAGAGCAACACCTGAAAAAAAATGAAAAAAAAAAGAAAAAAATATCAAAGAAGGAAAATGCTGTTTAATCATTGAAAAGAGAGAAAACATTTTTGTATTAATGTTGTATCACGATAAAGCCTGAACATTTCCCTCGAATTTTTGAGACCAGGTACTGTTGCTATCATACATTGATTCATTTGAACTAACTTTCTCATTTATAAAAATAAAATATATAAACAAAAAAAAAAAAGAATTAAAATTAAAATAAGGCGTTGTGCTTCACTTTAAAATCTTTATCTCTTTCTTTCCCTCTCTCTCTCTCTCTAAACTCCTCTTTTTATATTTCTCTCTCAACTAATGAGACATCCTGAGTATGATGGTAAACTACATCCACGTCCTGGGTATGACGGTAAACTACATCTGCGTCCTGGGTACAGTAATAAACTGCATCCAACAGCAAGGTCTCAGATAATGTTTTCAGAAAAATAATGTTGCCAGCTCTAAGTTTTTGAAACAATACTGTTGCCAGCTCTAAGTTTTTGAAACAATAATGTTGCTAGCTCTAAGTTTTTGAAACAATAATGTTGCCAGCTATACGTTTTTTTGTAAAAGTGTAATGTTGCCAGCTATAGGTTTTTTTGTAAGAAAGAGTAATGTTGCCAGCTATACATTTTTTTGTAAGAAAGAGTAAGGTTGCCAGCTATACGTTTTTTGTAAGTGAAAGTAATGTTGCCAGCTATACATTTTTTTGTAAAAGAAAGTAATGTTGCCAGCTATACATTTTTTTGTAAAGGAATAATGTTGCCAGCTATGCGTTTTTTCGTTTTTTTTTTTGATACAATGTTGCCAGCTATACATTTTTTATTCCATACAAAATAGGCATTTAAATTTCATATAAACTGGATTTGGCATTAAATAACCCACAGTGGTTGATATGCCATAAAACCCAAACAAACAAACAAACAATCAACTAATGAGAAAGCAACCCTCAAATAAAAAGAGGAAGAAGAAAAGAGTGAACCTGGCCAAGAAATGTCGGAAGTTTGCAAGATCAGAGCCTACTTTTGATTGAAAAATACCAAAAATCAGGGAGGCTCCATGCATAACTTCCATTATAAATAAAAAAAATGAAAAAGAAAGGAACACCAGAAAATAAAATAATTTTGGCCAATCAAAAATATTAACACAAAGAGACTTTGGCTGAAACCAAAGTTCCCATCAGAATCTCAGGGCTTGGTTAAAAGGATATAAGCTGACACCTCTGAGCTAGAGGCAGAAAGGACGGTAAGAGTGATGACAAAAGACGCTACCACAGAGAAACCTGCCATGCATGAAGAACTAGTTAAGAGGTCATTTACTAATGATATTTCTGCCCTGCTTAGGGCTGAAAAAATACAGCAGATTGATGCTAACCTATTTCTAAGATGCCTATGACTACTATTAAGTGCTGACTTCCAAACTCTTGAATGCTAGGGTGGACATTTCTCCAGACTGCTACCAATATCTGCCTTACAAACGAACATTTTTGTGACACTGAATATCAAAGTACTCACATTAAAGAAAATAAATAAAAGTATATATTAAATTTTCATATACCCTTTCACCACAATTCATTTTTATTCCTAAAGTTCCGATAAAAGAACTACCCTCCAGCACACAACATCCACAGTTTAATTCTATTCTAACCAGATTAATTGTATCTAATAGGTGTAGATAGGTGAGACTATCACCTGGTTCACACTCCTTCTCAGTCTCTTGAACAGGAGTAGATGTTTATGCCTTGTTTCCTGTTTAAAATTGGGTTTCTGTTTCCTTCTAAATATTAATTCAACTCTATACTTCCAACGTCTCCGCCAGAACTGTGAAATTTATACTATTATTGGGATTCAAGTTTCTTCTAAAGTATTTTCCTTCTCTTTCACTTCCAGTAGCCCCTTACATCTTAGTGGTGTTACTGAATTGCTTGGGGTGAATTGACCTGAAAAAAAAAAAAGAAAAGAAAAAAAAAACACTGTACCCTGAAGCCTTTGTTATGTCTGAAAATCCAAGTTTAGGTGATATTACACTGCTACTTTTCAGACCAGTCAAAATAGTAAATACATTGTTCAATAAAGTTAATGTTGAAAATAAAAGAAAATGTTTTATTTTTATTTAATAACCTAAGCAGATATTTTGGGTGTGACACTCAAATATGAAAACAAATTGGTATAGTGAAATATGTCTTTCAAAACCTAATAAGTATTAAGAAACAAGAAAATTTTGTTAGAAACAAAAATGAGAGTACTGAACTGTTATGTAACATCAGTCCTCTTACATGGCAGTGAATGCTGAACAATCTTCTCGCAGATGAAAAAGAAAAGACTTGAAGCAACAGAAATGTGGTTCTACAGAAAGATACTGAGAATACTATGGACTGAACATGTGAGCAACAACAAAGTTTTAGGGAAAATAGAAACAAAAAGGACAATGATAATGAAGAAAGTGGGCTTGGAAAATTTGATACTCACAGGATATATTGAAAGCAAGAGTGATAGAGGAAAACAATGCATAACCTACCTAATGAGTTTGTGTAAACAGATGACAGAACAGGGTTAACAAGAGATAGCAAAAAGACACAATTTACTAAGAGCTACAAAGGACAGGAAATTGTGAGGAGCCATGATTGCCAATGACCTGAAGAGACACTGCACATAGAAGAAGATATTGTTAAAAATACTTTTAAAACTTGTGAAGATTTCATCACATTTCTTTATAATTTTTACAACAAAGGAATAAAGGCTGAACTATTTGAACTACCTATAATCTGCAAAGAAATGGAAAATGTAAGCGGTATGATGGGGTAATATGGAAAGCTATCACTCTGGTATTAGCTTCCAGAAATCTTGGAACCTCACAGTGGTAAATAGTATTACCTGAAGTATTGCATTCAATTAGGCCGCAGCTTTGCACTGCCACCAATGCCATTCCCCATGAGAGACTATTCCAATAATGTATACTGATTTACTACAAAGTAGCTACATATCACTACTTCAGTACCCTGGACTTGAGGTGTGCATACCACCAAGTACCAAGTAAGGACACCAAAAAAAGTATACAGTCTTCGAAGCTGACAGTCACCTATATTGGTTCTGCTGAATACCTTTTGGTGTTACCAATGGAGTGGCTTATGAACATAAGAGGATAATAAACAATCTTATCTCTTCTGAAACAATCTTATCTCCAATTGAAACTAGTCACTTTTCACTATCTTCTGTCCCCTCAGAGTCTAGAGAGAGACCCCACCTGAGATAAAACATTCTATCCATGAAGTACTGTTGCCATCTATGTGCAGGAGCTACTCAGTCTTCATTTTTCAGTCTCAATAGAGTCCAAAAATGTATAAACACCCTTGTGGGCCACATATTATTTTCCACCCTACAACGCCTTTCCCACAGATAAAATGTTCCTGCTCTATCACTATTTCCATAGAAAGTATCTAGATGAATTGTATTCCTTAGTTCCACCAGTTCTAACCTTTGCAGCTAGGACCCACCATGCCACAGCCATTGTAGTAAACCACCCTCATTCCCATCATATTCCATTGGTAAGATGTAACTTCCATTAAGCATCTTCTTCCCATGCACTGCTGCTTTGTAGAACCGACACACAAGAGGATGCTTCCCAAATCAATAGAATATTAACCTGTTTAAGTCTAGGATTAATCATTATAATCCATGTATATCCACATAACTGTGCCTCTTACTCAGTAACCCTATACCTCGAGTGGCTCTTGGAACTTATATGGGGTAAACATCATTGTTAAAAATATAATCATTATTTGCAATCTTGTCAGGCAGCTTTAGAGTAAAATTTTGCAGATTTTGAAACTGAAAAGTTTTTTGATGATTTCTTGAATTTGTTTTCATTAAAGTTTTTCTTATCAAAGCATTTTGCAGCGATTGAAAATGGTAGTAATCGGTTGGTGCAAGGTCAGGTGAATATGGTGAGTGCGTTAGAAGAGACCAAAAGAGTTCCCAAATTTCTTCTGGTATTATTTTTACTGTGTGCAGCCTTGTGTTGTCATGGAGATGAACAATATTCTTTCTGTTGGCAAGCACAGAATACTTTTCAAACAAACTTTTCAGTATGCAGTGCAGCTGCTTGTAGCAGATGTTAAACCCATTTTCCATATATGTATGTGTGAAAACCCTATCAGCAGCAGCAAAACCTTTTCATTTATTGGACATGTGTAAAAAGCAAAAGACATGTAGCATGTGTGCTATGAACCTGAAGAGGTTAATTCTCTTTCATTGCAGGCTGACGCCTGGAAGGGATGCTAAATTTAATACTCCATGTAACAGATAGACATGGCATAGACAGTACACCTCACTCACTCACTAATTCACCAGCAAAATAAGTTCAACTTTTCCTTCATCATTTACAGAGACTATTAAGAACATTCTTTAAAATTTTCACTACAGTGAAGTTGTTCTCGATAAAATAAATATTTCTATCTCATTTTGGTTCACTCTTTTGTCTATTTTCTCATCATTATTTTTTACAACACACAACTTGTGACCTACTAACAACAGTTTAGTGATGACAAGGTTACATGCTGAACATGTGAATGTCCATTTAGTGCTTCTTTGTGTTTTAACAACCATTCGCCCATGCTTAGAATAGTGTTGCTACATATGGTCTGGTGCTATTTAACTTGAGCTCCTTGATAATGTCCAAAGAAGAATCAGCAATATTATTGGTCCTGATCTGGTAGCTCAGCTTCAGCCACTTTCCAACCACCATAAGACAGCCTATGTCTTTTCTAGTAATACTTTCATGGTAATTGTTCAGATGAGCTCTTGACTATGGTACCTAGAGTTTTTGAATTTAAGCGCAGTACTAGACTGGTATCAAGATCTCATCAATTGAGCTGGCCAGATGTAGCCATAAATTCTATGTTAACAGTTTCTTTTCTTGAATTTCTCACTTGTGCAACTCCCTTCCAACTCCATGCTTTCCAACCAACTTTAATCTGCAAAAATTTAAACGCAATGTCAATCGCTATTAACTGTCCTGATTACAGTTTTCTTTTTCTGCTCATCATTAATGCTTCTGTTCCTAATTTTTCCACACCCTGTAACCCCTTGTGTTTTAATAGCATTATTGTCTTGCTTAGAGTGATACTGATTATATATATATATATATATATATAAAAAAACAAACTTTAAATGAATAATACCCCAATGATCCCACTACACACACAACATTATTTTCTTTCAGGGAGTTCAACTTTTAGGGTTCGGTTGTAGAGATTTATCATTGTCAATCCACTACCTTTTGCATTGAACATTGTCGTATGTTAATGTACTCCAAATTTATTCTTAACTACCATATAGTATAGTAGTTAGGATGATACATTTGTCATTTCAACTGGTTCCCCAGAACCGAAATAACTTATGAATCAAACTAATACATTGTTTCAATTGATCACTTATATGGCTATTATACCATCACAAATAACACTAATACTATCATTGCTAGCACCATTACCACAACTACCATTATCGTTCACACTAATACTATCATTGCTACTCCTACTATTACCATCACTGCTACCACCACTACCATCATTATTCACATTAATACTATCACTGCTTCCACTGCTATTTACATCCTTGCCATCATCGCCTACATTAATACTATCACTGCTACAACCACTACTAATACTATCACTGTTTGTACCACTATTACCACCACCACCACCACTAATACTAACACTTCTACCACAACCATGATCATCACCAACACTACTAATACTATCACTGCTACCATTATTACCACTCACAATAATACCATCACTATTATCACCACCCATACTAATATCATCACTGCTACTAGCAATACCATCATTATATACACTAATACCATCAGTGTTTCCATTTATGCTATAACTTCTATCACCACTATCACCATCAACAACAACACTAATATCATCATTGCTACTATCACCATCACCACATTAATACCATCACTGCTACCACGACTACCACTTATACTATCACAGCTAACACTCTTACTACCATTGTCACTATCATCATCATTACCCACACTAATACTATCACCACCATCACTAACATCAAGATTATCTACACTAATGTTCATTACCACCACCACCACCACCACCACCACTATAAATCATTGTCAAAAGTTTTAATCCTGACACCATTACAAATGCACATTTTGTGTTTTTCATATTTGCTTTTCTAGGGACATTACCCAATTGCAATTCCATGCCGAATTCTAAATATTTGCCTGACAAATGATTCGTAAAGGGACAGAAGGAATTACTCTTCATAAATGCAATTAGAACTGCAAAGAAAGGAACATGGCTCACATGTAGGTGTTTTACCGAATGAATCTCACCTGGGCATCCATTCCAAACTTCTCTTTGCAAATGGCGCATGGCTGACGCGAATCAAAGCGCTTGTTTGATTTCTCCTTGATTCCGTTCCATTCATTCTCAGTCAGTGCAGAAGATGGACAATCTGCAATACCAAGTTTCTGGGCTGCAATATATATATAAAAAAAAAACACCTGGATAAAATCCAAGTCATTACAAACTGGATGTTGCTGCAGCATATCAGATATTTCCGTCTGTGGATATCAGTCAAAATTCAAAAAGTATTGAAACATCTTTTTTTTTTGCTGAATATTAAAGCAAGACTTACAGAGATTTTATTTATTCCAAGAATTGTTTTGTTTTAATATTAATTTTTTATTTATTTAAATATTAGGTTGGTGCAAAAATAACGTCGTTTTTTGACGTTAAACTTCAAAAGAAAAACGACATTATTTTTTGCACCAACCTAATATTAATAAATGTAAAATGATCTGAGCTTTCCTCAAGATGTATCTGTAACAGGGCTGAGTCTGGTTGGGTGTATGCAATTACCTTTTAGAGGGCCTTTTGGGACTAAGGTGAAAAAAAAACAAATAAAGAAACAAATTGGCTTAAAACCCATAAATGAAGACTGGGCCAGAAAGTGTTAACGTAGCTTATGTGACAACATGCTCATGGATAAACAAGGGTCAGTTGACCAACATGTATTATAAACTTTCAATTTTTCTAATTTCTAATTTTCACCAAGAATAGTGGGGTACTTTTGTCAACACACAGTTGAATTATATATAATCAAGGTTAGCAGATATAACAAAACTATAAGAAGAGACAAGAGAAGTGAACAATTTGGTGGTAAAAAAAAGTGCCTTACACATGGAAAAAATATAGTACTAATAATAAAACTCCTACATATTTAAGGAGTTGTAAAACTCCCTAAATATATATAATGTTATAATATATATAATCTTACCCAGGGAAAGAGTCTGCTTACAGTCAAGTACATATTCTTTCTCAACTAGTTTGCTTCCAAACTTGCTTGGCTTCTCAACTTTTTGTTCTGTTGAGAAGAAGAAAAAAGCTGGTCAGGGTTGTATATGCTCATTTATAAATTGTGTTTTAAAGTGCAAATTTATAGGTAAAATCTTCAGAAGTTGGTCTCTCTTCAAGCAAGGCAATAAATCTACTAAGACGCAAAAGTTTACTGAGTGTGAAAAAATATAAGAAAAATATATATGTTCATATATTATAGTCTAATATTATTATTATATGTATAGTCTAATATATATATACATATATATATATATATATATGAAAATTTCTCTGATTTAACCTGTAGAGAAGACAATATTTATGAATAAAAATGACAATAGGAAAATGAGTAATTGCTGATGCGTTACGTCCAATGTGAACTTTATCAAAGCAAAATACAAAATGAATTTAATTGAACAAGGTAACTAATAAAAACAAAAACAGAATGTTCCTATCAACTGGAATATAGAGAAACGCTATTTTCATATTGTTAACTGAAAATAACGTCAGTGTTTGTCACGTGTGGAGAATATTGTCATTATATCTGTGTTGATGTATTCAACCATTTTCTTTTGATTTTATGAATCTGTTGTGTACATTTGTTTGTGAGAGCAGTAATTTTGTTAAGAAAGGTGAAAATGGTTGAAACACATCAGCAATTACTCGTTTTCCTATTGTCATTTTTATTCATATATATATATATATATATATATATATATATATATATTATTATCATATATAATATATTATATAATCTATGTTATCATATATAATATATATGATAATATACATATGATATAAAATATACTATATAGTCTAATATACATAATTGATTACATATAATGATTGATAACATATAATCTAATATATATTGATTAATAATAATATAATTGATTACATATAATCTAATATATATTATATAGTACATGTAATATATAGTCTATTTTCATGTGGGATACCTACTAACAAAAGTGATAGAAATAAAAAGAAAAAGGCTCTAAATGAATTTGGTTAGATTAAAAAAAATATTCTAAAAAATTCTAATATCCCCAGCACCCCTCATTCATGTATGTGTAGTCATACCAAGTCTTGAAAAACAAAATGTGTCACAAGTAAAAGTTTTCCACTTTGTCATACATTTTCCCCAATATTGTTCTTGATATATAAAAACATTGATCATTATCCCATAGTCATATATATATGTTATTATTATATATAATAGATATATATTATATAGTCTAATATATACAGTGTGGCACAAATAAATCTGGAATTTTTAAATGGCAAAAGTGCTGTGATGTCACAGCATGCCGAGGTTTCAAGAGTGCCATTTGAAAATACTTATATCTCAGAAACTGGTGCTTAGTAATCGACATGTCTTCAGAACACGACTGTTGATCTGCTTTTGTGGAGAGCCTTTGCACTGGTCACAAAATCAAGGAAGCCATTGCATGGTTTAAATGCCCTAAAACCATGGTCTATGACCCTTGCGAAGACACATGGAACTTCAGATGACAATGTAAAACTCATAAGAAGCTCTCTGGTGCCACCAGGATGCCTGAATTCATTGCCAATATTGTTGAGGTTGTCAAGGAAAACCCCAGCAAAGAAAATCACCAACGAAATGGGCACAAGCAGGCAAACAATCGGGTATATTGGCAAGGACGATTTGAATTATAAAAAGGATGTTCTCAAGATGCACCACTTGCTGTTCATATTACTGGTATCCCAAATTATGCCCTCTCCCCAATCAACAGACTGCAAGCTTCTTAACTATTTTGTGTGGGACATCTTGGAGAGGGAGGTGAACAGCAACCCCAAGGAGTCTCTCAAGACAGCAATCAGGGATGCCATGGCAAATATGGACAGGGATGCCATCATCAAGGCCTGCTCCAACTATTAAGCTAATATCTTGCATAATAGTACGAACCCAAAATGTAGGTTCTGTGACCAATACTTTGAAATTATTGATCACATTATTACAGGAAGCTCAATACCCACGTAAAATGACTTCAAAAATTGTCATAACAAGGTAGATCAATATCTTATCACAAAAAGATAAAAAAAAAACAGCTGTAAACTGGTAGGAACATTATCCTGAATCTGTAGTTGAGGGAGCAGATGTTACCCTCTTCTTGGATTTTTCTATCAACACATATCGATCAATACAAGAAAATTACCCAGACATTATTATCAAAGACAAAAAAGAAAAAAAATTGTGCACTAACTAACATGAGTATATCAAGTGACAAAAACATTCCTGCCAAGGTTTTTGAAAAACTAAGCAAGGACCTGGAGATAGAAATAGAAAAAAATGTGGCACTTCAAAACTAAAACTTTTTTTGGGGGTCTGATAAAGAAAGGAACTCAACAACAAACCAACAAAATCCCAAGTGCATCATCTCTCTGGGAAATGCAAAGAATAGTTCTAACATGGCAACTCGTACTACACAAAGCAAAGGTAAGACATGATAATCGACTGTTTTTAATATATGAAAGTAGCGGCTAATATATTAAACTTTTATCAAGAAGCGATTTTTAAGAAGCAAATAGAACCATGAGGAAAACTATAAAAGATTATTGAGAATCTTGAACAGAACTGATTGATGTTGGAAATGTTAAATTTGAATTCACTTGTTAAACAGGACAAACTGATTAATCTGTAATGTGGTTTTGGTAACTTACTCAGTCCTGTATCAACAACTGCTTTGATATCCTTTATTTGTGGTGAGGACCATCTTGTAGCTCCTGCATCTAACAAAATATTAGGTCGTGGCCTCATAAGTGGCTTGCCCCTTGTCCGATGATCTTGTAAGGCTGCAGCAATCAAAGCCAAGCTACATGACTGACCAGCCTAGGAAAAAGAATAAATAAAAACAATAACATAGCAATAATTAAAGGAGAAAGAAAGAAATGTAAAGAAAGAAAACATTGAATTATCAATGAGGCTTTGTGGAGTGATTGAACTACTATGTAATATCTTAACTATCTATAATTCTCAATATGTGTGTGTGTGATCGGATGTTGTTTATGCATTTCACAGTTTTCATCCAATTTCGATGAATTTTTTTTTGTTTGATAGGTAATTCTTCAGTGCCGGTTTTAAGTACAAATTGGCTGGAAAAATTACAACCTTGAAGGTGAAAAATTGAAAAAAATGATTTTTTACACTTTGTGCAAAAATCAAAGGCAAAATTTAATGTCTGTAAAAAACAGTATAAAATCAATTTAGAGAGTTGAAATGTTATGCAAAAGATTATTAAAATTATAAAAAAAATTATATTATAAATAAAAATTATTGTATAATTATTATTATGACAGTCCATAGAAGACATTCCTTCCTTGCAAGATTGAGAACACAAAAACAGACCTTTTCAGGGCTACCCATCATTCAAATTGTTAAATCCCCATTTGGGGATGTGCACCCAATTGTTGTTACTCATATTGGTCTTGGGGTGGGCTGACTTTAAACTTAAAGTGCTCCAAGTGAGCAGCAAAAATTCCCAGTAATGAAACACCCAGTCAAAGATGAGTTATACTGCTAGTGCTCTATATGGCTGTAAATGGACAAACTCCTTATAGATAATGAACAGACTTGAAGTGACAGAGATCTGGTTTATCAATGCTTGTCTTTAGAAACAAACAAAATAATTCTGAACTCGTATGTGATATCTAATCTTCTAAATGGCAATGAATGAATGTCCTTATGGATGAAGAAGAGAGTTGAAGTGACAGAGCATCTGGTTTTATAAATGCATGTCCTTATAAATAAAAAAAAGAGTGCTGAATGCAATATCTAATTGTCTATTTTGAAGTAAATGTTAGACAATTCTCTTATAGATGAAGAAGAGACTTGAAATGACAGAGCATCTGGATATGTAACCACCCTAATAAAAAAAAAATAACATACCCCAGAGCAAAAGTAACCTAAAAACAGAAGTACAAGCAGTTGAGGTGAGAGATATTTTATATAGAACAGTCAGTATATGCTCTCTGTATCTCCTGCTGCATGATCAAATAAACCAAGACAAGTTGGAAGATCTGATAAAGCAATTATTACCCAAACCTTTCATTCTCCTTGGCGATTTTAATAACCACAATACCATCTGGAGATCCAAGGAAACAAACAAAAAAGGAAAACTTAAGGAAAAATCATTATATCTGCTTAACGTGGGAGCACTGACTCACGTTGACCCAACAAATGGAACCCTGTCAGCAACTGACCTAACCATGTGTGATCCAACAAATTACCTGGAGTGTGTACAATGATAGATGTGGTAGCAACCATTTCCCATTCATCCCAAGGGACAGTGAGGTGATCGATGAGCACCCACCTAGATGGAGGCTAAGCAAGGCTGACTGGGAAAAATTTAGAAATTTATGCCAAGACAAAACTCAAAATAATATAGAAACAGCAGAAAATTTTACAGAAACTCTAATAACCATAGTAAAAGAATATATCCCCAAAAGCCCAACATGAAGGTCCAAGACTGCACACATTTTAAATGAATCACCTGTAAAACTTAAATACTACAAGTAAAACATGAGAAAAATATTAAAAAATACTAAAACCATCTGCATAGTGACCTACCATAAAGAAATAGGTTTATACCAAAACAATAGATCATCTACAAAATATATATCTATAAAACATTATAAAAATTTCATTTCCTCCAAAAAAAAAAAAAACCCAACTTTGACTTATCCCACAAGCATCTGTGGGACTGTTTATGATATTTTAAACTAGCAGTAGAGCCCGGCATTGCCCGGGGATGTAACAGTAAGAGATAGATCAAGTATCGACCATCATAAAGACTGAAAAATAAAATTGACAAAGATTATTGTTTAAGGTTGACAGACACGCATGTCTTAATTAGTTTTTGTTTTTTGTTTTTTTTACGAATTGGTCAACCCAAACTAAAACAAAAACATTGTTTTCAACCATTATGAGTCTACTGATTGAATAGAATTTTATTATAAACAATTGTCTTGTAAATGGAATTTTTAAAGCATTCTGAATGTAAAAATAAAGAAAAAAGTGTGCAAGATAATAAGAAACACTACCTGCTAAAAAAAAAGTGAAGTTTTGTTGAAATCGGTTGAAAAATGTAGGAAATCCGATCCAATATATAAACGAACGCACACAAACAACCTGGGTTTTATAATAAGTATAACTTGATATGAATTGTCCCCTTTCATTCTGGCGACAGAATTGTGTTTTCAAATTGATTTTGTGCAAAAACAATTGTGTTTTTCCAATTTTTGGCACTGTCAGAACCACCGCAAGGTAATTTTACGCAGTCCTGTGAAGTTTTGTTGAAATCAGTTGAAAAATGTAGGAAATCCGATCCAATATATAAACGTACACACACACACACACACACACACAATCTGTGTTTTATAATAAGTAAGATGTCTGGTTTTTTTTTTCAGTTTGGCTGCCCACATGCTTCACTGAGACCTTTAACAATATTTTGGAAATTTCTTTATGCTTTCTGTGAGTTCTCTTTTTGCTGTTGGAAGTAGCATGGAAGAGTCTAAAGTTTTTCTTTGTTCTTCCTTTTCATCAACAGCATTGTACTTGCAAATATCAAAGCCTTTTTCTCTCTTAGCAGTGGCTAGTAACTTTCACATGTGAATGTCAAAAAGCCCTTCCACTTTCTGCAACTAACCAGCTTCCTTCACAACTGATGTTTTTAAGTGCTTTCTGTCTTGAAGTCTGAATGCTTTCTGATCTTATCAGTGGGTCAGTCTCTTTTTATGAGAAAAAAGGAGGCTCCCAGGGACCTTAATTCCAAAATTACAAGGGGAGGAGACCATGTCTCTAATTGGTCAATAAATAAAATAAATATAATTTTTCATTAATTCAAGAAATGAATCTGCAACAATTCATAAAGAAATAACTTTGGTGGTTCTTCAACCAGTAATTCTAAAATTAGATTTTCACACAACTGTAACAATTTTTTTTTTTACAAACCATCTGGCTTTCTTAAAAATACACTTTTCTCAAAAGTCCATGTAAAAATCAGCCTAGACAATTAAAACATTTATTTATTACACCTTTAACAGAAAACTTTTCTTTTCTAAAGCATGACAACAGAGTTGGTATAAATCCTGCTAAATTTCTTTTCTAAGCAAGCATACAGCAGCACTGGTTTTGTTTTCACCTCCAAGGAGCGGTGGTTGCCATGTGACCAATGCAGATTGAATTATGAGATCCCTATTGGTACTTGACCCATTTGCACCAGTGCCAAGCCAGCTACACATCCCTTGTCCATTCTATTTAATAAAACATGTCTGTACAAATCATTGCTACCAAAATATATTTGATATATATAACCCAATTTCTGCCTGAATTTCTGGGATGAGGAGTTATCATTATTTGCACTATTTACATTTGGACTGTTGTCCTTATCTTTGTTGTTATCACAAAGTTCAGTTCAGAATTCTCTGTTGATTACCCTGGAAAAGGGGTTGAGGTTTATCCCTTGTTTCCTGTTTAGGATTTGGGTTCCAGTTCCTTATAAAGTCTACTTCAGCTTCTAACATCTCTGTCTAAATCTTTGTACTTTTATTTACTTTTTTCCTCAACAGGAGTCGATAGCTTCACCTATCATCCAGTTCACATTTCTCTGCAGTCTTTTGAACAGAAGTAGGTTTATTGGGCTCGTCTATTAGCCCAATCTTACCTTCTTTGAGTAATGCACTATTCCAACTTTCATTCGTAAATCTAGCCCTCTGATTGGTTCATTTCTACCAATCAGGTCTCCCACATGTGCACTTCGAAGTTTTTGGCGCAAAATAGCTCTGGATCCACCCACGCGATTATGACCTCTTAAAAAGAACCTAAAGCATGTGTGACCACACAGAAGGAGATGTAGACCTGGGCAGATCAGCAGCAGACCATTTTTCGACCACTTACTCAAGCTTAAAAATGTGATTACTACTAATTACTGTCTCGCTAATCGAGACGACAAATCGTTCCCATTCAATATCTTCTACAAACTTCTTCATCATTCAAGAATCTCAAACTATACATTCTCTTTGACCATCTACGATAAATCAATCAGTAGAACGAGCACAGAGATATGCTAATATAATCCACGTCGCTTGCAACTGCAATCTTGCCGCACAAACTAAATCATTACTGACTCACTCGCAAGCCCAAATCGAAGAAAACTCTGTGAACACTGAAACTTCTATCCGAACAACTTTACTTATCTAAAGTGAATTAACACTCACTACTATTCTAAGTAAATAACATCATCGAACGAACTAAACATTTGCAGTCAAAGGTAGACTACTTCGTAATGACTCATTTCTAAAAACATAATACCGACATTCTAAATACTAATTACAATTTCCTAAGAAGACTGTAACACAGATACACAAGACACAAAAAAGGATATACAAAAACTACAAATATTAGGTTGGTGCGAAAATAATGTCGTTTTCTAACATATGTTACTATATGAGAAAACGACATTATTTTTGCACCAACCTAATATCACGTGCACACCAACATCTTCAAAATATTCTGTACATATTATTTTATTTGTATAAATGCATTTATCGATTTTGAATTGCATGTATATTTTGTCTTGTTTACATTGAAATTGTTTATTTGTTTGTGGATGCAGAAAAGTTCACGCAACTTAACATAAAAATTCCTTCTGATTTTGAACTCAATGCTACAGCAAAAATTCCTTCGTTTATTCTGCACATCCCCAACAGGTTTATCCATAATTTCCTGATTAGGATCGGGTTTGTTTCCAGCTGACACTCATACATGCATTTTTGCTAATAATCGGGCATAATAATGCAGAGGGACATAAGGATTATCATATTTCACACAAATTTAAGAAAAAACAAATAATTGTTTGCAAAATTCATTTTTCATCGAAAAAGTTTTTTGCTTTCAGACAATACAATATTATCCATAAAAACAACTAAAAGCATTTGAAATTAAATAATATCTTTGCTTTATTGAGTGGGGGGGTGGCAGATTAAAATAAAACAAAAACATGATTTGCTTTCCTCAAAGTCAAAGCCTTGTGCTTTTTTTTTAACTAATATAATAAGAACTAAATTGAGCAGTATTGAATTTCTAGAGTTTTATTAGTTATGATGGGGGGGGGGGATAATAAATATAAAAAAATATTTTTTTGCCATGACTTTAAAAAAAGATTTGTGAATAGTTTCTGAAAGTTTCATTAAAATCTGACATTTATTTTTATTTTTGCAACATTTTCCAAATTAATGTATATTAGTATTGTCTATCATACAAAAAAAACGTGCTAAAATTTTATGTTTAGAATTTTTTTAACAGTTCCTCTGATTCGAAGAGAAACAAGTTTTTTTTTAATCAAAAGTTAGAATGTTCTAAAAAGAAGGAAAAAAATTTTTTTAAATAATTTAAAAATACTTTGTTCTTTCCTCTTAATAATAATATAAACATTTTGACGACAAAATATTGTTTTCGCCAAGTTTGGCGTTTTTTTCATCATTCTATATGCTCTTTTTTTAGCGATTTCATGGAGGATGAATCATAGAACAACATATATTGAGGATGACGATTTCTCGTTTTATTTTGTTTGATCTGTTTAACAAATATTGTATTTAAAAAAAAGAAATGATTATTGAAATGCTTAAATGAAGAAATATAAAAATATTTTACTTAACTGTTCGCTTCGGCTTCATAATTTTAGAGCAAAAATAACAAACCTTTTCCCTGGAAACATTTAAACGTCGTCATAACAACCCGAACAACAATTTGGAAGATATAATTTTTTTTTTTTAAATTATGCATAAAATTTGATGTCATTATCAAATTTTATTTTTATTTTTAAATTCAGCAAAAATTCTTTTCAGAGTACAAAAAAAAAAAAAAGAAAAAAATGTGAACATTAACTCAACTTAATTTTTTTTCTTTTCTTCTTTTCTTTTCGTTGTTAACAACAACAATGACGACCGAGCGAGAAGCGACCCTGCTTTTTCTTTTTCGTGTTTCCTGTCAAATAGTCGCAGTTGATTTGAGTTTACGCCACGGTAACGGTCAGAATTGCGAATGTTGATTTTTATAAATTTATAACTCGCCTTCCGTGGCGCAGCACACTCTTTTTCTGTCTTCCTCGATTTACTCCGCAGCTAAGCATAATTATATGATAATAAAAAACGATGATAAGTCATCCTGCATTACAAATCAGTTCGACGGTCAGAGTTGTTGGACGTTCTGATTTGAGACCTTGTTAGAAATAATTTCGTAGTTTATTTTACGATTTTAAAATTAAATCTAATGGAATTGGGGCTGAAACTCCTTACCACGCACAAAATCTCAATTTGTGTTTGTCACTATTTTTAGACACGTCTACTTAGTAATCAGACCAGGCCAGTCGCCAGGCATATTTAGACTAGTACTCAGCATCCCCACCAAGGCTGGATGTGACACAAAGGGCGTTTTAACGAGGGAAGCGCCATAATGTATATGGACCAAGGACAAAAATTGTTTTTTGCCCAACTCCCTCGACCACTATCACACTGGCATTAGTATTACACCGACCTAACTTCTTTAGAACGATGAAGGAGAGATACTGCCGCAGGTTTGGAATCCCCAGAGTTGAGCAGCTTCTCCCATCTAAAATGAGGAGAATCATAGGTCAACTTACAGCACAGTGCAATAATCATAAAAAAAAAAAAATGATCTCATTGACGTCTGTACATAAAAAGAGTCTCGTGTGAAAGCTATATATTGTTTATTTTAAGCTGGCAAAAGAAATTAACGTGGAATCACACCGTTCATAGGACGGGAGTTGAGAAAAATAAGATGGAGTGTACGAAAGACGGTGAGAGAAGAGTAATTTAGTCTACAAAAAAGCTAAAAATATGGAGTGTACAAAAGACGGTGAGAAAAGAGGAATTTAGTTTACAAACAGCAAAACAATACGTCAAATACATCTACGTTTTGTCACTCAGAATTAATGTCTATTAAAGAATTTTAAGACAGTCTTTCGAATTTAAACTACAATCATGAATCATTAAACCCTCACTGGCAATGGTTAACTCCTGTGCCAGGCCCATAGCCTGTGTGTTTTGAGTGGGAGGCCAGCATTTAGATCATGAGTCCATGAGTAAAATTACACACAAAAATTAGTTCACCTCATTTTCATTAGTGGAGAGGAAGTTATTTTCAGAATGAATTCTATTTTCCCTTTGCTAGCTGTATTGTTCTCCGAGATCTAGCAGTAAAGCACAATGGATCAAATGGTGGTTTCCCCCACAAAGGAGGATGCAGGTTTGATTCTTGCTGGTGGAGACATTTGTCTTGATTTCTCAAACTGATAGACGTGATACACACTGTTTAATATATAAAAACAGGGTGTCTATTTCATATACAGAGTGTCCATGATAATAACTTTTGTTTGAAGTAACAAAAATGTTGGATTAAAAATATTAAAATCTATTAATTCTTTAGTATTATATATATATATATGTAAATGAGTAAAAATTATTTTTTATTTTGTTTTCTTTTCTCTTCTCTTTATATATATATATATATATATATATATATATATATATATATATATAAAAGCACATAAATCAACTTGACACCATTCACATGCACTGTCTTTGTGCCATATGTGATATAAAATGGGATGACAGAGTCAAGAATAGTGCAATACTGAAGAAATGTAAGACATCACAGGCATTGAAAACCATTCTAGCAAAGATACAACTTAGGTGGGCTGGTCATGTGAAAATGGATGAGCATAGGCTTTCAAAAAAGGTGCTGTATGGCCAACTACCAATCTCCAAGCATTCAGTTGGGCGTCTACTCTTACGCTAAAAAGACAAATTGAAAGACAACTTCAAACGTCTCAACTTTGATCTGAAAGCCTGGGAAGCCCAAGCATCAAACCGAAAGGTGTAGCATAAGATATATTTCATTAAGTTTTGAAGAGAGTAGACTGAAGCACAGTGATCAGCCCCGTCAAGCTCTGAAGCAGAGACACCACCAAATCCTGCTTTAACAAGTTTCATCTGTCAGTGTGGCTTTGTCACCTGCAGCAAGGCTGAGCTAGTATCACACTTAAAGCACAAATGAAGTATGTCTTTCCCTTACCTGATTTTCTCCACAATAGCCCCTGCTAGCACGCATAAGTGTAAAACGAAAGGCACCATCCAATGCTGACCTTTATTCATCATTCACGCTAGGTGAGTAGAAAAGAAAAGAAAACAAAAAATAATTTTTAATTATTTAAAATTATATATATATATATATATATATATATATATATATTAGTTGCAGGAGAATTCAAAGTTATCTGGAGGCCATGCTTGGAGCCAATGACGATTTTATTGAATAAATTTACTCTTAGTATTTCAAGATATTTTTGTGTAATTTTAGTAAATATATCTGTTAAAATGAAATGTTTGTGTTATTTTAATTTTTGCGTAATTTAAACAACATTTATCCACCACACCCTGTGTGAGTGTGTGTATAATATATATATATATATATATATATATATATATATATATATATATACACACACACTAATATTTGAGTAGATGCTGTATTTTTACTATTAAACAATATATTTATTTATATTGGCCTGAATATTCAAGAAATCTTGTTAGAAAAATGTGCCCTCTGGCAGGAATCGAACCTGCGTCTCCTAGACGAATCTATTATTTGGTCTGATGTGCCTTGACCTCTTGGCCACATAGGACCTCCAGATAAAACAGACCCTGAATAACGCTTTTGAACACATATCTATCCTGATTTTCGAAATATACATCTTTGCTTTGTTTTGTATCCAAACATAAACAAGGACAACTTTTTAAGAAATGGATTAAATCCAACATATTTTTTATATAATTTTTAAAATAATGAATTTTTTATTTATTAATCTGACAGATTTTTATCACTTTAAACATTATTTTTAGTGAATACTCATATTTGAGTAGATGCTCCGTTTATTTATTAAACAGTATATTTATTTATTTTCATCTACTGGCTGAATATTCAAGAAATCAGCAAGGCAAGGCTATACTAGAACAGGCCTGCAAATATGATAGGAACATTACAAGGATCAACCAATCGAGGAATACAAAAGATGCCATCAATTGGTTCTTTAAAATAAAAAAAGAAAAATGAATGCAACTTTATGCAATTCGACATCTCAGATTTCTATTCTACAATCACAGAAGACCTACAAGTAGTGGCTATAAACCTGGCCAAAAATTATTGCACCATCACTGACAAGGAGACTGATGTAATGGAAAAACCTGCTACCCCCATGAGTATAGGTAGTAACTATCTATAAGTATCTGTAAGTCAATGGACTACAGAGACTAGCTGCAATCTGTTCCAGCTAAACTCTCTGCCTCTGAGCAGAGAGGAACCCGGACAAAGACTCCGTCGAAGGGCAGAGTCTCGTTTGGGAAGGTGGATTGCCCCTGAACCCATTTATATGGGTTCAAAAGGGAATATTTTTGGCCGAGCCTATGGGCTTGGAGAACCCACATTAAACCGGCCTTGTGCCACATGCAACCCTCATGGGCAGGTAGCTAAATATACTAGCTGGGATCTGTTGAGTACAACTTATGCAAGAACTACCAACATTCCAATACTCACCATATAACAGTAATGTTAATACCAAATTTAACCTGCAAACATTTCAGCAATATTCCATTGCTCAACAAGATTTTCAACATTAAAAATTAGCTACAGCTGTACTAAAAACTTTTAGCAGTATATAGCACAACATAATAATTTAATATTAAACAAATATTTAAACAAATTCAATAGTAATGACAGTACTATTACAAAAATTGTAATTGCTGAAAATATAGTACCTGCCCACTTAATTCTAAATGCATGAATAAAGGCGTTATTTACAGAGCTAGCATTGAACATAATTGCAAGACTAAATTTTATTTTGGTTCCATTGCTAACCATTCCGGTATTACCATCCTAAAATGACTTACCAATAAGCAATATTCAAATACCATCTAAATTTTTCTGGAAAAATCAAAACAGATAAAATTGGGATCTCGTCGCTATAAAAAAAAAATTTAACCTTGACAAGGAGAAATGTACTCTGTGCCTATTAGAAAAACGAACTATTCTCAAACACATTGATAATCTGCGGAACAAGCAAAATGAGCTTATGATTACTTGCTGCCATAGAAGGAAATCTCTTCTCAAATATTTTGATGCTGGCTAGAGCAATTATCCTATAATTTCTGCAATACCCCAAATAACCTGCCTCTAATATTTATTTTTTCCATATGCAGTTACCTCCCTTACACCATCCTTGCATTTAACGGTTTTTAACTTAGTGTTTCTTTTTTATTGTGTTATTTTTTTATTGTTTCTTTTTTCTTTTTTTTTTACCCCAGTGAATCCCAACGTGGGATGCATGCGTAGGACGTACACCCTTCGGCTTACTATATCAACAGAATAAGGGGGCAATTTGAGAATGAGTTATTAACAGTGAATTGTTTTCTAGTGAAACTGAGTGAGAGTGTTTAATGTGTGTTACATACAATGCATATACAGTTATACATACATAAAAATTTAACCACCATTGCAAAAGATTTGTTGTTACCATTTCCATCTTCATATTTAGCTGATTGTGGCTTTAGTGCTGTAAATGATTTGTTATTGAAGAAAAGAAATCGACTGGATATCACTAAACAAGGACTTGAGGCTTAAGCTGACTAAATTGGTGACTAATATAAAATCTATCTGTAGTGGGCATGACGCACAAAGATCTCACTAACAGTCATTTTGTGATGAGCTCAAATTTCATTTTGCATTATTATATCATGATTAAAATGATCGCAGTATATTACAGAATAAGGTTTCATTCAAATATTTTATATTTCTGACTTTCAGTTCTCTATTATATATTTTTAAACTATATATATTTAATGGTCATTTTGTTTTTTTTTAAATTTTTGTCTTTCATGGAGGCATTGGTCTTTGGAGGCTTGTTTAGAGATCAAGTTAATGGCCTTTTAAGCTTCCTTCACGGGAATTGCAGTAAAATTTTGAATATTTAAGAATTAAATATTAAAGAGGGGTACCAGAATTTTAGAAATACCAAAGTGAGACATGGTTCAAACTTGGTTGGGAACCACTGCTTTACCCTATATTCTTTTTTGCCTACCATGCTTTTTACTTGGTAACTATCATTTTTTTTAGTTCATATTGCAATAATCTTATCTGTTGATTCAATACATATTAACGGTTCAATATCCCTATTAAACTTACTATTAATAACTGAGTTTATTTTTCGATATCCACCTACCAAAACTGTATTTTGAATTTATACCCAAATATTATATTAATAATAATCTTGGACTCTGAATCCACACACAATGTAGCATTGCTCCCATGAGACACAGAAATTAAAAAAAAAAAAAAACAACCATATTGAATAGTTCATAATTTTTTGTACCTGATAACAGGCAAAGCTATGATACTCCGAGTCATACTGTAAAAGTAGGTATATATGTAATTATTAATATATACTTTATAGCTTCGTTTTACAACATTTAGGACTGTTTTATCTACACCATTGATTAAGGAGTTATTTGCTCACTTGTATGTGTATGTAATCGCTCATATATATATATTGTTGAGCATACCTCTTTATTTAGATTATATATATATATATATAAAAATCATGGTAAGTGTAATGTAGGCTGTCCTTGGTTACACTTCAAGGACAAACTCAAATACAATTTAAATACAGCAAACATCCCTATAGAGGAGTTTGAATTTGATGTTGAAAACTGAGCAAACTGGAGAAACACCTGCCACCACAGTAAACTAACTTTGAAAAGAATCGTCTGAACCATCTGAGAGAATTAAGAACCCACATTAAATCTTGGGCCAATATATTAGCCCATATGATAGACAACTCTTCGGCATGTTCCTTATGTGGACTTGTTTGTAAATTGCGCTCAGGATTGATGTCTCATACAAAACATAAATTTAAAAACTGAATTGAAAGACACTCATACATCGAAGATGATGGGAGAGTCCATCATATATATATATATATATATATATAAAATGATACAGAATTTTATATAGATATAGAATCTCGTCCTTTTGATTTGCTCATGTAATTTAGCTGCACTGGTCCACCAGCCTCAGCCAGCCCTCACATATGGTTCCTTGAAGCCATTTGCCACAATTGTGGCTACACCATGGATAACGGCTTCAACCTGTTGGCCAAACCACATGAGAGAAGCCAGTCAAGAGTTTCCCAGCTGGTGAAGAGAAATCAAATCAGCCCAACAGGTGTCAGTGATAGCCCTTTCATGTCAATGGCCCAGGACATCAGATGGTTAGCTACCACAGTAGCAGCCCAACCCACTGGCTAACTGACATCAGGCTAACAACCAAGCCAGCTGAATTCTTCTATCGTTATGATAATCGCCAGAGCATATAAATATATATAATTTTCCAATTCATTTTTTTCACTAATTTAGTAGTACAACGGTCAGTTTTTATTTTGTGCCTGACAATTGCTATGTGCATGAAACTCAGAATTGCATTGAAAGGTGAGAAGTGAATGTATATTTATTTTTAGCATAAATTTTAACTGTTATTTTATATGAAGGACTGTTTCATTTTTTACCACTTGCACTCAAATCACTGTCTTGTTGAAAGTTTCAGTCCCAACCTAAAATCAACTTTTGAACTGAGGAGAAGACACATTCATTCAAAATTGCTTGGCATTTTACAGAGTCCATTGTACCATCAATGCATACTATTTTGCCTCTTCCAGCTGCAGCAAAGCAACCCCAAATCATAATGCTGCCACTCCATGTTTAATGGTTGCTATCAAATTCTTCTCATCAAAGGCTATATTAGGAGCTTGCCAGATATACTAACTATTGTTCCTTCCAAAAAAAAACAAACTCTAGTTTGATCTCATCCGACCAGAAAACCTTTTTCCAGAATGTTTCTAGCTTATTAATATGAGCTTTGGCATAGTTGAGGCGAACATGCTTGTGTTATTTCATGAACAGTGGCTTTTTCTAGGCATTCTACCATGAAGATCAGTATTGTTCAGATATCATCACATTGTAGATGTATGCATATTGATTTTGACATTGTGGTTCTCACTGGCCAAAGGTCACAGCAGGATTTGCCTGGGCTTGCCAAATTAGATGTCTACCTGCTCTTGCTGTTATTTTTTGCAGATAGCCACTTCTTGATTGTCATACTGTCACACCAAAGGCCTTCCATTCATAAATTTGTTGGAGAAGTTTACTCCTAATCATTTGGATAGCTTTTTGTAGCCTTCTCCATCATTATATGTTTCAACCCTGATTTTTTAAAGCTTCATGTAGTTCTTTTGATCTTTGCATATATATTTTTTAAATTTAGTCTCTAAATGCACACTTTTGCATACACAATGAATTATATTGTTTGACTGCTGTATACACAGCTTACCAAAAAATGAGTAAGTGTCATTTTGATTTTACATGTGCACAAATTATTTGCACCTGCAACCATGTAAAACAAAAATACAGAGTGTAAATGTAAATGTTCACTTACTTTTGCACATCTTAATTTTGAATTAATATTTTTATTCCAACTCAATAAAAATCTTCAAAAGTGGTTGTAATTTATTTGATAAATGTTTTTATAGTTTAAGATTTGTTGATTATCTGGAAGAAAGAGACAGTTATTTTAAATATTATCTTAGGAGTTCACTTAGTTTTGCACAGATATATATATATATATATAAGATTTCTAAGCAACGATAAAGTTTATCGTAAATGTCCTGTTTGTTGCTGTTAAGGTTGTTCAATTTTTCTTTTGCTATTTCAATTTGCCTTTTCACAAGGCTACATTTGTAATTCCAAGTATTGATAGTAGTGATCCATATTTTTTTAATACAATCTAAGCTTTCGGCTTACGTAAGCCATTATCAAAGATGTCAATTACAAGATATTAAACACTATACGGACACGACAGTGATGATAGTCTGTCAATGTTTACATAGAAGATTTCTAAGCAACGATAAAGTTTATCTATCATCACTATGTAAACATTGACAGACTATCATCACTGTCGTGTCCGTACATTGTTTAATATATATATATATATATATATATATATGGTTGGTGCAAAAATAATGACGTAATAATGTCGTTTTTTGACGTATTTTTTAACGTCAAAAAACGACATTATTACGTCATTATTTTTGCACCAACCTAATATATATATATATATAAATAATACATAAATATTTATATTTATTCAAGCATATTTGTTTGAATAATGTGGAGATATGTTTATTTTTATTTTGATCCTCTCAAATTCTCTTATCGACTTAATTGTTATATTAAATTCATTAAGGAAGGCGCTGTAGATTTTTTGTATTTTCATTCTCATCCGAGATCATCTTCAGGGCTGAATTGCTAAGACAAAAAAATTAATGTAACTGATAGTTGTGAGTTTTTTTCATAAACGCACTGTTATAATTGTTTTTAAAATTAACTGTTGTAGTTATTTGACGTTTTTATTCTAAGGGAGGTAAACTTGATCTGTTTGCTTAATCTATTGCACAAAAACATTGCTATTATAAACATTTTAAAACATTGTTGCTATACTCATACATAACCTTATTTAGTGTGGGTTGTTTGTTCCTTATATAGAGGGCCTCAAGAAGTTTTTTTTTTATTTTCATGGTCTAATATAATAGTGTTATCAATAAGTAATTATCTATATTGTGAAGGTGGACAGGAATGTGTCTTTAAATGTGTGATAGAGCTTGTATCTGCCATATGGAGTGTAAGCTGTCTAGATATAGTGTTTCTATAGTGAAGCCAACATATGTATTTACTTTTTTCTCAGAGATATGATCTGCCAAAGGACATTTAAACTGATATGCAATGTTGGCCTTTTACAAAATACTAACTCATAGAGAAGAGTTACTATGGATGATTAAGTTGGTTGTATTAAATTTAGTAAAGTATATAATTAGTTTTACTTTTTTCTGGGATCAGTGGGGAATATATTAGGGCTTATGAGTTTTTTTTTAGGATTTTTTCATCTTGTTTGTAGTTTCTTCTTTGTACATACTCTATCAGGAACTTAGCAACATTAAACCCTAATCAACAATAATTTCCCTAACCATGTCGTCGATAAACAAATAAAATTATGTTTAACAAAATTTAGAAAAAAAATGACGACAGCTTCCTCTCTGACGCAAACAAAAATAAAAACAGTATTAACTTATTCTATCATAACTAAATGCGCCCTTATTATAAACAAGATGAAAATGCAATTAAAACAATTCACTGCTACATATCACTCAATGATCAAAACACACTTCTAAGATTTATCATCTAGTATAAAAAATTTAAAATGTTTAACTTGATAATTACAAACATCACAGGGCCTCATAAATTCCCCCTATGTAAAAAGAATGTTGTTTATGTATTCTCATACCCAAAAGGAAATTGCGTCTCCAATATTAATAATCAAAAAACATTAAATACATTGGTCACACATGCACAAAACTCTCTCACAGATTGACCTGTCAGCAGTTGAAACTCAGTGCAATCCGTGCACACATCATGACCAAAATGTAACTATCAACATAACATACATATTAGCAGATAACATGAAAATTCTCTACAGCACCCAATGCAAAGAAAGACTCAAATTTTGAGTAGCTATTACACTAAATAAACAGCCCACATTAAATATCATTCACCACACGAGACGTTATCTTGAAGTGCATATGATATAATTAATGTGCGCATATATTAGTAAAAAAATAAAATAAAATTACATTCTTTTTCTGTAGCCTTGTTCCCAATAGCCATTACACATGATGTCACACTAAACCATTTTAAATGGACAAAGAGAGAAAAATATACAAAGGAATCTTAAATACAACATGGACACCACATTCGTTCTTAATAATGATTACAAAAGTCAAAAGTATTTGAACAAAATATGAACTTTGTACAGAATAATCAACATCTTATCCGAAAATTGGAAAAATATAATAAAAAAAATTAAACAGACAGACCTTGTTGGTTCTTTTTAATCAAACATGTTTGGATAAATACTTGCTGCCTAAATATAACATATCAGGCCAGTAAATGCTGTTAATACTGTTTATTATAAACAGAGCATTTACTTAAATATTTGTGTCTATATAACTAACGTAGAATAATATATTAAAATAATTGCTGAACTTTGTCCATTTCGTAGTGTGTGACATCATTTGTTTATGTTTAGATACACTTCGAGCAGATATGGACATTTGAAATCATAGAAGATTGTAGTTTAAAAGCAGTAAAATCGACCTTGCTAACCAGATGCACTTTTGTAGCTAAACTGGTATAGCATGTCAGGCTATATGACAGTTCCGTGTAGGATAGAGGTTCGATTCCTGTTGTAGAACACATATTTTTTATGAAAATTTCTTGGACATTCAGGCTGGTAAATGTTGTTAATACTGTTTATTATAAACAGAGCATTAAATATTTGTGTTTATATAAATAACATATAACAATAAAATATACCATTATATATATATATATATATATATATATATATATATATACACACACACACAGTGTAACCCGGATATAAGAGAGATTTTCTCTGGTCCCAAATTATTCCCATACTTACCTAAACAAAATAGACCAAACCCGGATATAAGAGACTTCTTCTCCGGTCCCGACAACTCTCTTATATCCGGGTTACACTGTATATAAGTAAATAAATAAAATATTAGTCTAAGTTTCAAGCTTTGAATGGCAATCTTCCTAGAGATTGTGTCTCAATAAAAACACTTGGTATACTTGGACTACTGTGAGTGCCTGAGTTGGGTGTCAGAAATCGCAATTTGACCTTCTAAAACCTTGCTTAAAATCATTATGACAAAGCCCCTATCAGGCAGAACCTATCTTGCTTTGTGTGAGATTAATCCCAGTCCTGACTCAACAAAAAAACATCACTATGTATGCATATACACACAAAAATTTTCTAACACTTGTCTATGTCATGTGAAGAGTTCACAACAAAGATGGGCAACTCTTCTGAGAATATAGTGGAAATAGAATTTAATGTTACGTCAAACTTCATATATAAACCCCTTATTTAAAATTTATTGGTGAAGAAAATGTCAGATTTTTGGTGAGGTGTAGAGCATGTTTTTCATCTGAGAAATTGATGTGCATCTATTATCTTTTTAGTGTTGTACATTTTCCAATTTAGGAAAAAATAATCATGATATACTATTCACTAATATTTACATAGACTACTTTTCTGATGTTTTAGAAATAAAATTTTTTGTTACTTTGGATGTGAAAAATAAAATGCCATAATCTTTTTTGTTATGTCTTAAATTATTTTTAGCTCCCAGATAAGTGGACAGTAGCTTTATAATTGCAATGTACTTATAAAATGTAAAAATCTTAAATGCTGCTGTAATTTTTTGACAGTACAAGGTGAACAAGTTGAATAATAACAGACACATTTCCCAAAAAATAAAGACAGAATGATCCCAAAAATATTAGTATTTTTTTTCATTTATTAAATTTGATTCCAACAAAGCTTTGAATACATTTGTGTCGCCATTAGTTCTGCACTTGAATATTTTATTTATCACAAATAAATTAAATTAGGCATGATTTGTTGTGGCCATTTAAAGAATTTAGGTTTTTGATTTTTTTCATATCTATATATATATATATATATCTATATCTATATATATATATATATCTATATCTATATATATATCTATATCTATCTATATATATATATATATCTATATCTATATATATATATATATCTATATCTATATATATATATATATCTATATCTATATATATATATATATATATCTATATATATATATATATATATCTATATATATATATCTATATATATATATATATATATCTATATATATATATATATATATATCTATATATATATATATATCTATATATATATATATATATATCTATATATATATATATATATATATCTATATATATATATATATATATCTATATATATATATATATATATATCTATATCTATATCTATATATATATATATATATATATATATATATATATATATATATTCTGAGTTCTGAAGAATTACACTAGAATCATATTTAAATATCTTTCTAAAGATCTTAATTTGAAAATTTTTTTTAAATCATTTCATCCCAAGCAAGGAGTTCATGCGGCTAAGATGCAAGAAGTGAGTGGAAGAGAATGAGAAAACTTTCACGGGGAGAAAGGACAATATATATTTGAAACAAAACAAAAAAAAAAAAAAAAAAATGACCTATTTTACTTGGTTTCTTTCTCATTTTTCACCCTCTGTTAGTACTGTGGGGCATTGTGACAGCATTAGTAACATGTGATTTTCAAACACCCAATTTGAAATATAGATTTAGTTCTTAATTTTCTTGCTATATATTATCTTGAGTGTTTATAGAATAAATACAAATTAAAAAATATTTTATTTTGAAAAACTGAAATCTTAAAAAAACTAATTTTTTTTTTTTTAATATCACCCCAAGCAAGGCACTAAAGCTACTAAGACACAAGAGGTTACTAAGTGTGAAAGAATAAGAAAAAAAGAGAAACATTATTAAAGAGCAAGAACAATAGAGGAGGAATCAAGAAAACAGTAGATAATGAGGGACATTGCATTTAGATTTTTGAAGATCAAAGTTGATTGGAAAGCATAGAATTGAAAGAGAGTTCCACAAGCAAGAAAAGAAACAGCATAGAAATTAAGGTTACATCTAGCAGCCAATTCAACTGTAAAATGACAAGACCATGCTGCCAATCTAGTACAGTACTTAAATTCATAAAGTCTAGGTACAAATTCAGAAATTTCAGAAATTTAAATATGTAAGAATAGGTTTAATTTTATTTTCAGTAAACAAATAAGGCTGCATGCAATTCATATGAATATTATGACTAAAGTCTTTGCAGTTAATTTACAGAGAGATTCCAAAAACTACTTCATAAAAAAACATTTTCTGGGTGGCACTAGCAGTGGGTTAAAAAAAAAAAAAAAAAAAAAAATAAAGATTTTTCATTTAAAGTTTGTTGCACTTGAAAAATCACATTTTAATCAGTAATTCTAAGCTGATTATGTTTTTGTTTTTTTGCAAGTGAACAATTTTAAATTATAGATGAAATTTGTGTCTGAATTTTTGACATAAGAGGAGTTATCACATTTTGGCCTTCTTCCGGTACCTGTCAAACTGAGCAATCCTCAGGGAATTTTTAACTGCTGCCCATGGCTAAGGATATACCTTTTAGCTATTCTTTAAATGTTTTTTTTGTACTGCTCAGTTAAACAGAATAAGAAATAACTGATCAGTATTTAAAAAAAAAAAAAAAAAAGATACCTGTAGACATGGACAACAGAATGAGAACATCTACCCTCACAGATTGAATAAAAGGTGAAAGATCTCTGAAGGTAACCTGGATTGACAGCCCCCTGAAGAAGGCAAGACGTCATTATCACCAAAATGTGGTGATAACAACAACAATGATGAGGACATTAGTCAGAATGTAAATAAGATAAATATTGGTGACATATTTCACAGGCCATTTGAGATTAAGTCTCATAATTGTTGTAGTTGTAACAAGTGTTCTTCAGCCTTCCTCAAGCATGTAATCCTTCAGGTAGATTCTTTTTACTCTTCTGCACGGTTTTTGATCTAGGTGTTTAAGTTTCTTCCAGAGACAGTGATCATCAAGTCTACAAAAAATGTTTTGATGTTCAAATGTATAACCATTCATAATAGAGGGGAGAAAATATACCATATGAATTATATATCCTAAAAGAAAACAAAAAAAACAAAACAAAAAAAACAAAAAAAAAAAAAAACAACACACAGTAAGGAAAAAAAAACAAAAACAAAAAACAGCCAGCTATCTTCAGGAATAAAGACAATGTTTCATCTGAGACTTCTAAACAATAATTAAGTTGGTATCTCTCTATATTTCTGAGATGATGTAACTATTTACAATGTTCAGACTGTTGTCCTCATTTTTATTGTCATACTCACAAATGTTTGAAGGTTGAAATAATAGACAGAGAATATCACTGGAAAATACAAAAACTTAAGGAATCAGCACATATGATAGGCCACATAAATCTCCTAAGCCAGCCAAGCATAGAAAATGAATACAATAAGGGAACCAGTAATAAGGAGTGCTAGAGAAAAAAAACAACAACAACAAATTGTAATATGAGCTTTGGTAAAAATAGTAACCAAGAAATTAGGTTTATAAGTCTCAAAAATTAATTCACTGATGTCCCCAAGGACACATGGCCCAGTGGATAAAAGCGACTTGAGTTGTGAGTTCAATACCTGGCAACAGCAGAGATGAACAAAAACTTGGAGAGTTGAGTTACTGAAGGGAAATAATTGAAACTGAGTCATCGAGAAAAGGCATGGTACATGGAACTAGAATAATCTTGCCCCAGTGGACTAAATAAAGGTTTTGATTTGAAATGCCAACATATATTGCCTGAAGAAGGCCAGAGTGTACAATATCTGAACAATGTAAATAGTGTAAATTAAAGCAGTATTGGATAAATAGTCATTTTAAAAAGCTTGGACAGAAATTATCATTATGCACTAATCTATTTGGCCTATTGACCTCATCTTATTTTATATATATATTCACATCAATTTGGCTGTTGTACAGTACCTGAAGAAAGCCAAAATGCTATGAATATATAAAAACAGTCAAATAGTTAGCATATATAATGGAATCAAATGTATTCCTATAAAAAAACACAAAAACATAGTCCAAGCATATCGTACAAGTATTTGACTGAAAAGTAAGACCGAAATATAAAAAATTAATTTGTAAATTTCAGATATTAAAATATACAAGAATAGGTTTCAATTTATTATCAATAAAGAAATAAGACAGTCAAGTTTTGTGAATTACAAGCTATGAACACTTGACTTGCCACTTGCTAAATTGTATGGAAAAACATTTTCTAGAGTTGTTTAAACACCCCATGATACTAACAGAAGGTTAAAGAAAGAAAAAAAAAAAAATTAAGATTTAGAAAAAAAAAAAAAAAAAAATCTTTTTGCTGACATTAAAATTTAAAAATTTTTTTTTGCATATATTCACATCAATTTGGCTATTATACTTACCTACAAACACCTGAAGAAGTTCAGAGAATATGGCAGCCAAAATGTAGTGAATATACAATGTCAAGATCAAAAAAACAGTTGAAATAAATGAGTATGTAAAAGGGTTATAGGACAACTGCCCTTAGACAATAGAAAGGCCAATCCATGCAGGACATCCAGCAATGTCTAAGTAGAAACCTTATCAAGATTCTATAGTCAGAACAGAAAATATTGTACAAGACTCCAAAAACTACTATGTGTTGAACTTTTTGAGAGGAATAGCCCCTAATTGCAATTTTAGCTGTATAATTATAGTGATATAATAATATGTTATTATTGAATAATTCTTATTAGGTAACTATTGTAATTATTCATTATTTTATTTATAAAGATTAGTTTAACCAGTTATTAATTATGTAATTAGTAATTATTTGTGTATAGTCCACAGTTCACAATTTTAGTTGTACAATTATATTGATATAAAAATATAAATCTTATTGGATAATTCTTCTTAATGGATAACAGATAAAACATGAAAATAAAACCCTAATAACCGTATTTGATGGTATATAAGGCACACTTTTTTTTTAATAAAAATATCTTTTAAAATTCCCGTGTCTTACATGCCATATATAGGGTTAAAATTTGCAATAATCAGCCGAAATTAGCTACCTGGCATCTCCTATTAGCTTAGACTTTAGAGTAACTTTCATATACCTATTGTCATTATTTTAAAGTTTATTATGCAGATTAAAAGTGTTGTCATTGATAACATTCATTATATTAATTTCATCACGTTTAATATTAGTACTTTGTTTCACTAAAATTATATGCAGTAAATTGAAATTATATATTTGTAAAATATATTTGTTTCATTAATATTTTTCTTGCAATAACTTCCGGTTGCATTGGCATAAATACAATCAAAATTTTTATATCCTAATTATTCCACTAGAACGTTTACAAGACACAGGTTGTACAGATCATATAAAGGAAAATTTTTGACTGAATTTTAATGGTAACTGTATTGTTTTGCTCAATTGTAATAATTGCTTAATTTTTATTTTGTTTTCTTACCTTTGGATATAATAAAGTTTTTATAGGCATGTATTACTAATAATTTTACAAATTACTCATTTTTTTTTTTTCTTGATTTGCTCTGCTGAAATTGGGGTGTCTTATACACAATCAAATACGGTAGCCCACCCCAAAAATTGTGCTTTCTCTTAATGTGAGGAATTGTCCAGGGGTTGGAGCTGGGGGTTGCAGTTGACCTATGGGGGAAATTGTCCTGGGGGACAGCTCTGATACCATATAAAAAAAAAAAATAAAAAAATCAAGTGTGTGCGTGTATATATATATATATATATATATATATATATATACACCACGCACAAGTATTTACACTGAAAAATAAACTTTTTGCCAGAGTTTGAAACCAATTTTCTTTTCAACCTTTGACCTTTTAATAAAGTAATAGGGTAACCAACCAATGCTTAGAACAAAAACAAAGATGGCCACCACTTGTAGTTAATGTGAAATAAAATTCTATCGATGTTTATTGTTGCAAGGATTTCAAGTATAAAATGCAACGAACAGTAGTGGGTTCATTTCAAGAAATTTCTTGGCTTTTAATGATTCATTGCCTGGAAAATAAATAAAAATTCAAACCCTTTAAAAGTAAAGGCAGGTTAAAAGTTTTGTATCCTAGAATCCAGAGGTGAAGAGCATCTTTCATCCTGTAAGAAATCAGGTATATGGTCGCAACGTCATCCAGAAGAAATACTGAAGTCAAAGTAAAAGCATTTGTTCTGTTTTTTTTTTGTTCATTTTCTTTTTATTTATTTGTTTTTAGTGGTGTTTTTTTTTTTTTTTTTTTTTGACTGATTTCATTTTCAATCATTTATTTTTGGTTTTTTGCTATTTTTTTTAAACATTTTTTTGTTTTTTTAAGAATAAGCAAGTCATAAAGCAACACTGAAATATCATCATATTGAAATATTGCAATCACCCAAGCAGCAAAATTTGGGTTTCTCTTCATGATGAATCACCCAGATCTTAATATTTATGTAAAATTGAAAATTCTCTTGTACACAATTTTTTTTCAGCCCAATTTGTGTTTTTTCATAATGTTTCAGCCATGTGCCATCTGACCATTCTGAAATGTCTGTTGGGTTGGTGGATTGCATAACATCGATCAACCCTTATTAATGTCAGATGTTCCAAAATATTGTTGAATCCTGTTTTGGAGGTGCATACACATTCCTCCCACCAGAAATGTCACATCTAATTTTTGTCCTCCTGATATGGTCCTCTACCAAACTCCGCATTGACTGCATGATGATCCTGTGAGCATTGTACATATCACCAGATCTGTGAAGTCCCAAATTCATTGCTTGCTCCCACCTGATTATTTGTTGCATACACATTCTTTTTTTTAAATTGTTTCATCCCAAGCAATGTGATAATGCCACTAGAGTGCAGGAGGTTACAGGGCATGAAAGAGAATGAAATGACTTTAGTGGGAAGGAATGAAGAAAAGACTGTAATGTGTAAATATCTTTGGGAAAGGTTTGAACCCATCTCCTCCACTCCTGACTATGAGTTAAATAGTAGGATTTGTATCTGGAAAATCATTATTCACAAAAAACTCTAAGAAAAAAAAAAAAAAAAAAAAATACAAACATCCCAACTGATTAATAGTAGCCATCCAGGAACATCAAAATGTGAAGAGTGATGTGCATGTATCCCCAATGCAGAATTCAACATTCTGGAACACAACAGGTAAATTTTTTTTTTTTAATCAATTCACCCCAAGCAAGATAATAATGCCATTAAGATGCAAGGGGCTACACGGATTGAAAGAGAATTAGAAGACTCTAGAAGGAACTAGAAAATCAATCCTAAACAGGAAACAAGGAGTAAACATCTACTCCTTTTCAAAAGACGGTAGAAGGAGTTTGAACCAGACAACAGGCAAACCCATCTACTCTTGAAGAAAGAAAGTGGTTACACAACTGGAATTTTATGAAAAAATAAAAAAAAATAAAAATATGTAGAAATTATTACAATTAAAATAAACTGTCTAGAAAAACTCCACTACTTTTTTTTTTTTAAATTTATTAAGAGCTGCAAAGGAGAAGAAATTGTGAAGAGCTATGATTACTTACATCCTGAAGGGCCACAGCAAATAAAAGTGTGTGTGTGTGTGTGTGTGTGTGTGTGTGTGTGTGTGTGTGTGTGTGAGGTGTGCAATCTCTCTAATGCTGCAATCTTATATTTGAGTTCCTTAGGTAATATTACCAATTATATTTTGATAGATATTTTTATTTGGTATTTTAAATATAAGCAATTCCTTTTCCAGAAATTTGTAGCTTTTTGACACTGAATTACAAGAAATAACAAATGTGCAGCTGTTGCTTTTTAAGCTTCAGAAAACCAAATGGAAGATTTATTTATTATTTTTTTTTTTTTTTTTTTAAAATCACTTAACCCCAAGCAAGGGAGTAAAGCCACTAAAATGCAAGGGGTTACTGAGTGTTACAGAATATGAGAAAAAGAAAAACATGATTAAGGAGAGAGAACAATAAAAGAACAAGAATTAAGAATACAGAAGATAATAACTGACATTGCATTTATATTTTTAAAGAGCAAACTTGACTGGAAACAAACCGCGAAGAGAGTGAGAAATGCAAAAGAAACTGTTACCATAAAACTTACAGTTACATCTCACCATTTCAATTGTAAAATGATGAGACCTTTCTGCCAATCTAGTATTGCACTTAAATTCGTGAAGTTTAGGTACCATGGGGAAGAGTTCATCACAACATTTACCATGAACATATTTATAGAAAAGGTACAGGGAAGCCGTGTTACAGTGGTGGGAAAGTGACTGAAGAAGGGATGCCAGGTCAGGACTAGTAACATTGCAGATTCTTTGAATTTTATCAAGAATCTCTAAATATATAGCAGAAGCACCAGGCCAGCTGTGGTGATGCATATTGATAGCAACATTCACAAAGTTATACTGCACAAATTATCGCTTTAATGTTGACATTTGTAAAGTAATGTGTAGTAAAGTGCACTGGTCATGACAACAATTGAATGAGATGATAAGGTCAGAGAACAGGCCTCAAGGCCCCAATAAAAAGGCAGTGGACAGAGCTGACAGAGTCTGAGAGTAATTAATCTGGTGCAAATAAACAGTGCTGATGAGCCAGGAAGAAGATAGAGACAGATATTTAAGAATTTATAATAGTATCCGAAACAAAAGTGAAGATGATGAAACAAAGTGGAAAATTTATTAATGATGTGTTTCACCAAAAGCATCTGCTCTCTTTGGCTTCCTCAGGTTAGAATGAAAGAAAGACCAAATACAATAATAGACTGCACAAAATACCTGTTGATGTATATCGGAGAAACATCCAGAAACCTAAAAGATTATATGAACACCGCAGACATATTCTGCATAACAACAATCTGAATGTATTGGTGGTTCATTGTAATACACCTGACCACTGTTTTGACTTAAAAAATGCCAGCCTGATTAGAGGAGAACAGGATTTGCTGAGAAGGAAATGTATTGAGTGTTTGCTGATCTCGCAGCTCTCAACAGTGAATCTAAGACCAGGACCATCGTGAAAACAATAATAGCACAATGTGGTACATGAGCTTGTAGAGAAAAAATAAAGATTGACTTAGAGTCAGTTGATTAAGAAACCCACAGACTCCAATGGCTCTAATATGTTTGTGTGTGTGCACACACATGCGCGTATATGTGTAGGCAAACAAACCAGACATCCAAATGCAACACATAACATCAGTGAAAAACAGCACACCCCACAAACTAGAAAGAATGGCTCATATATATATATATATATATATATATATATATATATACACACACACACACTTTAAAAATTAGGTCAGATAAAATAAGTTTTGAAGTTTAAAGCTCTATATATTATTTTTATCTTTATTTTTTTCATACGTGTATTGAGCACTTTTTATACTACTGTTTCCTGGTCTGATCCAACTCTGACCATTAACCTTATATATATTATGTTTATGTGTGTGCACATGGATATATATGAGAAGGTACATATACATGTGTGTGTGCATATATATATATCTATATATATATATATATATATAAATAGTATGTATATATGTGTACAAGTACATATAAAAAAGGCTCTGATGTATATGTGTGTGTATATATGTATGCACAAGTATACAAAAACAAAAAGGCTCTAATATATATATATATATATATATATATATATATATGTGTGTGTGTGTGTGAAAATATTGTAGAAAATAGGAAAGAAACTGGTTTGGTAAATAATCCAAAGTTCCTTAGTATTTTGGTAATTATTTTTAAAAAATAGTGCTCGATACGAAAGTAGAGCATAAATATAATTATTTATTTAAAAATATGATTCCAACTCGCTACATAAGAGGTCTCATGTTTCAAAACAAGAGCCGAAAACTTCAAAATAATATTTGAATTAACTTGAGTTAAAGTAGGCTCTGTTCCATCTTCAAGCGAAATTTTTTTGGGAATGACTTATTTTTGAAATTTACGAGTTTTAATAGTATGGTCAGAATTGAAATCAAAAATTTCCATGGTAACATCAAGGGCGGATTGTTTAGAATCGGCAGGGGTGGGGTGTTAATAATTTGTATCAGTATAGAGTTACTTTCATAGATGCCGGGTCAGGGTAAGGTGGGGGTGGCTAAAGTTACGACGGAGGAAGTTTTCGCATAGTCTGGCTTGAGCGTCTACGGAGATTTATTTATTTATTTTTATTTTATCCTTTTAATATATCTCTTTATGAAAGGGATTTGTGTATATGAAAAGGCCGTAACGTTTGTTATTTGACGACTTCATAAAGGGTTATCAATTTTTGTAGGGTATTAAAACTATGTATATGGGCAATTGATTTTAAAATTTATTTTATTGTATGCGTGTTTTTAGCTAGTTATTCAGAGTGTAAGTTCAGTTGTGTCGGCAGAAAACCGTTAATTCTTGCCTGTTGTTTAATATATATATATATATATATATATATATATATATATATGTGTATGTGTGTGTGTGTGTGTGTGCCTGAGTGGGTGTGTATGTATGTACATACACTTATATGAAAGTATATAGATAAAAAAAAAAAAAAAATAATTTTGGTGGACCAATTTAAAATCTAACAGTATCGACTCTAATATAGATAAACATGCAGGTAAAGAGACACACAGACACTCTCTTGAAGCTGAACATTGGAGGTGATAAGGTAATGTAATTTAATTTATGGACCCCCACTTTTCTAACCTGAGGAAGCCAAATGAGTCATTAAATTTTCCACTTTGTTTCATCATCTTCAGATATTTAAAGACTGCAGCCACAACCCGAATCACGTTTCTTTCCTTTTTCAAAAAACACTGACCAACGTGTTTTGCCTTTTCACAATAAAAAAGTCCTGTCACCATTTGCATCATTGGGTCACTTTTCTTTTTTTCTCCTAACATTAAATAGAGGTAAAAAGAAAAAAAAAAAAAAACCTTTATCATGTAAGCATACTATTAAATGCCTAATAAGTGTGAGTAGGGGGCAAATATGCAGTAAGGGATGGTCTTAATAAAAAAGCATTTGGAAAATCATCTAAAAAGGACCAAACATTGCAAGGTGGTCTTAAGTTCAGGGAATTAGAAAATTTCCTAGAGAAAAAAAAAAAAAAAAAAAAAAAAAAAAATACCCCTCTCCTTGTCTATTAGGCACATAAGAATATACAGTTACATTCTTCCTATTTTATTGTTTTATCTTCAGCAGGCAAGCATGCAAGACATTATGTATGTAGAGTTATGATGCTAACCCTTGGGATAATGGCAGTTCTCCACAGAAACATAAAAACAGACAATTTACAAATTCAAAATGACAAAGACTAATACAAGAATGTAATTAAAAAAACAAAACAATCATGAATAATGTAATTTTAGGTACCTAATACAAAGAGGAGAGTTCTTAAGAATATGTGGAAGGTTCAGAATTTTTCTCAATATACAAATAAAGGTGTGAAAGTAAAAACTTCAACCAATTATAATAATTACTGTTTCATGTTTGTGATTGGGGTTAGGGTGTATGAAATTAATAAACCAGGTCATCTTAATAAGCTGGTAGGAGTTGGAAAATTTCCTAAAATAAATAAAATAGATTTTTTAAATGCAATGTCAATTATTATCTTAATTCTTATTCTTTTATTGTTCTCTTTCGTTAATAGTGTTTTTGTTCTCATCTTCTCTAACACTGAGTAACCCCTTGTATCTTAGTGGCTTTATTGCCTTGTTTGTCCCCGACTTTTATCAGGCACTTAAGACTATGGCAGAAACATGAAAAACAACTAGAAATGATATTGAAGAATTATAGATTGAAGGCAATCAAACATTGAATCTCAGTATTAGAGAACTTTCAAAATAGGAAAGTTTTTTTTGTTAAAATGTTTAGTGATTTTTTTTTTAATATATTACATATACAGAGTGTAGCAGGAATACCTCCCACGTAATGATAAGGCATTAGTGGAATGGTGTCTTCATCTAGCTCAGGGTTTCCCAACCTTGGTGATATCGCCCACTGGTGGGCAATTTCAACTGTTGGGTAGGCATTATAGGATTTTGAACATTAAAAAGTTATTTCAGCATATGCTACTTGAAAAAAAAAAAAAAAAATTCAAAGAACCTATATTAAAAAAACAAACAAAAACAAAACACTGATGGCTAAATTGAAATAAGTGGGTCATATTCCTAGATAAATTATGAATACAAACAAGGAATATTTTCATATTTTCTATAGTTTTTACATTCAACTAGTTCTTCATACAAAATAACATTTTATTTTCAGATATAAATCAGATAAGGAAAGACCAAGAACAACTTTGCCAATTAAGAAGTGATCCCAAAATAATTTTTATTTAACATAAAATTGTTTTACTTTATTTTTATCACATTGGCCATCTTGAATTTATCAAGACAGGAAAAGTGCCTGTTGAAAGATAATTTACCCATCACTGCATGCTTTTGAATATTTATAGATGGGCGGTGGAAAATTTTTCCATGTGAAAGTGGGTGATGATAAAAAAAAGATTGGAAACTCCTGATCTTACCATTATGTGAGAGATATTTCTGCTGCACACTGTATAAAAGAGCTGTTTCCATTTTTTTTTGGTTGGGGGGGGGGGGCTAGAACTCATTAAAAAAAATTACTTATTTTCTTCTGAAAATTGGAATGTTGGTGAATGCTTCATTACAAGAGAAGTTATAAATACATTATTATAACTTCTGTTTTTTTTTTTCCTGTAAACTTCCTTTGTTAAAAAAAATAAATAAAAAAAACAAGCAAGATTATGAGAGAGAGAAAGAAAGAGAGAGTAAGAGCCAAGAGGTAAGCAGAAATTAAATTGCTTTGTCAGATCTCTTGCTTCGGGCAAATAAAAAAAAAAAAAAAAAAAAAAAAAAAAAAAAAAAAAAATTTAAATTTAAAAGTAAAAAAAAAAAAAAAAATTTTTTTTAAAGGTTTAAAGAAATTTTATAGATAAAAAAAATTTAAAAAAAAAAAAAAAAAAAAAAAAAAAAATATAACAGGGAAAGAATTAGAAAACATTTATTTTTCAAATTTTAATTCTTGGTAAATTTCAAAGATTTTTTATTTCTTGGTAAACTGCCAAGACCAAAATTATATTTAACAACGAAAATAATCCTTAAAACCTTTTCCACTTGACAAAAAGCAATGCGTTAGCGATCGCATTGGTTCACATGACTGTCATAAACAACTTCCCAAACATAAACAACTTTTGTTCTGCAGGGATTCATAAAATCTTTTTTATGGTCTTGGCATTTATTTAAGATTTTTAAAAAGCTTAAGACTATTCCTGTACTTCCTGCAGTAATGCCTAACAACATTTGTACGTTTGATTTCTACAAATGACTTCATAAATTTTATTACAACAATAAAAACTGACATATCAAAAGAACACTTATAACAAAAAAAGATGGGTAACAAAAATATACATATTACCATAAATTGATAATACCAAAATACAGGGTGTGGCATAAAGACCTTCCACATAGCAGTAAGATACAGTGTAACCCGGATATAAGAGAGTTGTCAGGACCGGAGATGAAGTATCTTATATCCGGGTTTGGTCTATTTTGTTTAGATAAGTATGGCTCTAATTTGGGACCAGAGAAAATCTCTCTTATATCTGGGTCACACTGTATTAGTAACAATGGTGCCTACATATATTAGGTTGGTGCAAAAATAATGACGTAATAATGTCGTTTTTTGACGTTATTACATCATTATTTTTGCACCAACCTAATAGATAGCCTTACCATTATGTGGGAGCTATTTCTACCACACCCTGTCATTATAATACATATTATATAATACCAAAATATATTATCACAATATAATTCTGTATATAATCCTGAAATATATTATTGCAATATAATTATATTTTGGTATTACCAATTTATGGTAATATATATATTTTTTGTTACTCCTGTTTTTTTTTTTTATGAATGTCTGTTTTTATTGTTGTAAGGAAAAACTTAGTAAATATTTCTTGCTGGTACAATGTATAAGTACAGCATAAGGAAATAGAAACTTGTTGAAAATTAATTAAAAGAAAAAAAAAAAAAAAATTGTAAATCCTCTTAAGCAACAGGTCTTTATTTTTAAGTGACAGGTTGTTTTTTTTTATCAAAGTAGATTGTTAATAAGTATAAAAGATTAAGCACTAAAACAAAATTACCAATTATTAGCTTAGTGCAAAATTAATGTCATTTTTCTTTTGAAGTTGAACGTCAAAAAACGACATTATTTTTGCACCAACCTAATATTTTCAATTAGCAAGGATTGCATTCTTTTATTTCATCAAAATTGTGTTTATTCTTTCACTTTCCAGTGCGAAGCTGGTTACATTGGACACATCTCGCGCAGATTAGCACATAGGATAAGGCAGCCTGTTATATAAGAATAGCTGACTGTATCATGTCACATTAACACACATCCAAAAAATTTTGAATTCAGCATTTGGCCACCATCTTATTGGTAATTCTTTTTAAGGTATTTTCAATTTGAAGATCCTTTCTATACAACAACCATCTCTCTGTAAGCAGAAAGGTTTTCTCTATTCACTTCAACTACCAGGTAATATTTAAGATAGCCTACTGTCTTTCTTGTGTAGCATGCAGCTCATCTCAGATCATGCAGAATAAACATTGTACTCAGAGAAGCCACTCGCAGTATTGAGCTGAGGTGACGTCCTACCTGAGGGTGGAAATCTGTGATTCACCTGATGTTCTGTTGGGGCTCCAACAGGAGAACGCATGTCAACCTAGTTGTGCCTGATATGTGCGTATGTGAGAAAAACTGTTGGTCAGGCAGTTATATAAAGACCAACCACAGTGTGGAGATAGGCAGTCTCTTAGACGTTGCAGATGAGAATGTATGGTGCACATTAAGACGAGAGATCTGGAGCCATTCATACTGACTGAGAGAAATTGACAAAGTTAGAAGTTGAATAAAATACAATGTAAACATGAAAGACTAAGTTTAGAGTTATTTATTACTCTGTATGTGTCATATTATTATATGGCATGGCAGCAGCATCATTACATCTAGATTTTTATTTGTTTTTATGTGTGTGTATATATATATATATATATATATATATATATATATATATATATATATATATATATATAAAGACATTATATCTATTTATTTTTACAATAATCTTTTCTAGTTCTCTAATCAGCTTCTCCACCGGGATCATCCTCGGGGTGTATTGCAAAGACAAACTTATTTTAACTGGGATCATTGTGATGGTGATTTTTGGAAACACACATGAATGTTATAATTATTTTAAATTTATCAGTTGTAGCTATGGTGCTTTTCAAAACAGGCATCCCAGTGTAACAATGAGAAGCTGATTAGAGAACTAGAAAGGATTATTATAAAAATAGATATAATATGTCTATATTATTTTATGAAACATATTTAAATGAATATATGCTACCTAAACACACACGCACACGCACACACACACACACACACACACACATATATATATATTATTTGAAATGAAAGGATTATTTTACAATGTTTTATCTCATTTTTATTGCTAATTCCATTTTAATGCTTAATCATTTAGGTTTATCAATGATCCCCTTTGATAAAAGTTGACTGAAAAATTGGCCACTTAGGAGGACTTGCACCATCTTTTCTTTTCTCTAAAGTAATTTTCGCCACTTTTTCATGCTAAATAAATGCATAACTTGTTTGCAGTTAATAACCTGATATTATTATTAGCTCAAACTCAATTGATAACAAAACTGAAAAGAGGTTAGATTTGATATTTATCCGACCATAAGAACTAAACAGCTTTGGCCAAAAAGTTTCTTTGGTTTATTAAGTAAATTTTTTACTTAATAACAAAACAAACTTTTTTGCCAACCCAATAAATATAAACTTCTATTCACCATAAAAAAAGAAGCTGAAAGGCATTTTGTAATTTATTGAAGGAATGTCAGCTTCTAATCGAAGTATGTGCATGAGTTCGATCAGAATCACAAATCCCGTAACCCATTACAGTCATAAGGGCACATGTACTGAGGTCACAACAACAGTGGTGTGTCCTGGGCAAAACAGCCTGACAGAGCTCAAACCCTCTCCAGGCTGGTTTGAATTCAGAGTTTTCCTTCTCCTAGACTGGTTGCCAACCAAGGCTATAGGGCCCAATCTGTCCTGTTATTTACCCATAGCTGGGGGGAGGGGAGAAGAGATGGATTCATACCTTTCCCAAGGGTATTTGTGCATAAGTGAATATAATGAACTTGACTGGAATTTGAACTCGGCTCTCCGATTCCTCATTCTGAGCCACTATCCATTACATTACCACAAGTTAATTAGGAAGTAACAAATAGAAGGCATACGCTACTTGAAAACATTGCTCATTAAACAAAGAATATTTTAAATTTGTACGCCTCAATATTTGGTTAATCACTTCTCTTAATTTAACTGGCTTCCTTAATTAGGGTTTTTTGGTGTTCGTGCACACAAGGTGCAAAAAATCTGTAATTTTCCCAAATCAGTTCTGAGTTTGCCGCTATAATCAAGAGATTGAAAATCTATCACAGAATTAGACAATATCTTTATCTCAGTAGCATGGTCTGAGCATAGGTTCAAATCACAGCATGAAACAGTTTACATTGAGAAATCTAAGCATAAGCCCTTAACATTGAGTATAGTATGTTATATTATTTTCTTAAAAAAATCTTGTATCATTTTGAATCAAGGACTTTCACAGCATCATCCGGTTCACACTCTTCTCCAGTCTTTTAAACAGGAGTAGAGGTTTATCCCTTATTTCCTGTTTAGGATTGGGTTTCCGGTTCCTTCTAAAGTTTTCTTACTCTCTTTCACACCCAGTAGCCCTCTGTGTCTTAGTGGCTTTGTTGCCTTGCCTGGGGTGACTTGATTAAATAAAGTTATATGCTTTTATAACTTTGAACTAGAAGTACTAACAAGCATCATATTGTTTGGGAATGGCTCTTTAGGTGCCATTCTAATGCTCTACATAAACATAATAGCTAGGAATAAAAAAAGACAGTAAGCTAGAATATGCATAAAAACAAAATTAAAGAGAAAAAAAAACAGTAAGTGAACACACATGTAGAATGAGGAGCACAAAATTAGCATCAAATCTGAGAGAAAAAATTTAATCCCACTGCCACAGGAGCTTGTAACATCATGTAGCAATACTTATATCACCATTGAAGCTGTAATCTCTATACTCATTATTATAAATATTGTATGCATGCTGATTCAAAATAATTACAGAATAAATTCACAAAATGTAGGTTATAAGGTATCATATAACCCAGTACTACCTGTCACATGACTTTTCTTGTACAGAGAGTGCCTAGACAGCCAGCAGGATTAAAATCAAGACCTATCAAAGGGTGGCTAGACCTTCTTATAAGGTGAACAGCCATCTAGCATAATGGAACTGGACTATATTGTTATGTATGCAAGTCAGTGCAGTGATGACAAGACTGAAGTCAATGTCTGGGACAGAGGATTCCCCAGATGAAAACAATGGAAACATATCTGTGACCAAGATGGGCTTTCAAGTTGGAGAACATTGGTTGTGCTTTGACATGGAGGGTAAAGGGCTCCACCATGTTTCCTTGCTATGAGTGAATATCTCTCTGGTTTTCAACCCAGATATGTGGAGGGAACTGGTGAGATCTTCAACTGTGCATTGACCCAATGACCATACCCAGTTATAGGACTGACAATGATAATATTATAAAGAGATAGGGAAATTGTTTTGACTTAAGGCTCTTTATGCAATTAAGAAAAGTATTATCCAGTATTATCAAATCTTGCCATATTTTATTTTATAATTTTTTTTTTTTTTTTTTTTTACTGTGGTGTGAACTATAAGAAATTACTATCAGACTGTGTGCTTGGTCAATTTCTGTTTTATATCAATTGTTACTACCTTGGGGTTGCTTAGAAAGGGTGTAGTTCAAAAATGGATCTTTAACAGGAAACCTTTTGTGATCCAACGAATCTAATTAGTCCTTGTAATTTATAAATGAAATAAGATTATCACCTATGTTGAAGTCTCTTATATTTCAAATGTTTATATCTATAACAATATCCGAGTAAATTATATATATATATATATATATATATAATGGAAATCAATTGGTTGGAGAGAGAGAGAAACAAAGCAGCCAAGAGTCATTTTAAATATACAAGGCAGGTCCTGATTTTGGCTCTTTGTTACTACAGCCTGGACAGGCATTTATGGGAGAGAGGTTGTGTGTGTGTGTGTGTATGTATATATATATATATATATATATATATATATATATATATGGGTGTGGTTACAGTTTTTGCTGCTACTGCTTGGACAGGCAAGGTATTTATAGGAGAGTGGTTTGCTCCCAAAATCACTCAATCACCTTAATTTGACCCTGCCAAAGTTAATAGTGTGTGCATGTATGCAAGGGGAGGGTTACAGCTTTTTTTCTGCTACTGTTTATGCAGGTAAGGTATTTATGGGAGAGTGGTTTCAACCTAAATAGTATTCTGTCATAAATTTTCAACAGCAATTTATAAAAAAAACAAAAAAGACGAAAATTATTTTCATAATGTTTTTTTTTTTTATCTTTATGCCTCACTTCATTTAGCCAAGCTAAATTTTTTTAAAAGTATCCTTTGTCTTTAAAAAGGAAATATCTGGAAGTGAAGAAAAGAAGCTACCTTTACCGAGATTGAAACTTGGTCCTGGAAAAGACATTTTCTACTGCAATAGAGAAACTGGAAGCAAAAATGGTACTAAAGATTGTGTAGACAAGTAAGGTAATAATCACTACCTTGTCTTTAAGGGATTTTTGTTTTTAATCCAAGTCTTTAGTGGTTCAACAAGACAGCATAGAAACTCCTCAATATGTTTGTAGGTAATTGGTATTTGATTAAAAAACAAGAATGGAGGTTGAGTTTGTTAATATTTCACTGTTTATTCACATCATCCGCAAAATATTAGGTATGTGCAAAAGTTCCCAGCATTTTTTTTTTTTTTAACAATAACTGAATACATAGTTATAAAACAGTTTTTTTGCTGGAACCTTTTGCACACATATAGTAGTACTGCTAATACTGAAAAAAAAGTTCCAAGTACGGTAAAAATTAGAGGTGTGCAGTCTAATAACAGAAAGCAGTATAAAAAACAGAACTGGCAACCCAAGTTCGGCTTAAGCTTCACATGTTCACCTCAAATTAATTATCTTGGGAAAGGCATGAAACCACTTCTCCTTGCACTCTGTTCTATTGGCATGTCATCATATTTGATAGAGAAGAGAGTGACTGAGTGGGTGCTTGGGCAAACCACTTTACCATAACAACCTTACCATCTTGGCAGTAGCAGCAAAAAGCTGTAACCCCTATAGTCAACCATGATAAGTCACAGTTTCTGTGGTCTTGATGACATATCGAAAGCCTACAATCCAAATTTAAGGAAGTTCTTTTTGTCTTTTCATAGAACAAATATTAAAGGAAACTGGAAATAGACCTGGAATATTTGACTCAATTGCTTAACCATCCAGATGTAGAGTCAACCAGCAACTAAGATGGTAACTTTTACATATCTACTATGAATGGTTCTTCATTTAACTTACAGATAGTGTACTGCCAGAGTAACTAGTATATCATAAGTATGGGTACATTGTATGTACACATATACATATTAAATATTTTTGTGAAGTACATCAGTTCAATGCTCTGGCATACATCAGCAGTGATGTTATTAGCCAAGGATCATTAGGGGTTTCAAGTCTTACAACATCATACACCTTCTCTACAGTGACCCAGTCAAAGTGGATCGGATATTGCCTTGTGTGCTATCCATCATCTACAACTCATCTCAGAGTGTGAGGTTCTGCCAACTCAATGCATTCCCTCAGGCCTTTTATAGTCCAATCATGAGCAAATGTTTGCAAGGCAATGTGCAAGACTTATTTTGACATGCTTTGCTGATTAAACAGCATCATTGGAAAAAAAGGATTTTATTTCCGACCAAGCCTACACATGAAAAACAGAACAAGATTCACATTAATCATATGAATGCTGTCATTTTATTGTTTTGCTTTAACTGTATCACTTTTTCGATTAGATATTACTTTCAACATTATTTTTTCAAGAATATATTTATTTTACACTATTTACATAATTCAGATTGTTGTCTTCATCTTTATTACCATATTCACAACTTTCAGCTGTTGTATGCTTCGGCCTTATTCAGGTGATATATATTTTTTTCTTTTAATCATTTCACCCCAAGCAAGGCGGGAATGCCATTAGTACATAGGGGGTTACAGAAATTGGAATTGAGAAAAAAAAAAAAATCTGGGTATAAGGGGGATTGAGGAAAGCATAAAAGATGAACGGGATTCAAGAACATAGAAGATGGCAAATGACATTGTATTTAAATTTTTGAAGATTGTACTTATCAGAGAAGCAAGTAATGTTGGAATTTTGAACCGAACACATTATTTATTCCACAAGGACACATGGCCCAGTGGATAAAACCGTTGACGGAGTAATCCAAAAAGTGACTTGACCCAAAGAGTTGTGAGTTCAATGCTGGTTGAGGGAACAAAAACTTGGAGAGTTACTAAAGGGAATTAACTAAAACTGGGATATCAAGAAAAAGAAAAAAAAAAAAAAAGGCATAGCATGTGGAATCAGAACAATCTAACCCACATGGACTAAATAAAGAATTCAATTCAAAATTTCAACATGCATCACCTGAAGGAGTTTGGAGTGTACAACAGACAAAACGTTGTGAATATGGCAATAAAGATGAGGACAACAATCTAAGCGATATAAATAATTACAATACCTCATTTCAGAAATATAGACAGATATTTGTTTATTTGATTGTTTTAATATTTTTTTGCATCCCATATTATTTCAATACCTGTTTAGTAAAGACAGGTAATATGCTGATGAAGCCTGGGTGTATATTGACCACAGAGCATTCATAGATCATGGTATGTTCAATATATCTTCAGCTGAGTAACTTATTGTCATCTTTATAATAACATGACAAAATAAGTTTCCCCGAACTTCCTTATATATTTACCATTCCACTGAATTGATGAGGACCCATTCATGTAAATTAAAATCATACACACACAGACTATTTGACGGGATACAAGACATACCCTATTTAAATATGCTAGATTACTGGTAGTCTATTGTATCTGGGTAAACAACATATCTCACCCAGGAGATATTTTTTGAGCATTTTGTATGAGTATGCGTGTGGGGGGATGGGGGTTAGAGAATCTTATATAATGTGGAAAGACAGAAAATTGAACTGCACCAAGCTTCCAAGTAAGGATATTCTGCCTGCCTTGAAAATCAGCAATCAGAATCCTGGCTTTCACCTGGGTTTGAACCCTGACCATTGGTACTGGTGTGAAAATTCCGAACTATCTCAGTCAGCAAGAAAGTCCAATTGCCTAGTACATATTTTGGTAACTTAGAAATTAATTCTTCTTTAATTCATCTTTTCTAAGTTTTTTAAAAAGCATGAGGTAATATTTTGTTTATAGGTTTTAATTATTTCAAGACATGTAATTCTTTCCACTCTTTTGGAGTTTTTTTTTTTTTTTTAGTATCAATTCCTAATTCAATGTTAATTCCTCTTGTATAATAACCAACCTTAAGAGAGTACAAAAAATTACAAGATGGGAAATTTTGGAATATATTGGCCATTGTGTTTTAACCTTTAGCTCTCTGCATGAAACTTCATTTGCAGAGGAAAATGTTTGTTCTGTCAATGGTGTTGACTGATCATAGAATGACAGCATGCTTGAATTTTACAATTGTGTTGACATACTGCTATATCAACAGAAAGCTATAGCAGTTTAGGTGCCTCAATAAAAACAAAAAAAAAATGGAAGTGGGGGTGAATAAATATTTGGAAATAATTTTTAGCTTTTTTAAGTTTCCATTTGCAAAGATTAATATTCACTAATTTTAATGGAACAAAAGTTGGCACTATTGTGGAAAAATGGTCTGCTCATAAAAAAAAAAAAAAAGGAAATTTTTTTTGTATTAATTTTCATTAATTATCATTCATCAGACCTTCCCCTAGCCATGACATCTGTCAGAATTGAAATTTTTTTTGTAAATTCTGGAAGTGGGTGGGGGTCAGTTATAATATAAATAGTGTCAAATTGATCCCTGATTTTTTAAAAATTAACCTATTTTTTTTTTTCTTTACAAGAGGATCATTTTCCTTCGGTAGTGTTCAAAAGTCTATCTTTGTATGTACATAAAGATTACATTTTTATATCACATTTGATTTTTATACAGATTTAAATTTATTGCAAACCTTTATTTTTATTGTTCTTTCTTCTCTCTTTCTTTCTTTCTCTCTTCAATTTCAGTTTCTTTCTGAAACAAGAACAGCAAAGATTAAAAAAAAAAAGAAGTCTCATGGCTCAAGTGAATATTCGACTAAGCAGAGGCATCAAAAAACTTGTCAATCATCCTCCCAACATCATCCACACTATATTTTATATATTTGTCTGGGTTTTTAGTAAAATTTAACCGGGTGTACTTGTCGTGAAACATTTGGTACATGGGCAGAATGTAGTTTTTGTTTTCTTGCTTGAGGGATTGTCTCAGATCAGGATCCGGGATGGCATAGCTCTTCTGGATTCGGTAAATTTCTTCAAGTTCTTTGTTGAAGCCCTAAACACCAAGCAACAAAAACAATCTTATTAAAGTAAAATTGAAAAAAACATACCTTCAAAAGATTTGGTGTTTCTGCAGAGTAACACCTCTCCATTATAATTAATTTTTAACAATGTTATTAAACAAATAGGAGGGTTTGAATAATTGCAGATATTTAAAGAAAAGAACCAGGAAAAATGTAAGAGAATTTTGTCAACAATTCAGTACATTTTATGTAAAGTGTATTACTAGATTGGCAGCAAGGTCTCATTTTACAGTTGAAATTGCTAGATGTAATCATAAGTTTTATGCTAACAGTTTCTTCTCATACTTTCCACTTGTTAAACTCTCCTCTGAATCACCTTCCAGTCAATTTTGCTCTTCAAAAATTTAAATGCTTTGTCAATTGTTATCATCCGTCTTCTTAGTTCCTGTTCTTTTATTGTTCTCTCTCCTTAATGTTTTTCTTTTTCTCATATTCTTTCACTCAGTAACCACTTACATCTTAGTGGCTTTATTGCCTTGCCTAGGGTAAAAGTATTAAAGAAAAAAATATTCTAATTATCATTTCTGAAAGGTTCTTTCTTTTATATTCTAATGTTTGCTAATGTTCTTTTATTGTTCTCTCTCCTTAATAATGTTTTATTTTTCTCATATTCTTTCACATTCAGTATCCCCCTTGTGTCTTAGAGGCTTTATTGCCTTGTTTGGGGGTGAAATGAAGAAAAAAAAAAAAAAAAAAAAAGAAAAGAAAAGCAAAAGAGAATATATATAACAAGAGGCTAAGCAATAGAATAAGTATCAATTTTGAATCCATGAGGAGCTGAAAATGGCTAAATACTGGCTTGTATCATTCAATACCTCCAAAACAAAGCTAGTAATGTTTCCTCACCACCAAACTTTAAATTAACTCCAGTCCTGATAAACAGTTGTACTCTCAAAGAGGCTTCTTGTCTGGAATGTCTATTGGGACTAAAGCTCACTTCAGACCTCAAGTAGAACTTGCATATTGATACATCATTAAAGATGTTGAAAAATTGGTTGGTTCCTTGCACCACTCTAGAAAGTACCAGACTCCTGCTAGCACACACTGTCTTTATAAGGGTCAAATCAGACCAAAAATGGAGTATTGCTGCCATATCTGGGGTGGAGCTGCCCAATCGTCACTTTCCAGCTTTGACAGAGTCCAAAAGCATTTATATAGCCTTGAAGGTAATGAATTATTTTTCAACCTGCAACTCCTTTCCTGCAAGTGAAATGTTACCAGCATTTCACTACCCTATGGCTATTTTCAGAGAAGCTACATTTCTTAGTTTGACCAGTTCAGACCTTTTTGTAACTGACCTGCACAGGGTTGAATCATCCTCATTCCCCTAGTATTCTATTGGTAAGGTGGAAATTCTGGAAGTTTTACTGGAACAGACACCCAAGAGGATGCTTCCCTGATCATAATGATCTTAACCTCTTCAAGTCTAGGGTCTACAGTTATTTATCTTACATGTCCCCACAATATACACTCTTTACTTCCTCTTTTTGTGCCCTTGCAACAACCTTATTCAATAACCCTCTATCTTGAGTAGCTCTTGACTTTGTATTGAGTGAACAATAGTATTAAAATAAAATTAGTGCTACAAATATGTTAATGTACCAATATGAATAAATTGAACTTGTGGGAGTGGCGTTCTTCTGTAGAAGCACTGAAAATTTTTTTTCTTGCATGCTGTTAAAAAATTTTGTAGAACAGAATAGAAATTTTAAAAATGCAATTAAAAGTAGAGAAATGTAATTAGAGACAAAGAAATGTAACAAGAAACCTTATTAATAAAAACATTAACCGAATAGAATTTTCTGAACAAGGTCCTTTATAAGAAAAGAAATTAGAACAAATATACAGAGAGCAATATTGATATCTTGAGAACCATTTGCATTTGCTTGATATAACTTGACAACCAATCAGAGAGGACTTTACTGCACATGTGTAAACATACTCTCCCATCAGGTTACTCAGTAGTAAGATGCCATTAAGAGAGTTTGTGTACTGTGTGATCACTGCATTCACAATAACAAAGAAAGTATATTCTTCATGTCTAATGCAGAATTTTTCCAAAAGAACATTGGATCATCCAATTATGGAAACCAAACAGTGAATTTGAGCAGAGTTAGCATGCATTTCAGCGTGGCAACATAAATATGCATAACAAGCCATGTTCCAGGAGTAGCCCTGCTCAGCAACAAAACAAACAACTGCACCTTGAAAATGCATAGTCTATGATGTTGACTGTGAGAAAAAAAATGGTGTTTGGTGGCTGAAAACTTGCTCTCTCCAACAGTGTTAATGTGTTTCCTGTATCTGTTATAGTTTCCATAGAAATAAATAGGAGTCATTACTTTCAGAGCATCCCTCATATAAAAGGTCAATTATTGTACATATGAAAGAATTGAATAGATTATTTTATTTTACTTATCAAAAACATAATAGATAAAAACAGAGAAACTGTCGACAATTGATATGAATTAATTCTTCCTAGAAATGTAAGTTCAGAATAAAAATTATTTATCACACTTACTGTAAATTTATCTTTGATATTTTGCCTTTCTTTATCTTTTAACTGAAAAAAGAAAAAACAAATATGATAGCTTAGTTTATATATATACAACAATGAAAGGAAAGATAACTTTCAATGAATTACAAACAGAATGAAAAAAAAATAATAAAAAGGTGAGAAAAAATAGTTTGTAACTAAATCAAAACTGATATCAAAGAGAGAAATCTTGCTATTTTAATGCCCTGCTCTTTTCTTGAATACACCAATAACATTTCATACCCCACAAAAGAGAAGCCACTTTCTAGGTAGATACTTGCAGAATCAAAAACAAACTTGACCAATGTTTACCTAGGGATTTAAGTATAAAATCAATCAATGCTTACCTGGAGACTCAAGTACAGACTCAACCAACCTTTATCTGGAGCTTTAAGTATAAATCCAACCAATGTTTACCTAGAGATTAAAATACAACCCACAGCCAATGTTTAATGAAAGATTCAAGAACAAACCTGACCAATATTTACCTGGAGACTCAAGTAAAAAAACTCGACCAACCTTTTCCTGGATATTTAAGTAAAAACCTAACCAACATTTACCTAGCTATTCAAATGCAACTGAAAGGAATGCTTACCTGGACAGTGAAGTGAAATAAAAAAGATTTTAACTTTAAATAACCCAACAAGTGTTAATGTCATAAAATCCTCCAGCCCAATCTTGATATTTTCATTCACTGCTTTTATAAGAAAAAACAAAACAAAAAGAAATCGAAGGAATGTAATATCTCCAGCAACAGTGTTTTGCCAAAGTCATGGTTGTATCATCAAGGGTCACATCTCTCACATTCAGTAACGTAACTGAATGAAACTGTACAACTTTGGCCAGAGAATAGATCAAAGCAATTAGTAAGCATCTAAAGAGCAAAATTTTATTTTGGTCCTGCTCTTTTACCATTCCTTCTGGTTGGAAGCAGTCAGACAATTTGAAATGAGCAAACCTCGTCTCTTGTTCAACCTCTCCCTTTCTCACCATTCTAAATCCAAATAAAGCAAGAACTCTCATCAATAATGAAAACAAAGTGAACAGTAATTTTTAACATTCCTACTACGAAGATGTAGATCTGCAAACTGGCAAATTACACAATTTGATCATTTCAGTGCAGTGTTAATTCCATTTGACTTGGTTAACCCACATATCAACTCCTTAACGTTGAAATTTTTTTGAGAGCATTGATAATTTTTTTTTTTTACTATGAAAATCTATTGCTGGAAATTTTTATTATAAAAATGTATTTTATACTTTCATAGTCTTCTGATCTCAGTTTGAGAGTTCACTATTTGCCCATAGCTGGGACCCTAACAGGTGCTACCACCCTGGGTCAGTGTGGACCGGGAAACAATAGCAATTAAGAAGTGGTTCCACACTCCTCAAAACCTCATGATTAGAGGCCTTGATGCCAGATGTAGTTTATCATCATACCCAGGATAAATTCTATTTTATTATGAGGAGAGAAAAAAAATTTTCAAAATATATTTGTCTCTTCAATCATATATGTGACTTTTTGATATCAAAGTTAAATGTGAGATTCCTTACCTTAGCTAAATCTGGATTCTGAGCCCTCTGCACAGAGATTGGTTTGTGAACCTCCAAGATATAATGGAGAACACGGCTCCAACTGCAAGAATTAACAGAAACATATATTACACACTCGAATATGAGAGGGTGCTGAAAAGTTCTTGACCTGATCAAGAATGGATTCCAACACAAATTCTGATGTTTGTTCAGTTGGTCAGATTTCCTGAGAATTTTTCAGCACCTTGTTGTGTATCCATGTGTGCTTAAATAAACAGAATAGGCATATGAAAACATAATGGTTCTATAATGCAAAAATAGTTACAAAGAAAAATCAGGCCCGTAGTATTAGAAGTAATATTACTTTTCATTTTCATTGATAAAGAATTGATAATTATTAATTTTTTTTGACTAGTATTATTTTAATTTCAGCTACATTTTAGCATAATTCCACGGGCATTAGTAAGTAATAATAATCAGAAATAAAGAATAATCCTCTAGGACCTTAATGCAGATGTTGTGCTAAGATATCTGAAGGAAAAGTGGAGGTTTTTTTTTTTCTTCTTTATTTCTAATCAGAATGGCTTACAAACGAAATTTTCAAAAATTCTACAAACAGACTCATTAAAAAAAATAAAATAATGTATTCTCATTACAAAAAAGGCATTTTCTTTTAAAACTGATTTTTTTGTTTTTAAATAATGCCAGATAACTTCAGGGTATAGGCAATTATAACTCCACAAAGTTGTCTTTATTATCTGTGTATTGCCAAGCTTTCTTGGGAAAAATAGAGTACTTTCTTCATGATTTGGAATTCATTTGTTTTCTCTTAAAATGGTTGCACCACCTAAGACAACTATTTAACCCATAGCTGGGAGGAGAAGGGACAGATTTATGCTTTTCCCAAATGATTTGTGCAAAAGGGAATGTAACAGACTAAAGGAACAAATAAAGCATTCTATTAAGTGCGTACAAAGGTTCTAGCAATAAACTGGTTTGTCAATCCCAAGTTTTTAAAAAGGAATGTGGGGAACTTTTGGATGCAACTAATATAATAGAATAATAAATAAGTGGAATCACATGAGATTGGGAAATTATTTCCATTCCAAAATAAAGATTAATATTTATTTTGAACAAAAATAAGTTACCAAACAGTTATATGTCAATTTTGTACTACCGTATATACACGTGTATCATGCGACTTGTAAAGACCTAATTTTGAAGGTAATTTTAAGTGGATTTTATCATACATAAGATATAAAATTAGCATATGTAGTGCTGGCCTTGGCTACATTGTTGACCAAACCACATATCCATTTACTGTCAAATTAGCTTCAAAATTAGGTTTTCAAAGATTGCATGATACGCAATTATATACAGTAATCCCTTTAAAAGAAAAAGAAAGAGACAGAAAGAGAAAGAGACAGAAAGAGAAAGAGACAGAAAGAGAAAGAGACAGAAAGAGAAAGAGACAGAAAGAGAAAGAGACAGAAAGAGAAAGAGACAGAAAGAGAAAGAGACAGAAAGAGAAAGAGACAGAAAGAGAAAGAGACAGAAAGAGAAAGAGACAGAAAGAGAAAGAGACAGAAAGAGAAAGAGACAGAAAGAGAAAGAGACAGAAAGAGAAAGAGACAGAAAGAGAAAGAGACAGAAAGAGAAAGAGACAGAAAGAGAAAGAGACAGAAAGAGAAAGAGACAGAAAGAGAAAGAGACAGAAAGAGAAAGAGACAGAAAGAGAAAGAGACAGAAAGAGAAAGAGACAGAAAGAGAAAGAGACAGAAAGAGAGAGAAAAGAAAGAGAGAGAAAAGAAAGAGAGAGAAAAGAAAGAGAGAGAAAAAAAAGAGAGAGAAAAAAAAGAGAGAGAAAAAAAAGAGAGAGAAAAAAAGAGAGAGAAAAAAAGAGAGAGAAAAAAAGAGAGAGAAAAAAAGAGAGAGAAAAAGAGAGAGAGAAAAAGAGAGAGAAAAAAAGAGAGAGAAAAAAAGAGAGAGAAAAAAAGAGAGAGAAAAAAAGAGAGAGAAAAAAAGAGAGAGAAAAAAAGAGAGAGAAAAAAAGAGAGAAAAAAAGAGAGAAAAAAAGAGAGAAAAAAAGAGAGAAAAAAAGAGAGAAAAAAAGAGAGAAAAAAAGAGAGAAAAAAAGAGAGAAAAAAAGAGAGAAAAAAAGAGAGAAAAAAAGAAAGAAAAAAGAAAGAAAAAAGAAAGAAAAAGAAAGAAAAAAGAAAAAAGAAAAAAAAGAAAAGAAAGTAAAAAAAAAGAAAGTGGAAAAAAAAAAAAAAAAAAAGAAATGAACCTAACAGCTTTGTTCCATCACCAATCATTTTGATCATGATCTTGTCACTGGTACACCAAAAATAATAGACAAGTCAGTAAAGGATTTGAGGAGTGAGCAAATTATTTTATTCACACAATACTACCAGAATGAAAACCATAGCTATAATAAACACAGCAAGTTTCAGCATTTAGTCTTTATGCAGCGTGCTAAAAATAATGCAAGTCTTACTGACAGAACAGAGCTATTATATTATATATATATATATATATATATATATATGGTGAAAGTGCACCATTAATAATATTATGATCAAAATACAAAATCTTAAATTCATAGAATATTGAAATCCTTAACCTCTTCCCTGGCATAGACATGTATATACATTTTTATCAAAAGTGTCTTTTTCAGACAGACGAATAAACACATCCAAAACAATGTTCAGAAATCAACTATATGTGTTTAAGCGTTGACCTTGATTCATTTTATGTCCTTCTGAGCTTGCAACGAGTCTAATTGTCAAATCCTATGTCTGGTAGAGGTGTTAGCCACTGCTCGGGTAATCAGTTTCTTAGTTACTATATTAAAAACAAATAAAAAAAACTGTCTGAAAATGAAATGTTTTTCTCAAAATAATTGGCACGGTAGGCATTAAAATATTTTCATTAGCTTTCTATGACCTTATATGAACCTTCAGTTAATAAAAGAGAAACTTTGGTTTTAAGTCTATAAATTAGATATTGATCCTGTTTGAACTATTGACCAAATAAGTTGCATAGATTGAAAAAAGTCAAACTTTGTTACATTTGATCTCAGCTTAAGCATGAGAATTAAACAGAAGTTGCAACAACAACCCTCTTTCTCTAAGGGTGGGTTGATTTAAAAAAAAAAAAAAAAAAAAAAAAAAAAAAAAAAAATCAAAGTTTAACGGATGAGGCAGACAAAGTGTTTTGGGAGTCACATGTAGATACTTGGGAAAACTTGGAGACCATCTGAGCAGACTGGTTAACTTGATCTGTATGAATTTCTAACTCTCCCCCTACTGCAAGATTACGTGCTGCAAAAACTTGTTACCATATTGCACCCATCTGGTTCCGATGCATGAGTTCAATATACCCATATCAGACTAAGTGTCATATATTTGTATCCCAACGTCATTTTGTTGGTGTGTTACTCTTAATAATAATGATAATGTGCCCAATATACCCTTAAGCAGACTGGGTGTTATAAAGGGTATATTGGGTTTTGTATATTCATACCTCAGCATCACTTTGTTGGCATGCTGCATGTTCGAATTAGAATCCAAATTCTATGAATAGGAAATGACTATATCAAGCAGAGGATGTTAAAAAAAAAAAAAAAAACATTTCTGAAAACTGTTACAAGAAGAAACTTTAAATTTACTAACACATCTAGCATTGAATAAATCTGGTAAACATTGTTGCAAGTAAAAACATTAGAAAAACTTTCAGGATACCTTTGTGAATAATTTTTTTTGTGATCAGTAATTTTTTCATCATAATAAGCTTTAACATCTTTGTTCCATAAATGGATGAAATCCAGAAGCCCAGACCTGAACAAAAATAAAAATTCAAAATAAATAAAAAACAATTTGTAAAACAAAAGATTTTGAAGTTAATATCAAATTAATTCAACCACTAATTAAAAAATTGATTTATGTATCAGACTTTTGTACCCAAGGACATAGCTATGGTTTTTAAGGATTTTATTAGTTTGAGTCATAAATAATATCTTTTTGTTCATCAACTTTATTCTTGTAAAAATAAAGTACAATTACATCTGATTCAATTATATATTCACCATTATTTGCAGTGACTTGTAGCCATTCTTTTTAGTAAAATTCTGTAGATTTTGATATGAAAAGGTTTTTAATAAATTCTTGAATGTGGTTTCATTAGAGAAAGCTTTCCCCATCAAAGTGTTTTACAGTGATTGAAAAAAAAAATAACAATCTGTTCAAGGTCATGTGAATATGATGGGTGGGGTAGAACAGACCAACCAAGTTCCAAATTTTTTTCTGGTATTATTAATGCTGTATATGCTTTGTGTTAGCATGAAAGAGAACAGCACATTTTCTAGTGATGAGCTCAGAGCACATTTTGATCAAACTTTTATGGACATGTTGCAGCTGCTGGTCATATGAATGTGCATTTCATGTTTCATTGCAATTTAATAAATAAACAATACACCAATGATCCCATGACATATTAACAATCCCTTTACTGGCTTTCAACAAAATATTACTTATCTTTTACTTAAAATATATTGAAAAATACATTTGTTTGCAGCAGGTGTCGGTACCAATCAGCATCTGTCACTTCCAAAATATAAATGGCCATTTGTATAGACAAGAGACAAAAAAAACTGTATTCAAAATGTCAACACCAGATAATTAACTAGTTCATATCTTAAAAAGGCGTGTGTGTGCATATATATATATCTCCAGGTATGATGAGAATGAATATAGTACACGTCCAACATTCATAACATTTAATTTAAAAGAGGGCTCAATACATAGCAGAGAAATATTAATTATTTTAGGATATTACAACATAAGGATCACTACACAATTGCAGTTGTTTCAACACATAACAATGCATCTCCTCAGGTGATTGTAAATTACTAGTGAGTGAACGATTAATTTAGTTTCAAAAGCAAAATCATTAAAAAAAAAAAAAAAATATAAAATAAAAAAAAGGTTTGAGGGCTTTACCCTGATCAACCAATTGAAAATGACCTACATTAAATTCAAACTAAGCCAAAAAGAAAATTAGAAATTATCTTATGTGTCCAGGTAAAGATTTGACATCTAACAGGAGCCAGCCATTAACTCAAAGACTGATACAAATGGTTACATAAATGTACACATCAGACAATCAACTCTCTTAAGAAATAAAAGATTTCTTAAGAGAGTTGACTGTCTGACATGTGTACATCTATTATAGCCATTTGTATCAGTCTTTGAGTTAATGTCTGATCTTTGCCTTGACACATTTGTAAAGATAATAATTTTCAAATTTTCTTTTTCACTTAGTTTCAATTTAACATAGGTCACATTCAATTGGTTCTTCAGAGTAAAGCCCTCAAACCTTTATTTTTTATTTTATGATTTTTTTCTCTCCAAAAATGAGGATGCATTTTGTTTTTAAAACCAAATTAATTGTTCACTCACCAGTAATTTCCAATCATCTGAGGAGACACATCATTATGTGTTGAAACACAACTGCAATTGAGTAGTGATCCTTACATGTTTTTGTTGTAATATCCTAAAATGTGTGTGTGTGTGTGTGTGTATAAAATTTATAAATTGCTGAAGCCTCTTGACAAGTAGATTGACCAAAAAAAGGTCTCCAGTCAAGGTGCTGAATATAGCATCAATCAGCTAAGTTACAAATTTTATTTGTATTAATCCTATATATAAAAGTAATTGTGACCCTTTTAACAAGTGACTTGAAAATCATTGGCTATTGATCCATTTTATTACAGTTGAATTAAAGAAATGAATTGACCACAGTCAGACCCCCATGACCAGTCCTCTTCATACATTATGGTCTTCCACTGTGGTTTGCAGTTGCTCCTTTAATAAGATGTTGTCTTCAATCAATTGGTCAATAAAAAAGATACATGCAGGGATCCTACAAGAGTATTCCCTTTGCATAAGTTCCTAAAGTAAGAAGACTTTGAATGATTTCCATCTAGCTTCTCCAGCAAAGGCCATTGAATCTTATTCTTCTCTCAACAATTAGAGTTGTCAGCTTTGGTAAGTTACCAGAGAGAATTTGATTTAGTCAAATGTTACCATTTTCAGCATCTTGGTAATAACACCCACCCGCCATCAAGTTTCTTCCTCATTGCCTTCAGTCGTTCTGTATGGCTTCATGAACTGCAGCCATACAGAACAACTATTTCAAATGTTGCTCTGAAGAATTCAAAGTTGGTTTCAGGAAGTAGACTTGATTGGTATCTTTGGTAGTGCTATCTAAGCTTTTTCCATTCTGACATTTATGTCCTTATTACATGATAGGTAAAAATCTTCAATGGGCCAGAAAATATATAGTTTATTGGTTTTTTTTTAAAAGCAGAAAAATGTTTTTGCATTTCACTTATTTCAGCTCTAATGAAGTAAACTATTTTTCATCAAAACATTTTCAATGACGATAATTCATTTGTTGTTGATAATTGCTTTATTTTTCTGTTGTTTCTTTTATTACATAATTTATTACAGGAAAAAAGTGCTTTCTGTATGTGCTGATTGCATATATATATATATATATAATGAACATCAACAAGCATGTGTCAGTGACAGAGTTGAAAAAACTCAAATAAAAAATGTTTTAGTGATACAAGATTTACTTATCAGCTGAGGGAAAAAGTGGATTCATACCTTTTCCAAGGGTATTTTGCACCTAAATGAATATAACAAACCCAATGGGAATTAAAATTCGGCTCTCTGATTAACAATTCCAGCCCCTTAATCATTACACCACCTGCACATCAAGCTTACAGCACCTGACATCCCCAAGAGGTTACCCATGTGTATTGGCCAGGCTCCATGTTGCTTAACTTTGATGATCATATGAGAAAAAATACAAATATATTTCTAATTATCTGAAGAAAAGTTAAAAAGATACATTAAAGATATGTTTTGAAAAAATAAAAATGGAAAACTTACCCTTTAAGTGATTTGATTATATAATTGCAGTTATTGAGAAGGAAGATCTGCTTCATCGTTGGATCACTATATGTTTCTGCCTTATTGGTCAGGTTTAGTCCAAGCTCAGACAGAACTTTAGCTGTACAAAAAATAAATAAAATAAATAAGGAACCAAAGAAAAAAGGCCCCAAACATTTAAGAATACGAGATTGCACCACCTTGTTGGCTAGCAGGGGTCTTTTAATACCCCAAGGTGGCATTATATAAAACAGTAAATAAAAGGAAAGGTCATTAACACACTCTCCCTCAGACCTCAGGATGCCAAAATGACAAGACATGTCTCTTTTAGCCTCTCAGAGTACATCTTAGTGCTCAATGAACCATGTGTCACATTACATACAACACAATACTATTATTGTACTATCCCCACCACCCGACACCAAAAAAAAAAAAAAAAAAAAATCCACATGCAGTGAAAATAATGTCTCCATTACCACCTATCATACATTTCTTTTCCTCTGAGAGACTTATAACAAAGCATATGCTGCATACAACACAATATTATCACTACAGTATCTCCTGTAAAAACAAAACATCAGACACTAACAAAAATACCACCACGAAAACCTATCATATATCTATCGCCAACACAATATCCCAGTTCAATAAACAAGACTACACCACAAAAAACTCATGGCTCCGATAATGAACTGGTAACTAAATGCTATTACAGTTTTATTTTGTTTTATTATCTTGTTCTCATTTTGTTTCTATTATTATTTGGAGGGGGGGGTTTATTGACACAATAAACCATTTCTGTCTTGATGTTGTGTAAATGAAGAAAAATGTTGAATTTGTCTATTTTGAGATTCTTGAAATTTTCTACCGACTCACAGTTAATCTAAATGGGTCTCCATATAAATATTAACTTTGGGCTTCTTTCAAAAGCATCCATAGTTGCCATAATCAGTTTTCTAGAGGACCCAAGATGGACAGAAGAAACTGAAGACGGGGTTAGCAGAAATTTTAGTTTCAAGAGTAAATCTTTACCAAAATGTGACTTTCAGATTGGAAGAAATTTCTTTAGTATCGTTGCTAGCATCTATTTTCTAATTGAACCCATCAAAAAATCCATAGCATTTGATATATTTTCAAAAAAGATGTGGATAAAAGTACCTAGTGTGGAATGAACTCACTATATTAAGAACCCAGTGAATTGCTCTCTATTAGGTCGTTACATATATTCATTATTTTTTTCTGATGTTCTGTGAATGATCTCAAAGTGTAATTTTTAGTAGCATTTTTTGCTTCTTCATGACTCGTCATCCTATGAAACCATTACTGAAACTTTATTTCTGATTAGACAGTGCATTGAAAAGGAATGCTAAGTTAGGTAGAAATGAGCATATTCAACATCATCTTTTTGCTCTTAATCAACGTCTTTATCTTTTTAGCTGCCAAATCCACTCATGATATTTGTGCTGTGTACAGAGATGATTTCATTTACTAAGTGAATGTCATAGAAATGGTTTTCTCATTTCAAGGAGTGGAAGTTCAAACTCACAAACTCTCTGCATTCTGGCCAACCTGTCCAGTTTGATGCTGATTAAAGAAGAACCATGCCAGATTACAAAGGAATTTGCTCAGAAGATGGCAAGCTTTTGTGTTACTGTGGTTTATCATCATCATCATTCAATAGATAAGATTCAGAAATATGGCGAATGGGTGCTGCATGCATTGACCAAAAGAAACAAACTCTAGTGCTCTTCCATTGCTGCCAGTTTACTTGTTTGACACCATGGATACAAAGAAAGAGCTTGGTTGGGAAGTTCTGCTACACCTACCATATTCTCCTGATTCAGTCCCTTCAGACTACCAACTTCTTTGATCACTTTCTAACAATTTGAGGGGTGTTCCATTTAATAATGATGTGGAGCTTAAAACTTAGCTTGATGAACTTTATGAGTCAAAACCTAGTAATTTCTATAGTCAAGGCATTAAACAGTGGATCATTGGCAGGAGGTCATAAGCAATGAAGAGGAATACAATGTTGAATCAGAACTATTAATAAATAACAAGTAAAAATGAATTAGAAAACAAAATGAATTAATTTATGTAACAACCTAATATAATACAGTAATAAATATTCTTTGAATTCTTTGTTCAGAAATAAGTCATCTTTTAATCTAACCATAATTTGATTCAATACATAGTAGATGCATAATAAGTAGGTCAGAACTGTTCTGTTGCACTACTGGAGCATTATCTAACACCATGACAACTGATAACATTTACCAAATTAAATTATTATCTACTTTTGTTTTTCTCTCTCTCTTAATACTTCTGTATGGCCAATAAACAATAAAAAGATATGTTTAAATGTTCTACATATGAGGCCTGTCTGGAAATGATCCAGTCATTTAATATCAAGGGGAGGAAAAATTATTGAGAGCAACTGAGCCTTAGTTCCTTTTAAAATACTCCTCTTGGGGCCTCATATACTCATCCCAGTTTTGTGACAAAGTGGTTGACAACCCACTTCTATGAAACCCAAAGAAGGTGAACAATGATTTACAGAGTTAAATTTAGAAATGTTTCATTTTATGTTAGAGTAACAAGGAAAAAACATATGAGAAGGATTGATTGATTCTGCTAAAGAAACCACATTGATCCAATGGCTAGGTCGATAAGTAAATAAATAAGTCTTGTGGGATTTTAGCGATAATTTTTTATTTTTATCAAGAAAGTAATTTATTAACTGTCATAGTTTTTGTGAGGGTAGCAGGTACAGTACTATACCCAGTTGTAGTAAGTTGTCTCCAAATTAATATTTGGGTTCAGTTTATTAGGAAACCTATCAACCCATTTAATTTGACAAAAATTACTTAGAAAACTAGCACAAAGTACATATGATACCCACTGATGTAGTCAGCCAACTTCAGCTTGCTTTTTTCAACGTCCTTGTTTGTTGAGGGCATTGAAGGATCAGCGGCTGTAAAGAGAATGAAAATGACATTTGATAGTCACATAATTCCAAGAAGAGCACACATTGTTGCAACATTGAAAGGAAACAGCAGAAAGTCAAGAGATTTGCAACATTACAAATGTAACTTTCTAAAGAGAGACAAAAAGAAAAAACTATGCAAGATCTTTGACTTTTTGACACAATTCAAAATTAGGTACCTGAATAATTTGATACTTTGGTTTAAAATGAATTTTTATAAATAAAAAAAAACAAAAAAAACTTTCATTTTAGATGTAATTGAAGGCTAAAGAATTAAATTTACTATTTCCAGTAAACAAAATACTCTAATGTATTTCAAACAAATTATATTGATTAGAATTCAAATTTTAAAATTTTTTCTAAAATAGCTGATTAGCACCTTTTTTTAATTGTCTTTCATTGCAATATAATTCTCTGTAAGTATATTTTACTTTTGGAAGAATTTTTAATAATCTTCCAAGAGTAAAATATACTTTTCTGAAACTTTATCTGTAAATTATTATGTTGACCACTAACAAGAAAAAAAAAATTTTTAACCAAAATTTCGAAAAGATTAATAAAAAAATTTAATAACATAGTATAAAAAAAAAAATTTGGTCTTTCCTCTTAATAAACATTTTGACTATATAAAAACATTGTTTTTATTAAGTTAAGGGCCTTTTTTCATCATACTATACTGTTTTTTTTTTTTTCAGCAAAAAAGTGAAGATACCTATTCAAAATCATATGAAAATAGCTGTTGAAAAGTTCTCAGCCCATCCAAGGCAGCAATGGCTAATAGTCATGAAACATACATGGCTATTCCACAAATTCACCTGACAGCTCAATAAATCTGGCACATTGTTTCACCAATTTCTTTACCCTTTAACCCTGTTCCAAAAGTCATTGAAATACTGAGTTTGGGAAGTGGGTTGAGCTCATAACTTTTCTTTTTTAGCATTCCTCTCTGTGTGTGTAAGGTAGGCCAAAAATTTCTTTAACTTAAATTTTTTTTAAAAATAAACAGAAACTCAAGATTTAACTACAGTCGTGGATTTCAGAGACCCAAGTCAGATTAGTCTCTTTACAATAATCAGTTTCTTGAATTCTTGCCCTGAGTAATTTTTGTTACCATTATACATATCCTAAAAGCTGCAATTCCTCTTCTGGAGGCCAAATGCTTCTCATTTCAGAATCACTGGTTATTGTCATATTTGCAATCCATGCCACTAACATGACATTCTGGTTATTATAATCTGTGTTACAGGAAAATAATTCAAAACTGAGCAAATTCGGCACAAGTTTACATTTTAAGAGACTCTACCAACATATTGAATCTCATCTTCATCACCAATAAAAGATTTAAATCAAATTAATCAAGATTTATTTATTTTTTTACAGCTTATCAACCATTTAAAGCAGTCATATTTCAGATTGTTGGAGGGTAGATACAGAACCCCCCCCCCCCGCAATCAGTTTTGGCATCCAAGCAATTAAAAATAAACAAATATAGAATAAAAACAACTATTAAAATAAAAAAATATGGTATTGTATCTGTATTTTAGCAACTGTTAAGATACAAGATCATAACCTTGGCAATACTATTAGGTTGGTGCAAAAATAATGTCGTTTTCTCAAATATGTTACTATGTGAGAAAACGACATTATTTTTGCACCAACCTAATACATAGTGTAAGACAATGTGGTCTTATATATACACACACACACACACTAATATATATTTCATATATAAAATATCAGAAACACTGACCTTGCAACCACAGTTTCTGCCAAGATGGTTTTGCCAGGCAACAAGTCATGACTTGTTGCCTGGCAAAGCCTACTGGCAGAAACATGGTTGCAAGGTCAGGGTTTCTAATATTTTACATATTAATTTGCCCTACTTTTTCATTCTATCAAAATAGTATTGAGTACTCTTAAAATTGCCTGCTCTGGCAAATATCATTTTACCCAAATTATATATATATATAAAAACATCTTTTAATTATTTAAGTATTAACAGACTGTTTCACACAGTACGATTTTCAAATAGAAAAGTTATTTTTATGTATTGAAAAGCTCTTTTAAAAGTATTTAAAATAGAATGCATGTGCATATATATATATATATATATATATATATATATATATATATATATATATATATATATATAAAGGCCAAAATTGTGGCCAGCTGTGTTACAATGAACTACCACATCTCACCACAATTTCAACCTAATAAATACCAATATGATTAGAAAAGAAAAGAATTCACTAAGAAAATGCATTGAAAGTGCACTGATTTCATAATTCTTCATGATCAACCACAGATCGGGCTCATACACAATATCACCAATCATCGCAAAAGCAATAGTAGCACAATGCAGTATACTAACTAATAGAGAAAAAAAAAGAGGGATCTACTTAGAGTGGGCTCATATCAAATCCAGCTGATATTAATATGTTCAATTTGGAAAAAAAAAAAAAAAAAAAAAAAAAAAAGAAATAAAAATACTTTCGACCTGTAGTATCTGATAAGGTTATTTATTACTTTCTTTATACACAGGATTTGTCTCATTCCGACTTGAAAACACCTAGCAGATGGAGGTGAAATGAGTTGTCTGTAAAAGCTTCTCCATATTGTTTCATTATCTTAACACATGTATGTATGTATGTATGTATGTATGGGGAGCAAGGAAATGCAACAAATGCTGGTTACAATTTTACATAAAAAGATGCTAAAGATACAGACACTCAGTTATAAATTTAAATTTCTAAATTTTTTGATGTTCCGTCCCTCTAACCTACATTTACATGTATTTAGATGCACCAGACGTTAAACATTTTAAATTTAAAGTTAAGTATCTTCTATTTTTATATGTAAAACTCTAATGTCAAAATCAGCCAAATATTTCATCAGTTGCTCACAGCAGAATCTAGAATGTACCAACTCCATTTCCTGCAGTGAGGTAAGACCGCTTCCTCAAAAGGGGCTGAGACCTTCCAGGTGAATGCTTGCAGATGCAAGTATAAACCTGACCAATGTTTACTTCTATATAATAAATGTAAATGTCAGTGTGTCACACTTTTTCAACTTTACTCCTAGAGGTATGAACATACCATACCAGTTTGGAATCAGGCCAACTCCGTGAGCAAATTGAAACCATTCTGGGCTGGATCCAGAACTGCAATCCTGAAATTTCGGATTTCCAAGTTTTCATTACTGAGGTTGTTTTTTTTTTTTTGTTTTTTTTACATGATTTTTTTATAATTTTTTTTTTTTTTTTTTTTTAACTTGGAAATAAATTTGGGATAATCAAAATTACAAAATCCAGTGAAAGTCAACCATGAAATAAAAATAATTGTTTGTACAGAAAGTAAGGACCTATGTACATCAAATTGTGTTTAAATTAGGTGGTGACAGAAGAATTATCATTGAACTTTTAAAAGGTAAGCTTAAATATTAATGCAACACTTAAATACAACAAACAAGTTTGAGTTCTTCTGTAGTTTATTGTTGCCTATTGCACATACTCCTCCCTCGTGATGAAAGTCCAATTAAGAGCAGTCTGCAGGAGCTAGCTTAAATGCTGCCTGATAGGGCAGCTTTTAAACTAATAGAGAATAAAGTCATTAGCCTTACCAATGCTTACCTATAGATTGAAATATAATAAACATTTAATAATGTAACATGTATCAAAATTCACCAAGCCAGAACAATTACAACTTTCACTGCCTTCATCTCCACCTCCGAGTTATTTTGAATCATTATCCAAAGAAATTTGACAACTCATCAAGAATTACCCAAGTATTCTTACAGGTAAACAATATCTGATTAACAAAGAAGAAGGTGATTTTATATATACTTCATTGTTAAGTGAACTGAGATGTGTATATCATTCAAGTACTTTTTTTGTTTACCAAGCAAATTCTGATGACCTACAGTTATTTTTGCAAAGTTACTTTCTTCCTGCATGACATGCTTGATATAAAATAGACACAATATATATATGAGATTTAGTCATGCCGAGTACATAGATGTTAAAGAGATGGATATTATAGAGATCATTCCTTCAGTGGTTACATGACAAATTAGGAACAAGCAGAAAAAGTAGAGATATGAGAACAGAATAGAAATGTCACTTGACACATATGGAACTTGTCATCTGTTAAACAGTGGACTGTTATGCTTAAAGAGTCTTTTGTTGGGGATGTGGTATAGTAATAAAATCAACAGACAGAATTCATATTCTTATTACAAAAAATAAGAAAAAATCTTGACAGTAACAAATATAAAGGATATGGGGTATGAAAGTGATAACAAACTGATTATACAATTTTTTTTTTATATTATTAGCCCTGAGAGGTTTACTTGTGTGCATGATAGATATATATGATAGAAATATAGTTTTAAGGTGTGCTATATTTATGGGTTAAAGTGCTCAATATCAGGTATAGAGCATATGTAAATATAAAAGTGAACATTGAGATCAACATCCAGTGTCAACAGTTTGTTTCATGCTTAAATACAATCTCTCTCTCTCTCTCTATATTATATATATATATATATATACATACACACACACATTCACACACTCCTGATCAAAAATTTAAGACCACTTGAAAATTTTTTATAAGAGACTGTTTGTCCTGCATACATTATAAACTTTATTTAGACAAAAAGTTATAATCTGATCAATTTATTCAGAAATGGACATTTTTATAAAATGAGGCATTATATATATATATATATATATATATATATATATATATAAAATGTAAAAATCAGGAGGTCGATTAAAATATGCGACCATGGTTTCAACCTGACGGTGATACTTTTAAAATAACCACTTTAACACTTTATTTAAAAAAACCACAAAGAACGCTACATAACTATCATATATATATGTTTGACTGGCTGGCCACTCGTATCCAAAGATGCCCATCTACTAGAGCAGCTAGCTAATCCTTGTTGCTCAGGCACATTTGTGCTTCTTCAACAAACACAGAGCCCACCTGTGGATTATTCTGCCACTATGCTGAGCAGAACTTAGCTACAGTTTCAGGGAGAGTGCACATTATCTTGTATGATCCACACCCCAAACAAGGCCAGCACACTAAAATCCTTGGTCATGACGGCTTGTGACTGTGTTAACTTAACAATCTACAGTTACCCCAAAACTTCCATCTACTCAATTTCACTTTTAAGGCTTAGGTCAACCTTTGGTATGGCTTTCAGATACTTTCCAAAACAATAACATCAAGAAGTCATCTTCCTGACAAATTGAGCTTAGTGAGATTTGAACCTGGGTATTATGGTCAAAAAGCGAATGTTCTAACCACTCGGTCATGTGCTCATAGTAATAAAAATGTCAGATGAAAAATAAATCCATTAATCTTTTATATATATATATATATATATATATATATATATATATATATATGTGTGAAATAAACTAATTGTTATATGAAGCATTATTTGATGGCATGTAAAATCATCAGAACTCTGAGAACTGGTGGTCGGCAGCATCTGTGTAAACATCAACTTATCAAATATCTCAAGTTTATATATAAACTCTGGGAGATACATTATGAGTTATTATTTGAGATAAAAAAAAAAAAAAAGGAGACCTTATAATGCTATTAAATAGGGTATTTGAAAGTGTCCATCTCTACCCCTCTTCCTCACTTTATGAATCCTAACTTCAATAATTAGAAGACAGATACAAAATGCATCTTTCTTGCATTCTAGTGCAGTAAATTTATTGTTAAAGGTAAGTTTGTCAAGTTTAATATGTTTTTTTTTTTTTGTTTTTTTTACAGCTTATCAATCTTTTGCAGATTATTTAAAGCCAGGAAATATTTTTAGATTTTAAGAATTTTTTTTCAGTGATACAAGTTTTACTAATTAACCCATAGCAGGGAGAGAAGAGGTGGGCTCATACTTTTCCCAAATGTATTTGCATGTAAGTGAATATAATGAACCCAACTGGAGCTGGAACTCAGCTCTTGAATTAACAATTCCAAACCATTATCCATTATACCACCTGCATATCCAAGCTTACAGCACCTGATAGTTCCAAGTGGTCACCCATCTCGATACTAACCAAACTTGACATTGATTAACTTTGGTGATCATAGGGGAACTGGTGTTTGAATTTGATGTGGTCATAAGCCTATACTGTTATAGGATTTTAGTGCGGATCAAAAATTATTTGCTTTGCAGCACATTACTTTATACTGGAGATCTTTCATCATCAGTACTCCCCATCAAGTTGTGCTGACCTCAGATATACACGAGTGCAGTTCCTAGAAATTCTGCAGGGTTGAAACATGAGGTTTGATTACATTCATTTTCAGGTTACTGTTTAAAGTCCTGGAAACGTAGCCTCATGCCCTTATGGGCACTATGATAGTCACCATATCCTACAAATGTACCACATCCGTGCAGAGATCTGCATATTTGCTGAATTTCTCAGCTCCTTTTCTTTCACTTTCTATTGACTTTATCAACTACAGTAATATCAGGTGTCACATATTCAAGCTTATAATCAGTTTGGAAGTCTTGGAGTTTTGCTTATTCATTCTTCATAACCCTCTGCGGTTTGCAATGATAACACTTCACATTGACGTCAAATTTTGACACTGACAATAACTGGCATCATCATTATGATGATGATGATGATAATAATTTCTAGTCTAATCCTAGCATAAAAAATGATTGAATTATTTAAGCAACACTGCAATCCTATTGGTTATATTTTTTTGCATGAATAATCTTAGATTTTATCCATAAAATTAATTCTTTGTCATCTCTAAAAAATAATTCTGCTTTTTTTAAATCATTAAAAATAAAATTATCAAGAGAAAGAAACAAAATGCAGTGCATTAACAACCAGATCTCTACCACTTATGAGATATTCCATTATTATCATAACAAAGCATGTTTACTCATTGGCACCAAGTAATAAATCTTGTTATTATAACAATGGAATATCTCATTACTAAGAAGGGGAGATCAGGATGCATAACCAATAAATATAATAAGTCACATTGCTATTATTATTATATTTACTATTATGCTGTTATATTTATTGTTATTAATAAAGTTTTTATCAGTTACTCTTTTGAAATGTTTGCATAATATTGAAGATTATGTTCAGATTTCTAAAGTATTTTTTGTGGGAAATCTTGAAAATATGTTCAATATAACCCCTCCCCCCCATATATCTAAGTGTTTCCATATAAACAGGAAGTTGTGGCGACTGCAAAAGTGCAATTTGAAAGGCTTTATAAAGAAAAAAAATATTTTGAAAAATATATCTCTTAAAATCATGAACGCAACACAAAATAATAAAAATAATACTCTACATACATTTAGGAATGTTCTTTATCAGATGGTTTATGCATGACAGAACTTCTTTATTTTTAATGCAGTTAAAATAAAAAATCATCATGATGAATTACTTATAACACTCCTCAATGAAAAGAAAGTCAGTTTCAAATTTAGTAGCTCAATTGGACTGTAGTAAATTACCACTACATTTATATATAACAGAATGGGCGGGGTAGCTAAATCAGCAGTCATATGTGAAAATCCTAAACACAGAAATCAAACTAATAAAATTTAGCCTTTACACATAGGGATCAATACAGATCTTCCAGCAAGAATAAATAAAAAATCAAACCCTATAATAATTATCAATATGTATGTATTTATTTATATATTTACAATGTATTCATATATTTCCTCTGTCTATTTGTAGTTGGGAGGGACGTAAATCAACTTAATATGAGGATATGTTTGTAGTGTTGAGTAGATAGCATTCTGACTATCACTTAAAAGTTCTTGAGACCATCAAGACAGTCATCTTTGTGAAGAAAAAAAATAAAAAATAAAAGAGGAATGCTTGTTGGATTTTATTGCGTGATTTGTTTATACGTATACTAGTGTCAATATAGTATTGATACTAGAGTTCTTATTCTCAATTTCACCCCTTTTTTATTTTTTTTTTTTAAATCGGCATGAACAGAAATTTTTAATTCCTCAATCCTCATGTCTCCGTTTCCAATTCCAAGCTGTTATCCATTACACCACCTACATATCCAAGCTTATAACTCTTGGCCTTCCCAAGTGGTCACCATCTAGATACTAATCAGGCTTGATGTTGCTTAATTTTGGAGATTGTACCAGAACTGGTCTTTTAATGTGATATAGCTGTAAGCTTATATTCAAAGAAGAAAAGAGAGTATCCTAAAAAGAATATAAGAAATTAGGACATAAAAAGAAAGGTTTATTAAAGAGAAAGAAATAAAAGCGACAGTGGCAGCAACAGATATAAGAATATTATAGGGCCCATGCAGTGTAAATTTCCCTGCTTTCATACCTAACAAATTCCATGTAAAGTTGTAGACAAGGGAAGATAACTCTGTAAAAACAACATTCAACCGTTGAGAGCAGAAAGAAAAAAAAAGCACACAGACAAATGTCACTGAAATTAAAAAACAAAAAAACAAAAAAAAACAAAACAAAAACAACAAAAATACCCTTTCTTTAATAATATAAATTAATCTAAAATATTAAATGCAGACAAGGAAATTGTTGTCAAAATAGCAAATTTTAGACAGTTTTCAATTGTTGTGTGATCTTTGAATAAAACAGTAGTTCTCTATCTTTTTTGCCCAATGCATCTTTTTCACCAGATGTCAGAATGCCATTCCCCTATTTCCCAAGATTGTCCAGCTCAAAAGGTGTATCCCAACTAATATGCATAGATTATTGAAGATTTTCATTCTTTTCTATATATATATATTTACATAGATTATTTTTGTAGATGAGTTTTACAAGTTTAACAGCATGTAAGTGAATGTAATAGATTCGACTGGAATTTGAACTTGGCTCTCTGATTCTTCAATCTACCCATTACTTCACTGTGCCTCCCAACATACTCTTTTAGAACAGACCTCCTCATGGTTTTAAATTCAGAGTTTTTCCTTCTACTAGACTAGTTGCTAGAGACTTCAGTCTGCTCTGTTAGCTAACCCATAGATGGAGGGGTGAGAAGCAAGGAATTCATAATTTCCCAAGAGCATTTGTGCAAAAGTGAATATAATGAACCTGGCTAATGCATATATATCTTAAATTGGTCCTTTTTCTTTTGAACGCAGTTTTATTTTTTTTTTTTTTTTTACATTCTTTTTACATATTAATGTTGAAAACAAAATTTTCATTCTTTATATAAATTTCAGTGCATAGAAATATTATATATATATATATATATATATATATATATATATAAAAAATTTATAACATAAATATGTTATAAAATCACTACAAAAATAGCCATTTTGTTTCAACACCCTCGGTGTCTTATCAAGTGATGATGTTGAATGTAAAATAAATGGTTTTAAAAGTTTCAAATTAATTAACAATCCTTCGCAAGGGGAAAACGTTGTTACAAAGGCTAGATGGACCAATCAAAACACAAGTATAGGAAAATTCAAAAAGCTTGACAACGAAGTCATGTTATAATATCTATTCAGATGTTTAAAATATGGGTAGTATTAAAAAAGAATTTATTCCAACCAATAATTACTAAATTATATGATAAAATTTAATATTAAAATTTAAAATTGCTAATAACAAAATCAAAATTTAATCGCTATTAAGTTTACAACTATAAAATTACTGAGGAGAAAAGAAGAAATATATATGTTATTCAATTTATTTCTTCATTGAAGTTACTTTAGCTAATTTAATGTCCGGTCCTTTGACAATGTATACATTTTAATCCTAAGAGTGTGTGAATGGGGTCCTAAACTCACGCATAAAACAAACACAATCAAATTCTAATATATAAGCACCCAGACATATTTATATATATATATATATATACACACACACACACACAAAAAGAGACGAGACAGAGAACATCTTCACAGTCTGTCATGAAAAAAAAAAGAAAAAAAAAAAAGAAGGGAAGTGGGGGGAAGGGAAACCAACACACACGTACATACATACACAATTAAAAGTGAATGCACTTTCCATACACATAGATACCTATAAATACATGCATACACATCCACAGACATTGACCCAGACAATCGGATACCACAACCGATAAATATTTAAGACTGAAAGTTTCATTACCCGAATGCTAACGAACTATTGAAATATAACTTAAGCGAGTAAATATACAAAGATAAAAATGATTAAAAATAATATTATTTAATATATTAAAATAGTGTATGTAAATATAAAATCTGACATCAAAGTCAACACCCATAGGTAACTACGATGTCCACCTCATATACATATATACACACACACACACATAAATATACATACATACCGAAATACCTACACATACATACATATATACCCACAAATATACACACATATATGTGTACACATACTCACATATAAATACATATATACACACAGCAATACACAAATATAAACATATATACACACATATACTAACCCATGTGGCCGTAATGACATACCCAAGTTTCCCTACCTACACGTACACATAAGCAATTTCATATACAATAGGTGTCAACAGACATATACAACTGCAAACCTACATAAGTAAACACACACACATATATATATATATATATATATATATATATATATATATATATAGATACACATAAATATATACATAAAAATACCTATCTATAATAACAAATACACATAAATACGTACATACACATAAATACAACGACATTTAACCAAAAACATAAATAAACATACATACATACACATACATAGGCATAGACATACATCCATATACATGCAAACACAAAAATACATGTATCCTAACATACATATATAAACACATTCATACCAACATAAATATACGTAAATAAATTTATTACATATATATATATATATATATATATATTATATATAAAAACAAAAGGATCTTTTGCAAAACACACTCAATGCATTAGTTGCTCACCCTTAATGAGTCTGTCCATAACTGAGATTTAAAAAAAAAAAAATATGATACTTTAATTAAAAAGGGCTAGAAAGTGTTTTAATCTCTAGATTATCCCCAGTAGATTTCTGTCCAGGTTTTTAAACATTTCACCTTTCTTGGCAGATCTTGTTATCCCAATGTGGGATAACAAAAAAAATGATTAAAAAAAAAAAAAAAAAAAATGAATAAAAATAAATGTTTTTTAGTCTGATGAAGTCCTAAAGAACGAAACATATCAGATGAAAAATGTTTTCTACTTTGTCATTAATTTTATTATATATATATATATATATATATATATATATATATATATATATATATATAGTTTATATGTAATTTTTATAGATATATATATTTAAGTAAATATTCTGTTTATAATATACAGTATTAACAACATTTACCAGCTTGAATGCCTGAGAAATTTCATAGAAAATATGTCCTCTGACAGGAATCAAACCTGTATCCTACTCAGAACTGTCATATAGCCTGACACGTGATACCATTTAGCTACAAAGAAAGTGCCTGGTTAGCAAAGTCAAATTACTGTTTTTTTAAACAAAAAATTTCCCATATATATATATATATATATATATATATATATAAATGATACTGCAAATAAAAGATTCTTGTTTCTTTAGAGTTTTACTGAAAGCAAAACTATTTAGGCAATGAGGAAGATTATAAACATGTTCTTTTATCTTAAATTTGGTTAGGTTGAAATTCACTAGAAAAATAAAACAAAAATACTTTATGCAGATAAAATAAATCTACAGAAATTTTTGTTTTTGTCAGTTTTCTTTCATTTCCTCTGTGTTTAAAATATAAGAAGAAAATTCCACTTGGAAAACTTTTTCTAAGAATTGCCATTTAGTGAAACAGACTTCCACATAGCTTTCCTGAAAATAACAAGCTCAAGCACTTCAAGTCAATGGTCAGTCAATATCTATCCTCTATATCCTCATAATTCTTCACTTCCTACCACACCTCACTCATGACCATTTTAATTGCAAGTGTCCACATTGAATAGCCCTCAAGCCATGTATTGAGTGAATTTTAGTATTGAGAAATAATTCCTGAAAATACAGCTATTAAGCAGTTGGTTCCTGGCTAAGAAATCAAAATTATTCCATGCCTAAAAAACACAATATATACAAATTAACTACTCACCATATTTCACCAACATAGCTCCAGCAGTTTCTGCATATTCTTTGAGTTGCACAAGGAAGATTATAGTCTGTGAAATAAAAGCAAAAATCCATTTAGAAATAAAACAACATTAACAAATAACAACCACTCTTTTACGTGTCTAATAGTCAGGGGTGGAGATATTTATTATTTTTTGAAGAAATTATCTCTCCCCAACCACAAGCTTATTAAGATCATCCTGCTAATTAATGTTGCACTTTTTCACCCTTTAAACAATTTTCTGACCTTTTACTAAGGCTGAAAAATTTTAACCACCCCCACTCAATTATTAAAACCTCCCTTTATATTAGGGGGCATAAAAATGGGATATTTTCATTTATTCAGATGAATTTCCTGATCATAATTGCTTTTTATTAATACCTTCGCTATTCTAGTTGCCAGAATTCCTCAAGTGCCTGTTGCATTTTAGAACGTTGAATATTATTTTGAGGGGGATGTGCGATTCCCCATTACATGTTACACTTCAGGAAGGCTGCAGAGTGTAGTTAACAAAATGTGAGAAAGAAATTGGTTCAAAAGAACTGAAATACAGTGATTACAAAATATCTGTCTATATTTCTGAGATGAGGTATTATGTACATTATTTACATTATTCGGACTATTGTCCTCATCTTTGTTGCCATATTTGTTACGTTTTAGCCGTTGTACGCTCCGGCCTTCTTCTTCAAAAAAGGATCCTACTATGAAAACAGAACGCAAATTGTCACAGATACTAATCAAGAACAGGGATCACTTTGCATCTAAACGTATAGGCAGTTATTGCAGCGTTACACCAAGCTACCTCACATATACGGTCTTAAAATTCACAAAGACAGTATTCCATTCAGGCTGATTGTTAGTTGCCAAGGCTCTGTGTGCCACCCTAAGTCGCTTCCTTGTAGATATAATTGACCCATTGATTGAAAAGTCTCCTTCATATGTCTGAAACTCTGCCCACTTTGTGGAACTAATCAAAGATGCTCCCATCCTATCCAACCAGACGTGGTGAATTTGTTCACCAAAGTACCCATGGAGGAGGCACTCTCAGTAGTCAGAGACAGATTGGCCTCTGATTCATCCCTAGAAGAACGGACGGGTATTCCAATAGATAATCTGATGGAGATGTTGACTTTCTGTACACAAACAACACACTTCGGAAGGGGATCACACATATATCGACAGGATGAGGGCTTAGCAATGTGCTTGCCATTATCACCAGCAATGGCGGATATATACATGGACTACTTTGAAGAAATGGCATTAGAATCTATATCTCTAAAGCCAACTATATGGTTAAGGTACGTAGATGACACGTTCATACTCTGGCCACCCAGGAAGATGTTCAGGTTCTACTGGACCATGTGAACTCAATAAGACCTTCCATACAGTTCACAATGGAGAAAGAGAGTAACAACACACTCCCATTCCTGGATGTTCTAATATCTCAAACAGAGCATGGCTTCAAGACATCCGTATACCGTAAACCAACATTCACTAGACAATACCGCAATTTCAACTCCCACCATCCATACAGCGTAAAGAAAGGGATTGTCCGCTGCTTACAACACTGTGCAAAAGTCATAAGTGGCGACCCAAAGACGTTAGATAAAGAATTGGTCAGTATAAGTAGTACCCTACAACGTAACAACTACCCTGGGTACATGGCAGCAGCCCCCCAAAACTGGGATAGGTGGGTATGAGAGGAGGAGGGCAACAACACTCAGAAAACAGTCTGCCTACCTTATGTGAAGGGGTTATCAGAGAAAATACAAAGGATCTGTGGTCCATATAACATCAGGACAACCTTCAAAATCTTTACGACACTTCGCAGATATCTCTCCTGAGTAAGACCCCTCCCATAGAGGAGAACATGACTAAAGACTGTGTGTACGCTATCCCATGCAGCTGCGGAAAGAAATATAAAGGGGAGACAAGCCGCCCACTTAAGGTAAGGCTTCAAGAACACCAGAAAGCTGTAACATGAGGGGAACTGGAAAAATCAGGCATAGCTGACCACATATGGAGAAAGAAGGGAGATCACCACCCTCTGTGGGATCAAGTTGAGATCATAGACAAGGAACACCACTGGAAAATTCGTAAACTTAAAGAATCAGCACATATGCTAGGCCACAAAAATCTCCTGAGCCAACCAAGCATAGAAATAAATACAATATGGGAACCAATAATAAGGAGTGCCAGAGAAAAGCAATGATAACAAAGTTGCAATATGAGCTCTGGTAAAAACATGCAATGATAACAGCAAAAATTGCAATATGAGCACTGGTAAAAATGGTTGCTGAAGATATTAGGTTTATAATACCCAGAAATTCACACACAGATGTCCTCAAAGATACATGGCACATTGGATAAAGGCATTGGTTAGATCCAGTGACAGAACCCAAAGAGTGTGAGTTCAATACCTGGTTAAGGCAGTGGAGAACTTTGAAAGGGAAAAATAACTGACATCCATTAAACATGGCATGTGGAACTAGAACAGTCTATCTAACAGTGAGTGAAATAAAGGGCTCAGTTCGACATTCCAACCACCTGAAGAAGGCCGGCATGTACAACGGCCGAAACATTGTAACAAATATGGCAACAAAGATGGGGACAATAGTCCAAATAATGTAAATGATTACAAAAATGTTCTGACAAATAATAACTTTATTTTTTGTCTTATAAAAGTGTGGCCTTGAAGTTAAATTTCAGAGTTGATGAATATTTGATGCAGAAATCAAAGTCATCCCAATCCAAAAAAAAAAAAAAAAAAAAAAAAAAAACTAAAAAAAAAACAACAAAGAAATTTGACAACCACCAGACAAAAATTGAAAGGAACATCAGATTCGCTCCCACGTCAAGGAAAAGTCCTCAGTTAGGGTTATTGTTCTATTCTTCATTGTTACCACAAACTTTGCTTTGAAAATTGTACCTATTCTTTGAAAACTATTCAAAGTATTTTCTCCTTTTTTCATTTTATTTTTTATGTTGTTTACCTTTTCTGAGGACCTTATACAACATTATAATTTTCATTGTAAAATGACATATTTCATTTACAGTGATAATTTTTATATACATGTTATTGGCTATCATGCAATGCACTTAATTTGCATAATTCATTTATTTTTGTGTTAACAATGTTAACAATAAATTTATCATCTGTTTTTAAACTCGGCCTTTAAACTCTGTCTGTTGTAGCCCAGATAAATTAAATGTTACCTCAAACATTTGTTTAAACTATTTTTTGTATTTTTTTTTTTTTTTACCAAATAAAAAATTCTACGACAGACATCTGAAGAAAGTCAGGATCATAAAGATGAAGATATTAGGCCAACTGAAAATAATTTAATTACGGGTTGTCGTTGACATAAGACTGTTCGTCTTTACAACCATGATCACAAATTGGTATGTCTGGTCATGACTGCTCCATGTCTGGCAGCATGAGAGTTTTCCAGCTGAGGACATTGATGATCAACAATCAAGCATGTATGTATTTTGGTATGTTTTGCAACTAAAATGTGTCCTGTTATTTTTTGGCACCTGTATTTTTTTTTTTTTTGTATAGTATCAAATGTAAAGAAACTATAAAAATGATAAAAAATACAATAATGCCTAAAGAAAAAATAGCAAAATTAATTACAGGCCAACTTATGACCAGACAATTTATGTAATCAATTGTGGTCATAAGTCAATCATGACTTGTATAATGTAAATTCCTTATTTCAGAAATTCAATGTAATTAGTCAGGTGAATAACTTGTTTTTTTTTTTTTTTTGACACAAAAAGTCTACAGGAACAATTGACAAAACCTTGGTGACATTTTTTTTGCATATACAAGTGTTTAGGGATAATTTCTTTTGACTAATAAAAATAAAAAAAAAAAAGAGAAAAAATTGTAAACTATATTTTTTAAAATACTTTTAGGTCATTGCATACACACATATTTTTTAAACTGATGCATAACGTTTAACACTTTATATAATTCACAAGACTTATTTATGCTTCGATTGTATATGGCAGCCACACAACTGTGATAAGCTAGTTTTTTTATTTAATTCAAGGCTGTTTAGCCGAACATAACACAACCAAACCAAATGAAATTCAAGCACTATTGTCTGAAGATCATAGTGGTCTGCAATGATGAGACAAACATTTTACTTGGCAAACAATGTGCCCACTGAATGCCAAAGGATAAAGCATAATTCAAAATAATATCCTACTATTTTTTTTATTTTTTTATTATGTTACTTACATGATTAGTCAATTCATGAACTGTACCATCCTTAGGCATATTAGATGCTTTTTCTGGATCAATCTAAAATTAAATAAATAAAGAAAAGATACATTATAAAATATATATAAAATTTATATTTTTTTTAACTTCATAAATATTCTTAAAGGAAAATTAAATATATATAAGATAATATCACAATTAAATAAAATATATGCAAGATAATATCACACTTTGATTATTCAATGAATAATAAAAGAACTATAATTTATTAAAAGTACACCCCTCTCACCAATAGCATAGTTTTCAGTCAGCACTTGATTGCATTGTTCATGAGTTATGCTAACAAGTGGCGGGGGGGATGCATATTTAATGTGAACATGGGAGAGCACTTGGTATTTTAGAATACAACTTTAATGGGTCACATGGCATTCTTTACTAAAAGCCATGTTATATGTATATAAATAAATTATTAAAGTCTTATACAAAAGTCATTTGTCTTTTGGTTTTAGAGTATGACTCAAAATGGTTTCATGGTTTTACTAGTTTACTCAGACCATCAAAAATGACAACATTTCAAATATCTTTTTCAGTTACTATTGTTGTACTCTGATCTTTCATAGAGTCAGTTTTTTCATCTCTTGACATAATCCACCAATATCATAACAAAGATTATATCAACCAGCATTGCTAGTGCAAGGAAGATAAGTATTACAGTAAAAGATAACATTACAATTGACTGTCTTTTTTTACGGTTTATCAACCCATGGTGGGTTATTTAAAGCTGAAACATTTTTGGATTGCAAGAAAAAATTTTTGTAAAGGAATATTGCATTGACAATTTTTTTTAAGAATAACTGGTTTTTCCAGATACAAGTCCTACTAATTAACTCATAGCAGAGTGAAGGAGATGGATGCATACCTTTTCCAAGGCTATTTGCATGTAAGTGAATGTAATGAACCTAATTGGAATTCAAACTCAGCATTCCAATTTCTCATTCTGAGATGCTATTACGCCACCTGCAGATCCATAGTGATATTACAAACCAAAAAAGCAAAACATTTGGCATGTTAATATATTATTTATATATATTTCAAAAATTATAACATAAGCATGTTATAACATCGCCACAAAAATAGCCATTGATTCCGAAATAAACAGTTTTTAAAAAAAAAACAAAAAAAAAAACAAACTATTTCGCAATCAACACCATCATTTGAGAAGATACCAGAAGTGTTGAAACAAAATGGCTATTTTTGTAGTGATATTATAACATGCTTATGTTATAATTTTTGAATAAATATTATTTGCTTAACTTTGTATTGAGTACTTTTTTAAAAATAGTGGTTTTGTTTATATCAGAATTTTATTTCATCTCCAACCCTGTATTCGGCTATATATTAAATAATTATTTCTGTTCTTACACAGAAATAGGTTTAAAGCGTTAACTGAAGATTTGAAATATTCTAATTCAGTATTCAAGTTTTGGTTATTGATATTGAAACATATTTTTCTTAATCTAGGATGTTGATTAAAAATCATTTATATTTAAAATTTAAGAAATCTCACCTTGATATTTTCAATGAACTCTTCGAGTGCTTTCGCTCCCTAAAAACAAGAAATCATAAAAACAGATGTAAAGAGAGAAAATATAAAAGTGAAAAATGTTTCCAATTTAGTAAAAAGACATTAAAATAAAATCTAAATAAGGACAGTAAAGCTATAAACAATTTTCACTGTTCAAAAATGTTGTTTGAAATATGTTGTGCAATATAAAACAAATGATTCTGTAATGAAAGAAATAATTGTATTTCAACAATGAACATCAAAAACTGAATTGATGAAATCAAAGAACTTACTGTTGAATCCAGGACAGACAGAAGTGATGCTAGCTTTGCACGTGTTGGAGCTTGACAGCCCTAAAAATATTTAAAAAAAAAAAAAAAAAAAAAAAAAAAAGAAATATTAAAGAACAGTCATTAAACCCCACCCACAAAAAAAACCCAAAAAACTCTTTACTTCAAAAGATGACAATTTTAAAATGAAAAAGAATTTTATTCAACATAACATAATACAGTGTTTTCTTAAATATATTTTCTAGTATTTTTCCTGCTTGTATTTTATAAATAAATTTAATGCCTATACACCTGAAATTTGATTTAAGAAATATTTATAAAGGCATTAGAATTTTATATCTTAAGAATTAAGAACAAGAAAAAAAAAATTGGCAATGTTTCACCTTCATGACTGCAAAAAAAACTGTCAAATGTATTGTTATTCCCTATCATTGTGTACACTTTTGACCGTCTCAGCAATGTTTATTTACAAGATTATAAAAATTTTTGAACGACATGCGATATTTATTATTCATCTTTTATGAAGATTTATTATTTACCATTTTATAAAGAAATAAATTTGAAAAGAAAACTTTTTCTTCAAAAATTTATGAAATAATTATAAATTTTCAAAATATGTCAGAAAAAGACTTGACTTTAAGTAATGTAGTTCTACAGACTGATGCTGAGAATTCTATAGACTGAACATGTGATTAACGAGGAAGTTTTAAAGAAAATGGGTTCTAAAAGGGCTCTTATACTTAAAATCAAAAAGTTTAAATTTCTGGGATACATTATGAGGAAAGAATGTTTGGAAAAATTTAACACTCACAGGACATACTGAAGGAATGAGAGGCTGTTTTCCACTCAGAATTGTACCACAAGACAATAGTCTGGTGTAGTAAAGTGTTGGTTTGTGAATTTAGTGACAGAGTAAATTCCAATACTTTGGGATCAGTGGAAACAGTGCGAGCAATAACTGAGAAGTATTACATAAAAACTAAACAAGATATCCCTGGACATGGACAGAGGAATGAAAACTATCTACTTCTGTAGATTAAATAAAAGGATATCAGTTTAAAATTCCCTAAAGGTTATCTAGATTGACTAGCACCTGATGAAGGCCAGAGGGCACAACGTCTGAAACCTTGTATTAACAACAACAAAGAGGAGGAAAATAATCCGAATACAAATAGCGTAAATAATAAGAGGAATTAAGACAGAAGATGACATTGCATTTAAATTTTTGAAGATCAAAATTGATTGGAAAGTAGAAAACTGGAAGACAATTCCACATGTGAGAAGTACAAGAGAAGCAACAACAAAGATGAGGATAATAGTCTGTGTGTAAAAAGAAATAACAAAGATAAAGATACTGAAAAAAAAAAAGGAAAATTATTATAATATATCCTTAAAATTAAAAAATAGAATTGCTACTATTCACCTCTAGTGTGAGATCAAACTGAGGTTTGATAGACCGCAGATGTTGCACAATTGGGAATATTGAAAGGACAGATGTGTATTCATGGCGGTTAATGTTCTTCTTAGCATTAGCTGCTATTGCCTAGACAAACAATAAAAAAGAAAAGAACAAGTTAAACTGAATTAGAAACACAAATGAGTTATTTGGGTAAAAGATCAAATATTTTTCTAAATTAAAAGCAACCTTCTTTGAAGATTTACCCTACAGTTTAAATGTTTAAGGACACCACTGGTAATTTTTTAAATTGGCTCAAAAAGTAGTGGTTTTGTACTTTAAATAAGAGAAAATTATTATACATAAAAGTGAGACATGATTTTTTATTAGAAATTATTATGACAAAGAGAAAAAAAGCATTTTGTTCTCAACAAAATATCCTCCTTTAGCCATGATTAATGCAGCACAAATTTTTGGCATTTGTTGCTAAAGTTTCTCAAAGTATAAATTTAATAATTGATTCCATTCTTTTTTCAATGACTCTAAGAACTTTTTTTCATTTTTTTTTTTTACTTTCCTGTCAAGTTTATCCAATGCTAATTCTGGGAGTGGTTTCAAACTTTTGAACTGTAGTGTAAGTACCATATATACTCAAGTGCAAGTTTTTATTACCATTTTTTTTATGCAAAATAAATAGAGGGTCACACTATACACCGGCAATTTAATAAGAGGTTAACAATCATGCATTTTAAGTGACCAGAACCTACTTGATAGGTTTAGATTCTTACAGTACCTTTGGCTAACCTTAACAGTAGAGGTAAGCACCCTCAGCCTGCCTCCCATAGCCCCGATTCTTTCTTTTGTTATATGAACAGCAGAACATCATTCAATAATTGCTTAAACTCTACAAATGCCTTATATAAATAAAGAATTAACAATGTTCTTTTGCCTTTCTTCAATTTTTGTCCATCTTCATTTGCATTGACATTGCTGAGGATTGTGTTTGCAATGTCCCCCACTTTTGTCTAATATGTATCTATACTGTATATTTAAGTTGTTTTCTTTATTTTGTCTTCCTCTATTTAGATTTATTATATTATTTACATTTACTGGTATTATTTTATGTTATAATTTTCCATTACATATTCTTAAAATATTTTGACAAGATGCCCTGCAATATACGGTAAATGATGATTGCACAGGTTTAAATGCCCAAATTAATTTTGGTTTTAGTAGATTTATTTACGGTATACAGTATTATTAATATTAAGAATCAACAAAAGGACCATTATAAAAACTTATCCCACTATTTATATATAAATTATACATGAAAAGTTATTATGGTACATGCTCCTGAAAGAAATTATTTACAATACACCAAAGTAAGTAGTTTTTTTACTGAACAATTATTAACTATACAGAAATAAATTATTTACGATACAACAAAAGTTCCTTCTAAAGTCTACTTCAACTCTATACATCTACACGTAGACTCTGAAATTTTATTTATTATTTTTTTTTTTTTTTTTTTCTTAAGAGGAGTAGAAAGATTTGTCTATTATCTGGTTCACACTCCTCCCTAGTTTTTTGAACAGAAGTAAAGGTTTATCCCTTGTTTCCTGTTTAAGATTGAATTTATGCTTTCTTCTAAAGTTTTCTCATTCTTTTTCACTCTCAGTAGACCCTTGCATCTTAGTGGTCTTATCACATTGCTTGGGATGAATTGCTTAAAAAAAATAAATTCTTTCACTTAGCAATTCGTCAGAAGCTGGAGTCGTATTATACACAAACTATATGAAAAGAAAAAAAGGTTTTTCATAAAAAAAAAAATTCAGAGGTCATACTATACAAAGATATACAGTATTATAGAAGTTAAAGATGTATTAATACACATTAAGTGTATTAATACACATTAAGTGCTTGTTTAAATTTTTTTTCCCTTTTTAGATGACTTACTAACATAATTAGTATTATTATTAGTTTTACTGATCATTTTATTGTTACTTTTTCTCAAAGCATTCTGGGTTGATGCACTCTTCATTATTACTATCTTTTTTCCATCTTATTGTTGCTTTGATCGCAACACTCAGGTAGAGACACTCTTCAATTCCTATGATAAATAGTGTAAAAATAGAAATCAAGAAATATTTTTTATTCCTGTTTTTGCAGTTTGCCATATCAGTCAAATATTTCATCAACAAGAGAGTTTTAAGAAAAACTGAAAACTGAGGAAAAACTACTAAAAAAATAAGGAAACAATTTAAAAGGAAAATATGATGTCTGAATTTCTAGAATGAGGAGCTATTATTTACAGTTGGATTAACAAACATCTTTGTTGTTACTGTTACAACATTTTGGCTGTTATGCCTTCAGCATTCTTCAAATATCAGTCAATTCAGGTAAGCTTCTGGGAATTTTAAACTGAACACTTTATTTACAAGGATAAATTGTCCAACTGTTCATATCTAGGGATATCTCATTTTTGTTTAGTAGTAGTAATAAGCACCCATTTATCTCATAAGATAAAGGTAGCATCTGGTTTGGTCAAAATTCAGTCCTTTTATGTGTAGTGGTTTAACAGTCCAATCTTTGCATGGCCCTCTCTTCTACAGGTGTGACAGATGAAGCTGGAATGTGCAATAAAGGTCCGAGATTTCTCCCCCTCTACTTTTTGAGTTGTCTTAATTTCTAATAGTTGATTTCGCTTTTTCCCCCGCCACTTGTCATAACACAGTAAACATTATGGCACCAGCCACTATGATCATCTGCTAGCTGTTCCCAGCTAACAAAATTTCAGGTCCCTCTTGCAAACGTCCCTGAAACATAGTGTAGGGTGGCCTACCGAACGGTTTCCTATGGCCAGCTAAACACTCGGGATGTCTTTTGCTATATAGCAATCATTCATTCGATGTATGTGACCTAGCCATCAAAGACAATGGCAACAGAAAAGAAGATGCATGCTCCCACACAGCAATATTGGTAGCTTTTTCTCTCCATGTGATACTGAGGATACACTGTAGGCTGTGGAGATGTAAGTTATCCAGGTGGTTTACCTGCCTCATGTATATCGTCCAAGTTTCACTGCCATAAAGCAGAATAGTAAGGACACATGTCTAGAATACTTTTAGTTTAATGTGCAAGGTAAGCTGACTTGTGTTATACTCTCTTGCTCAATTTGGTCATCAATGCTGCTGCTTTGGTGATGGGTCAGTCAATTTCCATGTCAAGTGATAGGTTGTTACTGAAGGTAGAGCCCAGATATGTGAAGTGATCTGTGACTTCAAGTACATTTTATTTAGTACTGCTGTATTATTGCTAGTATTCTTTTGTCTGAATCTGTACTACCCAGACTAGGGATTGAACTCCCAATCACTACACTACTAAATTCATGAACCAATGCTTTTAATTCTTAGTGGAAACAGGACTAGCAATAACTAAAAAGTACTAAATTAACACAAGATGAGATATCCAGGTCAATCCACCCTCATAGATTGAATAAAGGGATCAGTTCAAAATTCCTTGAAGGTTACTTGGATTGAAAGACCTGAAGAAGGCTGGAGGTATAACAGTTCAAATGTTAAAGTTGAAGACATTAGTCCACTGTAAAGGACCATCATATTTGTTAAGAAAATTATTTTGTTCCTTATGCAATATAGAAACTGAAATTTAATATATAAGCAGGTAACTTATTGATTGTGATAATCAGTTCAATACAGACCTCTCCTTCACTGACCACCATTTCCAAGGCTTGCAGAATAACTTTGTCAAACTCCATTCTTTGGTATTTTGATGGAATTATTCCATTCATGAGCTGGGCTTCACTCTGAAAAACAGAATTTTTTTAATATTAAGAACAATAATATAAAGTAAAAAGATGTTTAAGAGATAAACAAAGGGTTTGTCCTGAAAGTATTCAGCCATTTTGTATATCTTGAGAACCAGTTGCATGGCCTTGATGTAACTTGACAACCACTCAAAAGAGACTTTTCTGCACATAAACAAACACTCTCCTGTGGAGTTACTCAATCAGCAGCGAGATACCACTGAATGAACTTGACCATCACATTTACAGTGAATATACATAAAATTTAATTTGCAGAAACTATTTAAATGACGGTTGATTGTTTTGTTTTCTATGGCTTATCAACCATTCATATTCTTTCTCGTCACCTTGATGAGAAAATACAGGAGTAACTGCAAAGTCAAACTCATTCTAATCAAAAAAACAAACCACCGTTGACAATAATTGCTCTTTGTAGATCTGGATACAAGTATTACTAATTACCCAATAGCTGGAGGGAGAAGAGGTGGGCTCATACCTTTCCAAGTGTATTTGCACATAAGTGAATATAATAAACCTAACTGGAATAAGAACTGGTCTCTCCAATCAATACTTGTATCCATTACTACATTACCCACACATCCAAGATTACAGCACTTGGTATTCTCAAACAGTCACTCATCTAGGTATGACGTATGTTGCTTAACTTCAGTGATTGTATGAGAGCTGGTGTTTCAATGTGATATGGCCATCAGCCATAGACATTTGAGATTATAGAGATAGATATGAACCAGTGTAGTAATCCTATAAACATACCTGCATCAATTTGAGCAAAGCTGTCATTTCTGTAATATAGAATTCAATTTCAATCTCAGCAGGATCTTCCTTCACACCTTCTGTAGATGAGCCTGTGCGACGATGACCTGCAGGAAAAAGAATTTTACAAACATAACAAATAAAGAAGAAGAAAAGGGAATAAATCATCACTTAAATTACAGATTCTTTCAAGAATAAAATCATGTTTTGTCTTTTCTTCTAAAAGTTTTCGTAAATAATCTCATAAAATTAATATTTTTCAAAACAGTAGTCATTGTGCATTAAAATTCTGAATTCAGTTTTTGGAAAAAAATAAGACATTGTTGATGGTCAGGAATTAATATAAGCATTATTGACAGAATTGGACTATATTATATATATATATATATAAATAATATATATATATATATATATATATATATATATATATATATATTATATATATACACACACACACACACACACACACACACACACACACACAGCAGCTCTTCTGGACAGTCTGCTTGTTTAAGTTGGTGGATGCTGCCATAATCCTTGCCTTCAGTTCATCTTTGGTCTTACAAAGATTTTGTTGGTGTCTTGCACAACTGTGCCTCACACATAATAATGAATGGGCTCGAAGTCTGGAGAATTAGGTTGCCAGATGTAAGGGGTGATGTGGTCGCAGAATTGTCATGACTAGGTTCTGCTTGTGTGGCATGGTGCAAAGTCCCTGTTGCCAGACATAGGTTCTTCCAGCAGCCACCTTCTTGACCCAGGGTAATACTACCTCCTCAAGGCACTTGATGTAGGTCTCTGTGTTGAGTCTGAGGCTCTGTGGGAAGATGAATGGAGGCATCATGTCATTATCACTAGTGATCACTCCAAACACCATGATGATGTTGATTGGATATATTATCCAACTCTTTCCTAATCCTCTGCACTATCCTCAGGTTGATACTCAAACACTCTGAAATGTTCATATTAGATCTTCCAGCATGAATGCCAATCAGTACAGCATGCTATTTCCAAATTTTTAGTGGAGTAAATTGCATCATGGTGCTCTTTTTCTCAAAGACAATGCCCAACTGACCCTACTATACTGTACAGCTGACAAAATCAAAAACAGACAACATATATGCATGAAATTAAAAATATAAAATAGCAACAATTTACCCATAGCACCCTGTAATATATATAGTGATACATACATACAATCAAAAGTGAACATTGAAGTCAACACCCAGTGGTGACAGTCTGTTTCATGCTAATACGTAATCATCATGCCTGAAGATTGTGTGTAAGGATGAAACAGACAGTTGCTGCTTGGTGTTGATTTCTATGTCCACTTTTATATTTACATACACTATCCTCAATTTAACCCATAAATATAGCATACTGCAAAACTATATTTTATCATTTTTTATATATATATATATATATATATGTAAAATGTAAATGCATTGTTAATGATTTCAATAGGGAAATTAGAAATGAATTGCATACAAAGAAAAATATCATACTTAACATTTCAAGTGGTTCTCAACTAGGGTTGAATTCCCCTCGGAATGTGTGTGTGTGGGGGGGGATCAGGTTTTTAGAATGGGGAAGCTTTCACATTTTCTTGTTTTTTTATTTACAGAATTTTGTTTACTGAGTTCCAATATCCTGGCATCCTATTGAACTTTTTGTTTATTGAAGCATACTTCAGATTATTTAATAAGGAGTTGTGAATTATAACAAATTACTGTACATGTATTCTGTAACGAGCATGTGCGAAAACGTCCTCGAACTGCGTGTGTGTGTTCAAGTTTCAAAATCTATCAACATTATTCTAGTGCTATTAAATTTGTAAAACTCCTCTATAAAAATAATCCATGTAAATGTCTATGTACTAATATGGAAAAGAAAGAAGATTTTTGATATTATATGCATATAATTTGGAATCTCCCTTTTGAGTTGGACATTCTAACTTATGGTGAAAAATGTGCACTGGGCAAAAAAAGTCAAGAACCACTGGTCTAGAAGTTTACACTATAAGCACTCTTCTTGTAAGATAATTAGAAACATTTTCTATATTTACCAAAGCGTCATATGGTGTAATTTCTGTATCTGTATATATTACTGTATTATGTACACTATTACTGTATTATGTGTATTATGTGCACTATTACTGTATTATGTGTATTATGTGCACTATTACTGTATTATGTGTATTATGTGCACTATTACTGTATTATGTGTATTATGTGCACTATTACTGTATTATGTGTATTATGTACACTATTTACATTATTCAGACTATTGTCCTCATCTTTGTCACCATATTTATCACAGCATTTCGGCCATTGTACACTCCGGTCTTTTTCAGGTGGTTGGAATGTAGAAGTGAACCCTTTATTTTGCTCACTGGGGTAGACTGTTCTAGTTCCAAGTGCCATGTTTAATGGATGTCAGTTATCAGTTATCTACTGTTAATTAACCTTACCAAGTTCTCCACTGCCTTAACTCTTTGGGTCCAGTCACTGGATCTAACCAACACCTTTATCCACTGTGCCATGTGTCCTTGAGGACATCTGTATATGAATTTCTGGGTATTATAAACCTAATGTCTTCTGCTACCATTTTTACCAGTGCTCATATACAATTTTTGCCGTTATCATTTTATGTTTTTACCAGAGCTCATATTGCAATTTTTGTTATTATTATCGCTTTTCTCTGGCACTCCTTATTATAAAGATGAGGACAATAGCCTGAATAATGTAAATTGTATCATTTCTTCTAATAAAGATTTTCTGAAAAAAAACATTTCAGACCAAACTAACGTATGGGTATTGGCACAGAAAAGTGAAATCAGCAAGATGTGTTCTAATTCCAGCCTAGCTTCCTGTGTTTACACACAAATACCCTTGGAAACCAGCATTAATCCATCTCTTCTTCACCTAGATATGGGTTAAATATCAGGGTAGACTAGAGAAAGAAAACTGAATTCCAAACTGTCAGAAGAGGAATGAGGAAATCACTCTAATATCTTTCGCAAGAAGTTATGACAATCCACAGGTAATGAAGAAAAATGAATCCATTCAGAGTCATAATTCCCTATTTTCCTGAAGAGGTACAGCATTAAAAAATGACAAAGTTTATCTTCACTTTTGAACCATCAGATAACAAAGCACAAGTTCTTACTAAATTTAACAATGATAAAGAAATATATCTGGATAAACTACAGAGTCCACAAAGTGTGTCTTTCAAAAAATAACTAAATAAATAACAGGGTACAATTTGCAGAGTTCTACTTAGGTGGTCAATGTAGGTACTTGTTTGAATGATTAATAAAGACTACATTAATTTTTGAAGAAGATTCTGTAGTGTCAGTCTTTCACAGGTACCTTCAATATTATTTTGAATTCAGAATCTAGCTGCCTCCTCTAATTTTATGAACTGAAAAAGCGTCCACTAGGTAAATATAATTAAAATGTTTCCCTTGTTTAGGAACATCTTTTGTTTTTAATCAACTTGCTTACAAAGAACAGGTAAGAATGTAATAAGTCTTCCTAGATTTTGTTGACAGGTGTGCCAATCAGAAACCTAAACAAAGAACTCACCTGATTCAAAAGGTGACTTGATGAGAGACGTGGAAGCTTTCTTCAGATATCTGGTAGGAATGATAAAAGATGTTATTTCCTTCAAAATGAATTTTTGCAGTGAGTAATGAAATAAATACCAAAATAACAAATCACTAATAATTCACAATGAAAAAATAAATAAATAAATAAATTTTATAAAAAATAAAAAATGCTGGGCAGTCAGTGGGCAAATCCAAGATGTCTAAGGCATTGGCATTTTTTTTTTCAAACCCAACTGAGCAAGCATGTCTTTAAATGAAAATAAATTAAAAACAATACAATTTTTAAAATATTACACATTGATTTACTCAAACTAGTATCCTCATTTTGGTTGTTATAGTCACAATGTTCTATTTTTTTTTGTTTTTGTTTCTTTTTACCAATACTCTGCGTGTGTGTGTGTATATATATATATATATATATATATATATATATATAAAGGGGTGCTGTAAAGTTTTTTTTAGAACCGTTAAGAGATTTCTTATCCATATATAAATAATCCTATCTCCTGGATTTTAGACTAATTATTGATGAGTATGATGCCATTTTTGGATTAAAACAAATTATAATTTTGACTTAATTTATTGGTATTTTCAGCCTTTTTCATATGTCCATCATAGCTTTGTAACTTTCTGGGAATTTCAGATCAAACCCTTTAACCACAAGGGTAAATTATTCTCATTCTAATGTCCATGCCAGAGAATAGATCAGTCCATTCTATCCTCGTTATATTGCTTGTCTCTTCCACTAAACCAAAGTACACAACCATTTGAACTATTTACAACCCAACAATTGTACTCGCAACTATGATGGAATGATGTCATTGACTCCCATAACCAGAGCTTTCTTTGTCATAAATATAGCATATATACAGGATAGATGGATCAGCAGATATTTTAGGCAGCCTCTCATGCACATTAAAGGTCTTTAACTCATCTTGTCTTTTCTTTGGGTATCTGTAATGGGTCCTTATCCTACTAGTCTTAAAATACTATAACAACCAACAGCTAATAGATTCACTTAACCAATTCTTCTCTCCTTCAGATCATGTGTCCTCTAAGACAATTCACTGATAGGGACTCAAAGCCTTAAACCTATTACTTGTCTGTTCCTTCAACTGAATAAGTGCATATGACTTTATATGGAGGTTGAGTCAATCAGCAGCATTATCACCATTGTTATCATCATGATCATGTTGTTTTTCACTTCAAAAACCAAAATAAAAATTTTAAGATGTTCATTATAATTTACCAGATTTATATTCTCTTTGTATAGCAGCACCAGAAAGTCTTATTAATGCTTGAGTAGCAACCATGAAAACATAACAGTGATATCTGAGTGTTCAACATTTCTTGTGCTATAGCAATTAAGAGATAGCTTTTTTTTATATACTCCTCTCAATATAAAAAAAAAAAAAAAAAAAAAAAAAAACTTCCTTGAACATTTTTGAGGATCGTAGCAGCACATGTAAGGATTGTTTGAAATTGTAAAAGCATTAGGATGATAGATCACTTTTCAGCCTTCAGGCCAGGATCAAAGGAATATATCTGTTCTACTCACATGGGAGAATGCATCTGATTCTGGCAATTTCAACGCTGTAGCAACACCTTCTTCATTGCAATAAGAAATGTGGTGGCGGGTATAACATTGATGTCAACAATGGCAATTTTTGTCCCTGGTCCATATATACGTGCATGGGATCCCAACATAAAAAGACCGTGTGTCATATCCTGCCTTAGTAGGAAGGTCAGGTAAATAAAATCATTAGGATGATAGAGACAAATCACAATTTTCTGGCCATTTAAATGTCTGAATCATAATTTTGAATAAATGTAGAGCTTAACATTTTTTGGATTAAAGAATTTGTCTACATTTAATAACAAACATTTCCAAAATACTGAAAATTAGGAATGTGCTGATGAAGTGCTATATCCCTGTGGGCAGTACACATAAAACTAATTGCATTAAACAAAAAAAAAAAAAAAAAAAAGAATAATAATAATAATGTGAATAAATAAAAGTAAAAAGATTAATTGCAAATAAAAATGCTTTGTTTTAAATTCAGTTTAAGATATCTCCAAAACTTTATGAATTGAGGTAATTAACCTTATTTATTGAAAATGTCAAGGAATCATGATGTGAGGTTTTGAAGTTCTGCAGAGTTTGTAATTTGAAGAGCTCAACTTAATTGAAATTCCAGGGAGTTTGGGACTTGAAGAACTCAATTTTCAGTCTGAATTTGAATTTTGGTTCAAATTGATCTTTTGGCTAGAATCAAGAGTTAAAGTGAGGTTTTCAAGTCCCTTGGAGTGAATTGAGGAATTCATAGTTATTTCTTCAAAATTGTTATTGCTGTTTTCAAGGCTAGACCAGAGGTCCCTTTAGTTTTGTGCTGGAAGCCCAATTAGCCCTTTACAGCTTAAAAGTCTGCAGAGTGTAGGTTTTAAGCTAGTTTACAATAACCTCTTTACCTCAATCTTTGTATTTATATCTAACTTGGAGTGAAAACTAAAACACATACACAAAAAAAAAATAAAAATAAATAAATCAAGATTAAGATGACACATAATTTTACAAGATGGAGTTTAAGAATGTTAAAAATATTGAATCTGAATCAAACTGAAGAAAATCCTGTAAAACAAAAATACAAAAGAAACAAACATGCATTAAGCCTTATAAAGAGAGAAATTTGAACTCACCCAGGGAATTTCAGTGCTTTCCAAGGCGCCATTTCTTTAGTTGGACGAATTTTACCAGTCTAAAATCAGTCAACATATAGATATTCTTAAGTAAATGGATATAGTCTAATTGAAAAAGAATAAAACATATAACACATCCAATATAATTATATTAATTCTATATGTATTTACTCCAACCAATACAAGGAAGTTACCAAGATTAAAAGGTAAAATTTCTGAAAACAAAGCAATCAAATATTATATACATTTTTAGGAATTATTTTTACGCTTTAAAATTATCCAATATTTTTTTTGCTGAGATAAGGTCTCTTTTATTCTTTTCTTTTTAGCCACTTTACTTCTGATGGTCTTCTGTTTCTCTGGCAGTCAAATAAATACATAGAAAACCAAACTTCTGTGAATAAAAACAGCAATAAGATTACATAAAACTAGTAATTAAGTCTATCCACATAATAAACAGTGTAATATTTTCTGTTAGTGTGTTTCTTTTTCTTCTCTGTCAATAATTTTTGTCACATTAAAAGCAAATTATGCATACAATAAAGTGAGTCCAGCCCTGATATGAACTTCCAACCTTAAGTAAGAGTAAGCAAGCAAGAGACATATCCATTATGCCAGCCTTCTGCTGTATTATTAGGTTGGTGCAAAAATAATGTCGTTTTCTCACATAAGTTACTATGTGAGAAAACGACATTATCTTTGCACCAACCTAATAACAGCACAGTTTGTAACTAGTTGAATGAGTTACTTATGATTGTTATTTTTTTCAAATAATATTAATAGCTAAAACTTATTTCAAAAAATGAAACACAATACAATGATACAATTAAAAAAAAAATTCCTATAAAATATCAATAAATTAAGTCAAAATTACAATTTGTTTTAATCCAAAAATGGCATTCATACCCATCAAGAATTCATCTAAAATCCATGTGACAGATGAAATTAAAATATAATTTTGACTATTCCAAAAACTTTTCAGTGCCCCCTCATACACACACACACACACACACAACCAGAACAAAAAAAAAACAAAAAAAACACACAGTATTGGTGAAACCAACAGAAAGCCTGCTAAAAAAAAAAAAAAAAAAAAAAAAAAAACTGAAGAAACAAAAATGAAGAAAAAAAGGACAAAGAAAAAAAAAAAGGACAAAGAAAAAAAAAAAGGACAAAGAAAAAAAAAAAGGACAAAGAAAAAAAAAAAGGACAAAGAAAAAAAAAAAGGACAAAGAAAAAAAAAAAGGACAAAGAAAAAAAAAAAGGACAAAGAAAAAAAAAAAGGACAAAGAAAAAAAAAAAGGACAAAGAAAAAAAAAAAGGACAAAGAAAAAAAAAAAGGACAAAGAAAAAAAAAAAGGACAAAGAAAAAAAAAAAGGACAAAGAAAAAAAAAAAGGACAAAGAAAAAAAAAAAGGACAAAGAAAAAAAAAAAGGACAAAGAAAAAAAAAAAGGACAAAGAAAAAAAAAAAGGACAAAGAAAAAAAAAAAGGACAAAGAAAAAAAAAAAGGACAAAGAAAAAAAAAAAGGACAAAGAAAAAAAAAAAGGACAAAGAAAAAAAAAAAGGACAAAGAAAAAAAAAAAGGACAAAGAAAAAAAAAAAGGACAAAGAAAAAAAAAAAGGACAAAGAAAAAAAAAAAGGACAAAGAAAAAAAAAAAGGACAAAGAAAAAAAAAGCAAAAGTAGACATCTTTTTAAACAGCAATAAACAGTGCTCTATGTCTAAGTTATCAAGACAGAGCAATTATGCTTCCCAGTGTTATGACTTGGAAAGATATGAAGTTCAGACTATCACAATCATCAGGGGCTAAAACGTTCTGGTTGTCTGACGATCATGGTAGCCTGAAACTTAAGTAGTGGTCTGAACTTCATATCTTTCTGAAGATAGATATATATATATATATATATATATATATATATATATATATATATATATATATTTCAGTAGCAACTATGTGGTTGGTCTAAGCCTGAATAGTCCAACTGCCTGCTAAGTGTATCTGTTTCAAAACAACAAGGGTCTCTAAGAACATATCACTTATAGAAGATTTTAGGCAGTCAATCAGGTTCAGTATATTTTAGTACTCTCTTTATATTATATGCAAATTTTATTAAAAAAACAGCTTACAAGATCTGCTTAATTTTTTGTGAAATTTTTCCAGTTTGTGTTTAAGTTGACACACATCTAGATGAGATTTGTGGAGAAATTGTCCAAAGTACATAATATTTTCATTTGAGTACTTTCTACTATCTCTAGTTATTAGCAGGAACATTAATATTATCAGTGCCATAGAGAAAAGTTTAATTAGCTTCATCCTAGCATTTTAGTAATGCTACATTTCTAATTTAAATATGCATATATCATATAGAAGAGACATCATTTTTTTTTTTTTTTTAAATTAGCTTGTTAGGTGTTGCAAAACTTGACAGTATTTGAAAAAGATATTATTGAATTTTTTTAAACACATAAAATGCCAGAGAGATGGGATCTGAAAAATCACATTCATATATAAATCAAGATTGTTTATGAATTTTATACCTTTTGAAAGAATGCCTCTCCAACACTAATAAAAACAATATTAAATTCTAACTCACTCACCCACCCACCACACTCTCTTGTAAGTTAACTTACCACTTATCAAAAGTTATTGCAGTTCATACATGTCAATCATCATATCACAAATAAACCAAAATTTGACTATTAACAAAAGACAAACATTTTTTTAAATAACCTGCCTGTTCAGGATGTAAACAATCATGGCTCTCCATAAATCCCTTTTTTTTCTTTTTTTTTTTATTATCTATGGATTGCCATACCTTATTGGGAAAGATAGTGAAATTATTTCCAATTCCTTCTCCACTGTAATTCAGAGTTTTCCTTTACTTAGACAAGTTGCCATCTAAGACTATAAAAACCTAGTCTACCTTGCTATTTAACCAATAGCTGGTGTGGAGAACAAATAGATTCATGCAATTTTCAAGAGCATTTGTGCAAAAGTGAATGCATCATACTAGGTTGGATTTTGAACTCTGCTCATCCATTCTACTTTCTGCCTCAATAACCAATACACTACATGCATATTCAAAACAAAAATTAGTAGATATTATTAAAATATTATACAGCATTTGCTGTAAAGGTTGAAAATACTCAAAGTTATCATTATGCAAAATAATCATCTGACTTAAATATATCTTTCAGAGTGCACAGATATTACACTTTGATCATTGGCAGAAGTGCTAATCCATCATATTTTAATTCTGCTTGTTCTTTTGTTCCTTAGTCTGTTAGCACATATTTTACACCCTGTAATATCTAGCCTGTCTCCTGCCGACAAATTTAATTTGCCTGTCCTCTGCTCACAAATTTTTAGTATAGCAGTAGCAGACAGAATAAACCTCTAACCATTTTTTAACTTCTGGCAGGCCTCATTTTGGGGTACATTAAATCTGTATACATGAAGTATCTAGAAAGAAAGAAAAAAAAAAGATGGAGAAAGTGATAATGCCCATATGTGATTAATATATGCAGTTGAAATATGCCAGTTCAAAATTATTAGTTTCTGTAATAAAAATTGGCAAAAACTACAATGTTTAAAGGAAAATAATATGTCAACTGTAGAATTTCTACGGGTCCAGCTAGTATGTAAATATTCTCCACATTTTTTGTAGACATTACAATAATAATATTAAAAATAAATATCCTGATGCTACATCTTATAGCACATTTGGCTGTGATGGATGTGCCTGCTATACCATCATCAGACCTGGTGTCATGATGGGTATGTTGAACTTCATATATTTCTACCTCAGAACCACTTTTTTTGATGATGATAAAAGAATCAGTCTTAGGATAAGAAGCAATGGAAACAAGATGGAGAAAAACTAGTAATAATATAACAGTATTAATGATGAATGTATTTATCCACAGTTGTTGTGATAAGTAATAATGAAGCATAGATTAAACCAGAATGATGTGATAAAGAGCAATAATGATAAGATAGTCACATAAGAAATAAAATAGTGCAAAAACTCCATTGAAATATTACAAAATAAATATTTATTCAAAATAAAGCCCACCACATCTATATAATGCTAAAATTCTAAATTTCTACGTATCTGTGTTCCAGAGATACATCTTAAAAAATACATATTTCCCCAACCAATTTAGGAGTATGTTGTACCTTGAATTGATGTTGAATTCAGTGCCAAATTTCAGTCCTCTCATTAGAAAATATGCTTATGGCAATATCATGTTGAAACATTGGTTCTTGTACAATCACTGAAGATAAGCAACATTGTTCCTGGTCAGTACTTAGATGCGTGACCACTTGGGAATACTAGGTGCTGTAAGCTTGGATGTGCAGCTGGTGTAATGGATAATGGCCCAGAATTATTAATCCGCAAACTGAGTTCAAATTCCAGTCAGTTTTGTCATATTCACTTACACACAAGTACCCTTGGGAAAGGTATGAATCCACCTTTTCTCCACCCACCAGCTATGGGTTAATTAGTAAGACTTACAACACTGAACCATTATTATCTAAAAAAAGTTCTTACAATCTAAAAATATATTCTGACTTTAAATAACCTGCAAAGCGTTGCTAAGAATCATTTTTCACAGCGGGTAGGGAATGAGTGGAACACTCTTTGTCATTCAACAATGTGAAGAGTTTAGATGTCTTCAAAAAGGAGATGAAAATATATTTTAATTACAATGGCAGATGGTAATTGTATTTATATACAATGTGTCTCTTCCATTGTCTTAAACACTTTTCTGATTCAATGTTTCAATTATACCTGTTTTCTGCATGTTTCCATTGCTCTTTGCTAGATCTTTTACTTCTTGTATGTTGGCTTATTTTGGTCTAATGGCTGATGGGTTAATAAGAAGAAATAAAAATAAAATAAACAACATACAATATAAAAATAAAAAGATCATATTTGCTACTTAGTCCAGTAAATGAAAGAAACACTGATTTTTTTTCCAGCTATAGAAAGACACTTGTAAAGAATTTCTTTCCTTTGTTTATAAAGGCACAGTACTGAATTCTATTTTTGGTCTGCAGTCCTTTGTTAATTTGGAAACATGGATTTGGTGTTCACTTTTGTGTAAATATTTATAATCTTGTACTTACCAAAGCAGGTGAGTGTTGCGAATGACCAGAATTACTGCTCCCACTGGCAGATTTTAAATGTTCTTTCAAACTGTAACAGACATAAAAATCATTAAAATTCATTTGCTGAATCAAATTAATAAGCATTTAATTTGTCTAAGTGTTATTCTTCGCTGAGAAACTACCATTCACTGATGGACATTTTTTTTATAATCATTTCACCCCAAGCAAGGCAATAATGCCATTATGATGCAGGTGGTTACAGGGAGTGAAAGAGAATAAGAAGACTTTAGTGAGGCAAAAAGATTCAGGAAGACAGAAGATGGCTGCTGACATTGATTTCTTGCTTCCCTGCCTACAACCTTCAAAAATTTAAATGCAAAGTGAGAAGTGCTAGTAAATAAATTATTGAAACAGATGGTTGATTCAAGCTATTTCAACAGTAAAACGGTGAGACCTAGTTGCCAATCTAGTAGCACACTTAAATTCATGAAGTCAATGCACCAAGGAGGAAAACTCAGAGAAATTGACATGAAAATATTTGTAGAAAAGACAGAGAGAAGCCATGTCATGTCAATGAGAAAATGATTGAAATCAAGATGACAGGTCAGGACTAATAACATTACAAACTCTTTCTTGATTTTTGTGAAGAATCTCGAGTTATATAATAGGAGCAGTATTCAATCCATAGACGAAAAAAATTCAACTGATTTTTGTTTTTTTTATACTATTGCTCATCAATACAAGCTCCAAGAAACACTCAAGGTAGAGGGTTACTGAGTAAGGTTGTTGTAAGGGCATCAAGGGAGGGAATAAGAAGTGTATATTATGGGGAAATGTAGGATAGAAAATGATTGATACTAAACTTGAAAAGGTTAAGATTGTAGTGATCAGGAAAGCATTCTTTCATGAGTGTTCCACAAAGTAACAGTTCTGTGGAAGAAACTGATTGAAACTTCCTCTTTACCAATCAAATACCAAAAGCATAAGGAGGATTTGACCCTATAATCTCCAACTATTCAAATGTAATGTCAATGGACATCTCCAGTTGCCTTGATCTATCCACTATCCTTCTCCTCATCACTCCTATCTGATCTTGCTCCAAATCTTCTGTAACCCCTTGTGTCCTAGTGGCTTCCCACCTTGCTTGGGATGAAACACTTAAAAAAAAAAAAAAAAAAAATGTATGGTGAATCCTAACTGCAAAGGCCTGACTAAGTAATGGAGCTCATCTGAAGATTTTGCCATATAAACAGCAATAGCGTAGATCTGTGGTAGATACCCCCTCAGAAGTGTTCAACATTCAGATTGGAAGAAAATATACAAAAGGTACAGGAAATGACATTAGTCGAAGATATACTCAGAAGTTTACAAACACTGGTGAAGAACGCTGGCGCCTCTGTAGAATTTCAACTGTAGTGTACTACTAACATTATACTGTTCAAAATAAAACATTTTTTATGAAAATCGATGAAATAATTAAGTTATTAACAATTTCAAATCGGAGGTTTCTTTCTATCCAGCCTGTATAGAGAAGTACCACTCAAAGTTTAAAATAAAATTTAAACTCAATATACATTCAAAGTCACCATTCATCATGACTAGAGAAAATACAGAGTCAGGGTTTTATAAATTAACCTCAATTTTATGCTAAATAAGATATCAGTATAGTATACTGGCATATTTATTTTCTTGGGATCCAAGATTGTGTCAGGTTATGTGTGCTATCAGGTCATATTTGACCAAAATAAGTTTCCATGTGCCAAAAAAATGTTTTGACACTTTTCAAAATTTTGGGTAAGAGACTTTACATTTGGATGTTCATATATACAGATGTGTGTATTGATGATATAAGAAGACAATACCCCTGCAAAGATCGGACGAGTATTCCAGATCTGGAAGTTGTATAAACATTAAGGAAATCTGTTGTGTTGCCGTTGGTAACCAGCCAGCGAGCAATTTCTCCAAGTTCCTTTGCAACTTTTTCTGGCAAGTGTTCCATTACTATGACCTCCCCATTGCCTGACTGGAGTTCTGCAGAGAAACAATACAGATAGATATATAAAAAAAAAAAAAATTATGATTAATTTTTTTTTTTCAGAAATAAAACAAATATTTTAAGATATCTTTCAACAAATTCTAGCTTCTAGTCATTTTCAAAAGCATTTTTGACACCACTTGGTTTAACCGGTCAAACTTCAAGAATTAGGAAGAATTTTTCAAAATTATATTTGTAAATTAACATTCATTAGACCTTTTAAAAATAAATAAACATTTGGAATAAAAGACAAAAAAAAGAAGTGTTTGAATTTTTATGGTTTGTAACACTTATACAATATACGATTTATTATCCAAAACTACTGTGTGTTTATGCTCATATACATACGACTGTATGTGTACTTATGCAGACATATTAATGATAAAAAAATATTCCCTTGCAAAGATTGGACAAACATTCTAGATCTTTGAATTCACTTATCTTTCAAAGGTAAAATCTAGTTGAAAAACTAAGGCAAACATTAGACATGTGCATATATACATAGCCATGTTTTTTTGTTGAGACAGGACCAGGAAACAAAGCAAGGTAGGTCATATCTGACAAAGGATTTGTTATGATTTGAGACAAGGTTTTAAAAGGCCGGATGGTCTTTCTGACACCCAACTCGGACACTATATATAATTTTGTCTTTTGTGTTCATGCTGAATCATTAATATTTTTTCAAAAATCTTAGGCAAACAGAAAAAACAGACATATATTTTATAAATTTCAGCATGATAATTAACCTCTAAAATTTCAAAATATTCCCTTTTATTCCTCATGTTCACACTTAAAGCCTCAAGAGCTGCTCAAGGTAGAGTTATTAATGCAGTGTTATATAAATCTAAGAGTATAGGATAGAGAGTGAAGATTATGAGGATATGGAGGGTACATAATAAATGACCCTTGACTTGAAGAAGTTAAGATTGTAGCATTCCACAAGGTAAAAAAAAAAAGCTGTCACAATGGAACTTCTGCTTTACAATTAAAATACAGAAGAGAATGAAGGTGGTTCAAGTCCATGGACATAGCATGGTGGGTTTTAGCTGCAAAGGTTTGAACTGTTGGAACTAAAGAATAGAGATCATCAGAACATTTGCCATGGAAATAGTGATAGGTTTGTAATGTTGTGTATGTGGGAAAGAGGTTGGAGGTTGGAAAATGTGTCACCTGCTTCACCATCACAAGACCAAGTAGACGACTTTGAACATGATCAAGGCTGGAAAATGAGGTTTGCGCAGCCAAGACATAGCAGTAATGCTCCATTCTTGGTCTAATCTGTCTCTTGTAAAGATAAAGCATAGCAGATGGAGTTAAGTTCTTCAGCAATATGAGGTGCCTTTAAGCGATTAAAGAGTAAATACTAAAAGAATGCAAACTATTAAATGATTTTCTTTGTTTATTTTCCTTATTTTTTTTGTGTTTTGGTAGGTTCATTCTCCAGTCTTTCTCAAGTGAATAATTAATTCATTTTCTGCGGCTTATCAACTCTTTGCAGGTTATTTAAAGCCAGAAAATATTTTTAGATTCCAAGAAATTTTTTTTTAAGATAATGAGTTAGTGATACAAGTCTTACTAATTAACCCATAGCTGGGGAAGAAGAGAAGAATTCATGCATTTCCCAAGGGTATTCATGCATAAGTGAATATAATGAAACCAACTGGAAGTTAGCTTGCCAATTAACAATTCCAAGCTATTATCCATTACTGGTAACCCATCTAGGTACTGACCAGGCTCAATGTTGCTTAACTTCAGTGATTGTATGGGAACTGATGTTTCCACATGAAATGGTTGTAAACCTGCCTACCTTAAGTGAATGTGCTTTCTAGTAAAAAGTACACGTTTTGCCTAATTATGTCCCCTTGTTGATGAAAGAAAACTCAGAGAGAAATAACAAAATCTGAAGTTACTCTATAAAAACGTGACAACAGCTATAAAGACATATCAAAACATCTAGGCCTGTAGATAATTTTGAAAACCGAATTAGAATGTATCTCTGATTTTTTTTTTATTAGTGGTCATCTTTTAAACTCAAGCTATGCTGATGCTATTGCTGTTATAAACAACTCAAGCAAAGATTTATAAATGTTTTATGATGTTTGGGTTACAGAGGCAGCTGATATTGAACATTTTAATGTTTCAAAGACTTGTAGCAAGAGACAAAAAGTTATCTCTCCTTGATGAAACAAAAATGACAATGGCAAATAATAAGAAATATTCATGAGAAAAGAAAACAGTCATGTGACCTGATGAGACCTGTACAAGACATCATTAGGTGGGAAAGTAAATCTTTCTCTTTTGCTCCTGGAAGTTAACGTATCAAGACGCATGCATTTCATATTCAGGACAAACCAAACAGATAAGTACAAAAATTCATATTGTTTTTGGGTACATAGTCTTTTGAGAGTAGACACATTGTAGACACTTTGTATTAAGAATTTCAAATATATATATATATATATATATATATATATATATATGTATATGCAAGTGTTCTTATACAAAGACTTTTGTGCTGTATTTGATATTTTTTTATATATATTTATGTTGTATGTGCCATTCACTTTAAATGAGGTCAATGCTTCATAACCTGCACAACAAAGTTAATGGCAACTGACAGCAACATGCAATCTCTATTAATTATCCCTTGTAAGACAAGGATGTGTCTTCTCACCTATACAGCGACATGATTCTAAGAGAATTAAAAATTAAACCAGGATTCATTATTCATTAGCCATGGTAACAACACAAGATATGCAAATAACACAGTGCCAATAGCAGAGACAGAAAGGGAACAACAAAAACTACTAAAGAGGATAATGGAAAAAAAGTCAGAAAAAAGGACATCAATAGCAAGAAGACAAAATGCATGGCTTTTAGCAAAAGAAACAGACCATGTAAAATACCAATTGAAAATACCAAAATCAAACAAATACAACAGTTTAAATATCTGGGAAGTGTTTTAACAGAGGACAGAAAATGTGACACTGAAATCCAAAGGATCATTGGGATAGCGAAAGATGTTTTACAAACGTTTAGCAAAGTATTAAAAAAAAGAAAGGAAAGAGTACTAAATTGTTATGTCACAGTCCTTCTATATAACAGTGAATGCTGGACAATCTCCTCACAGATGAAGAAGTAACTTGAAGCAACAGAAATGTAGCTCTATAGAAGAATGTTGAGAACACCATGGACCAAACACGTGAGCAATAACAAAGCTTTAGAGAAAATAGAAACAAAAAGGACATTTATACTTAACGTCAAGAAGAGAGAGTTGAAATTTCTAGGACATAGAAAATATTGAAGGCAAGAGAGGAAAACTATACATAACCGACCTAGCAAGCCTGGCTAAATAGATGGAGGATCAAGGTTTAGGAGAGTTAACAAAAATAGAAAATTTATTAAATAGGACAGGAAATTGTGGTGAGCCAAGGCTGCCAATATCCTGAACTGACACGAGACATATGTTCCTATACAATATGGAATTAACAGTAAAAATTGAAGGATGTGACAATATGTTTGAGTTTTGTAATAAAAAGCAGTTTGTCAGTATTTAAAGATACTTGTAAAATTTAAAATACCCAAGAAGTACAAATAGTCTAACCAGCTTGGAAAGGCAAAAACAGGAAGTAACATTCTTTAGAAAAAAAAAAACAAAAAAAACAAAAAAAAACAAAAAAAAAACAAAAAAAAAAAAAAAAACAAAAAACAAAAAAAAAACAAAAAACAAAAAAAACAAAAAAAAAAAAGAGTTCTCAGCTTGGCTCTCACACAGCACTAAAAAATGTAAACATTTGTTATATAAATTGGAACTTGAAACTTAAAAGGTAGGATATTATGACAGAGAGAAACTAATGCATGTGTTATCTTTGCCTCATTTAGAAAATAACAATAACTCCCTTCACCACTACTGCAAATTTGAGAAAAAGACGTTTGCGAGCCAGTGTGAAATTATTTTCCAACCAATGAAGACCTTGTATTAAAAAAGTTCACTTTTATTTTGAATTCCTTTATGGATATAAAAATAGAAGCATACTACTTCTCAGGGCTCTCGACAATTCTGGAGGTCAGTTTGATCTATATATGCTTACACACACCCTCACACAATAAAAGGGATGGACAGCCAGCAACCACTGACTAAGGCCTTGTCCACGCACACAATAGAAGGAATTAACCAGCAGCCACCTAATAAGCCTTTGTCTATGAACTCACAAACACATTAGGTTAACCGTCATAAAGTCTGTTTACATATTTTACACAGCACTAAGACTTAATTACTTTATAAAACAAACTTCACTGCAAGGGAAATTGAACATCTTAATGCTATTGTATATTTCTGAAAAGAATTTATAAATATTGTTTCAACTGATGTTCTGTTTCTACTTTTCTTCTAAAAATTAACCTCTTATATTTTTCATTTAAAAGATGTGTTGTTGTTAAATGTTTGAAATCCTAACGCTCAGATAAGCAACAAAAACCAAGGTAGGCAGATCCTAATAAACTTCCTACCCAATTTCCACGATTGTTTGTTGCATTACAACATTAGGACAGGTGTTGTCATTTAGCAAAAACACTTATCAAATTCTATGCCATCCCTTCTTCAACCAAGCCTGCATATATTAGTCAACAACAAATTTATTCATATACCCATCAATTTTGAATATTTTTATCCATTTCTCAGAATCTAATGCCTGGATGATACCAGTTTTTTTATGTTAATAAGCACAAAAAAAAAAAAAAAAAAAAAAAAGGAATATAAAATTCAGTTTTCAGAACAAAAGGTTAAATACAACAAATTTGACAGGTGAATTATACAAAAGAAAATGACAAAATTATTCATACAGTAGAAATTGTTTTAAATTGATTCTTGGAAGTATAATTATTTTTCATAATTATTATATCACTGAAGCCTTCTAGACTAATTATTCAATAGAATATTTTTGTGATAATTCCAACAAAGATCATCACGTGGTGCATAGAATGTCCCCATTGTTATTCTTACATTAACAACACGATGGGGAAGACAAAAGAGCTTAGCGTTCACTTGAGACAGAGAATTATTTACTTCCACAAGCCAGGAAATAGTTACAGCATTATTTCAAACTGGTTAGCTATCCCTAGATCTATGGCATATAAAGAAGTTTAAACAGTTTGGCACAATAGAGAATTTGCCTGGGCATGGAAGAAAACCCAAATTGTTACTGAGAACTTCACAAAAACTGTGTTGCAAGGTTAATATAAAGCCAAAAGTTGTTTTGAAAGACATCGCCAAAAGTTGGGATAGGATGGGTATCACTGTAAGTACTCGCACAATACAATGTTGTTTAAATAGAAATGGGTTGTATGGAAACTGACCATAACAAACCACTCTTCACAAACAATCTCACACTGTTGCTCGGTTTAATTTTTCCAAAATGTTCTTGGATAAAGAATATTGCTTTTGGGAACAAGTACTATGGAGCGATGAAACAAAAATTGAGCTTTTTGGACATAATGATGTACAGAAGATTTGGCAAAAGAAAGGTGAGGATTTCCTCCAAAAGAACACAGTGACAAAATTAAAACATGGAGGTAGCCTGATGATGTTTTGGGGTTGTTTTAGCTCAAGAGGGACTGGATGATTAATTGCAAAAAGAGGAAGAATGAAATCTGCAGACTATATCAAAATTCTGGATGAAAATCTACAACTATCAGCATAACATCTTCATCTAATTTGGTGATTTACTTTCCAGCAAGATAATGATCCCAAACATATGTCTAAATCAGTGAATGTGTGGCTTTAGAAAAAAAAAAAAGACTACCAGGTCTGCCATGGCCTTCAATCCTATTGAAAATCTATGGCAAAAATTGAAATTTCAAATAAATCGTCAGTTACCAAAAACCTTCAGGAATTGGAATGAGTGACCATTGAAGAATTGAAAAAAAATCCCAGAAAAGACTTGTTCAAATCTCATCAAAAACTTTAGAAAACGATTGCAGCAAGTTATAAAGATGAGAGGCTATGCTACTGACTATAAATATCATGAAAATTGTCAATTTTTTTCTGTTTTTCATACTGCATAAATAATTTTTTCTTTACGCATTTTGCATAATTCACCTGTTAAATTTGTTGTATTTAACCTATTGTTCCGAAATTGAGTTTTATATCCTTTTTTGTGCTTATTAACATATAAAAAACCTGGTATCACACGTGTATTAGATTCTGAGAAAGGGATAAAAATATTCAAAATGGATGGGTGTACGAATAATTTCGTTGTTGACTTAAAAAAATGGGGAAAAAGACTTAACTTTTTTTGTGTCTCAGAACAATGTTAAGAAAAAAAAAAAAATTCTTCATGTGACACATTTCCTCCTTTAGGACTGCAGACTAAAGTGATGTTTATGTTCATTTTTTCCACTTTGTCATTGAACTTCCTTATATATATATATATATATATATATAGATATTTGAAAATATATAGAAAATAGGAAAGAACTGGTTAGGTAAATAATCCAAAGTTCTTTAGTATTTTTGTTATTATTTAAAAAAAAAAAAAAATAGTGCTCGATACAAAAGTAGAGCATAAATATAATTATTTATTTAAAAATATGATTCCAACACGCATGCGTATTGGAATCATATTTTTAAATAAATAATTATATATGATAAAATATAGTTTCATGGTATGCTATATTTATGGGTTAAAGTGCTCAATATCAGAGATAGATTGTATGTAAATATAAAAGTGCACATTGAAGTCAACACGTAGAGGCGATAATGTTTCATGCTTGAACGCCATCATCAGGTCGTATGCACTATGTTTTTGTTTGCCTGTTTATGTATACAGGTCATGTGATGCATTGAGTAGTCTATTGTATTGTTTTACCACTTATTTAGAACAAGAACCATATATAATTTCCTGGTTTCAATTTACTCAGAATGAAAATTAACATTAGAAAAGCCAGAAGAAAAACTCCAGTATTAAAAATATCTACTCACCTTCATCTGTTCCTAACATATCTAGAATAATGATGGGGGGAACTGGTTTGCCATATCGAGACAGTTGAGACCGAAACTCTTTCCCAAGAGCTTCTTTACCATCTTGGAATAATCGTGTCTAAAAAAAGTAATAGATAAAAAAAAAATTACATATATATATTTTAGTACATGCAAGGAATGCAGAGTTTTATTTACCTATTTTGATTTCCAGGTATGAAATATTTCCTGTTTGTATAATCTAATCACAGATATTTTATTTTTTTTGCTTATAAAGTCAGTTACATCGGTTTGTAAATAAACTGCTTGTAAGAATAGAAAGTAGTTCAATATTCGGTGAGAGTGAATTTTATATTTTAGAAAATTCAATAAGTAATTTGTTTTTGGTTAAAAAGAAAAAAAGAAAAAGGGTTGATTTGTATTTTTATTGACTTACTTTTGTGATCTGAACAATGTCTTTCTTGATTTTGCTTGCAAGTATCCAGTTCAAATGATATGACTAACATTTGTCTTACATCACTCACAACTGAGCAAAAGATTTTGTTTCATCAGATGTCCAACATGTTGGGTAGTAGTCATTAAATACTGAAATGTTTAAAATTCATTTCTTGCCAAAGAATTGTATTTTTTATCATTTCACCTCATGCAAAGCAATAATGCCACTAAGATGCAAGGGGTTACTGAGTGCAAGAGAATGAGATGTCTAGTGAGGAGAAAAGACACTAAAAGAACAAGTTTCAGGAAGACAGAAGATGGCAATTGATTTTGCATTCAAAGTTTTGAAGATTGTAGGGATCAGAGATGCAAAACATTAGAACAGTTTCATAGGTGAGAAGTGTGAGAAAAGAAACTATTAAAATAGAACATAGTTACATCTAGCTATTTCAACAGTAACACAACGAGACCAAATAGACAATCTAGTAATGCGCTTAAATTCATGTAGTTGAAGTAGTAAGGAGGAGAGCTTATTATAACTGCCTGCCATGAAAATATAAAAGACAGAGGGAAGCCATATCACACTGGTGGGAAAATAACTGAAGATGTCAGGACTGATAGTATTACAGACCTTTCTTTGGATTTAGCCAAGAATCTTGAGATATATGGTCGAAGCACCAGATTAGATATGGCAGCAATATTCAAAGCCTGGATGAATGGTAGATTTATAAAATGTGCAAGATGGATTCTGGCAAGAAAAATTATCTGATACAAAACTGAAGCTTCTTATCAGGAAACCTAGCAATTGATTCAGTATAAATGCTCCACTTCATGTCAGTAGAAAATGCGAGACCATGAAAATGAAATGGTTTGGTTTGTTTTACTGCATATCAACCTCAATGGCTCATTTAATGCAGACAAATTTTTTTTTCCTGGTAATATTTTTGTTGTGTCAAAAATCTATTTCTGGTAATATTAATTTTTTCAAAATACGTATAGCTGGTAATATTAATTTTTTCAAAATACGTATAGCTGGTAATATTAATTTTTTCAAAATACGTATAGCTGGTAATATTCATTTTTTCAAAAAACATATAGCTAGTAATATTCATTTTTTCAAAAAACGTATAGCTGGTAATATTTTTTCAAAAACATTATCAGAGGTCTTGCTGTTGGATGTACTTTATCTTCTTATCCAGTATAAATACCTAGTTGGGTATTTTTTCTCTTTGTTTCGTCTCAATCAGAAATCTGTAATTGCTAATCAATTAAGAATAAATTTTATCATTTAAACTCGGACTAATGTTCTTATTTTTGTTTTTGAACATTGTGCTCCTTAGCCTTCACGTGTCTGTCAATCTGGCTAACCGTCAGAGAATTTTGAACTCAACCCTTTATTAAAATTGGGGTAGACTGTTCTCATTCTATTGTCCATATCTAGTGATATCTGGTGAGAAATGACAGCAAGGCTTTAACAGCAGCAGTCAGAACAGAGAAGCATTGGTAAAGGAAGTTAGAAATTCCCTGAAGGTTATCTGGATCAACAAACACCTGAAGGTCAGAAGGTACAATGGCCATAACATAATTGGAAACAAGTGTAAATAATGATAATTCCACATCCCAGAAATTTAAAAAGAAAGAAATTCAATCAAAAAATAAATACATAATCTAAAATCTCATGTTCTTAAATAGCATTATCAAACTGAGACTTTCATATGGATGTCATGCATAGTGGCAAATTCAATTCAGAAATATCTAAACTGTCAGCTGTATACAACCATCTTTTTCAAATCAATAGCTAAAAATGGCTTTGAGCAATTGAAACATGTAGATCTCAGCAAAGACCCTCCTTCTTTAAACCTTGTGACCTGGTATTACAGAATCACAAAGAACAAAAACAAAATCACTTAAGGACTTTTAACAACAGCAGCGAAATAGATATCACATATAACTCAAAGAGAAAATAACAATCAAGATATCGACATTGCATACTACTTCAAACAAAAGGTTAGGAAAGACCCCGCCCCCATCAATACTGAAAAGAACGATAACAGCTACTGGGCTTGGGAAACTAATTTTCCTGAAAAACTGTTTTAAGAGAAAGATTTTAAAAATTTCAACTGACAGTAGCATTTGCTGCTTGGTCAATGAATGTCAAATATTTCCTTATAAGGAAACGGCTATTATTACCATTACAAAATTCCTAAATGATAGCATTGGCTTTTTTTTTGTTTAATAGATAATGAATTATAAATTGTAGAAAACAACACAAGTATTTCTGACTTAATATTTATTCAACCATATATCTTGTGGTTAATGGGTTTAAAAGACAATGTCATATTGGACAAGGTATGATTTTTCTGATAAATCAATATTTTCATTATTGAATATTTCCATTGTCTTGTTGGTAAGTTTTTTTTTTTTTTTTGTATGTCTGGTGATTAACTAGATAAAGCCAGTCTTGTGGGACAGGTTTTTACCTAGTCATTATTTCAGTCATACAAATACAAATTAGACCTTTTAGGTAGGTAGCTCCACTAATTCAGGATACCTAAGGTTTAAAATGAATTTTTAAAAATGAAAAATCTTTCTTGAAGATTTTATTTTAGTTTTCATTTCAAGATAATAGATTAAATTTAATATTTCCAATAAACAAAATATTTGGCTCTATTTCAAAACTAATTTAAAAAGATTGGGAGATTTTTTTTTTTTTGTTAAAAATCTTTAATGTTGCACCATTTTTAGCCTATGTTTATTGCAATCTAATTCTCTTTATTAAAAATCTTCCAAAAATAAAACATACTTTTCTGAAGATTTATTTGAGGAATATTACCTGGTTTAAAGTATAATCAATCTGATTTAAAACAAATATTATTTACTATGACAGAGAGAGGACAATAAAACTGCAACACCTTTTTTAGATTTTTTTTTTATTTCAAAGCCATCCTATTTACTGTTGTACAGTTGCAATAGAAACCAACTGGAAAATCAAGATGAAATTAAATCTGAATCAGAGATATGTAATATTGGATTGACAATACTTCATCAATTAAAAAAATACCAAGAAAATAACAGAAACAGTGGAATGCACTGAGATTTCTCTCACTCTAAACACTCAATAGCAGAATGCATCTATAAATTATTCTATCATTTATTCTTTATAAATTCCTATTGATATACAGCTTGTGGAGTTACTTCCACTTACTTTCCTAAAAAAAAAACTGTCACTAGAGGATGCTCCTTAAGCCTATAAATAGACAGTAACAATCTCTGTTATCCCCTCTTTTCTATTTCAGCCAGGGGACGGTAAGATATAGGTCACCACATAAAGAAATGTGGCCCACACCTGGGTACGTGTGCACAGAGATACACCATCACTTTCCATTACTATTCTCTAGGACTACTTCTACACAACTTCACCCACATAATTCACTCATTTTAAATGTTTTCTTCATTCATGTTCATTGTTTTGTCACACACAATATTCTATTGTCTATGCAAACCTTTGTTTTGTTAATACATACTATATATATATATATATATATATATATATGTATATATATAAAGTTTTGTTACTTTGTTTATTTCTTACCAGGACATGCATTACACATTTGAATCCACCATTTTTGTTGTGGGATAAATACACCAGGAGACATGCAACAGAACCTCCCCAGGAGTGAAGTGTTTTTTTAATCATTTCAACCCAAGCAAGGTGGGAATGCCACTAATACACAGGAGATGACAGAAAGTGAGAGCAAGGACTGGATATAGTGGGGGATTGAGGAAAGGATAAAAGGTGAATGGGATTCAAGATGACAGAAGATGGTGATTGACATTACATTTAAATTTTTGAAGATTGCAGTTATCAGGGAAGTAAATAAACATAAGTGAGTTCCCCAGGCAGGAAGTGTGAGAAAAGAAACTGTCAGAGTGTCATTGTAATTTCAGTAGCAAGTAAGTTTTTGTAGAATAGAGTTGCTAACCCTATACTTAAACTTTAATAAATGTACATATCAGAAGAGTGTGTGTGTGTGTGTGTGTGTGTGTGTGTGTGTGCGCGCATACTTACCACTTCAGTTAATTCCAGTGGATTATAGTCAGTAAAGTAGCGGACAGCTTTGAGAACGCTTTCCATGTGCTCCAGATATTTATCCAAGCCACTGGCAAGAGGACTAGATACAAAAATAAAAAAGAACAGTATCATAATAAATATACTGACATTTTTATTTTTTGGCTTGCATTATAACTGGATGGTGACACTAGTGGATTTTATCTTCTGCAAGGAATGCAGACTATATGCCATTGTTTATCAGATTTAACTTTTTAAGAATAACATAGAAATCTCTGAGTTTGACCAATAAGTAATTTCCATTTTGGGGAGCCAATTGTAATGTCAAATGTATCACCCTAACATTTCTTAAGTATATCATAACAAGTGATGAAAAATGGGTTATATATGACAATGTTCAACATATTGTCAGTAGATTAACAAGAATAAAACCCCCACAACAGGCCCCAATAGAAGAAAGGTAATATTATGTGTGCTGTGGTATCATCTGGGGTATTCATTATTGTTCTGAAAGTGCTATGAAACACTAAATGCACATTCATATATCCAGCAGCTGCAATGTGCCCATAAAAGTTTGGTTGAAAAGTGTTTGTTAATAGGAAAAATGTTTTTCTCCTCCATAACACAAGGCCACATACATCAAGGAATTTAAAAAAAAATTTTGATTGGTCCATTATACCTGTTGCACTGTGGAACAGAATCCCAGTAGGATGCTTTCTTAACCATTACACTCTTAACCTTTACAAGTTAATCATTATTTTTCATACATACCTGTATAAACTGCACCCCTTACTCTTGCTGCTTGTACAACTGCTTTTAGTAAACCTCTACTTTGAGTGACCCTTGGGCCTTATATGAGAGTGAACATTATTAAAAAAAAAAAAAAAATACAAGATATTCCTTATCAGACAAAAATGGACACTTGAAGAGCCAAAAATGTTGTTTATAATAACGTCAGTAACAAGTAAAAATGAGGAAAATAGTTTGAATAAATCAAAATATATTAACAATTTATCTAAGAAATCAAACAAAAAAAATACTACATATTTTTTTTATGAGATACTAAAGCATATTTAGTTATGTATATTGTATTTTGGAAGAATAAAATCTCCCCCCCACCCCACTTCTAGAAAACGTTTTTGTTTGACCATTTTGTAGGAATAACAAACTACTTCTATTTCCAGTTATTCTTTTGTACAGACTTCATAAAAATCTTCACACACACACACACAAAAGAAAAAAAAAAAAAAAAAAAAAATGTCCAAATAGTATGACAAGAATTGTTTGGCCAAATGATTGTAGAATTAGTTTAATTCTACAATCTTCCATGGATACATAATCCACATGAAAAGAGGTGTGTTGCTTTTTTTTTACAATGCAAAGAGGAAAATAGCATTTGTTTTTTTTTTAACTAATGTTTATAGTTTAATGACTTTCACAAAATTACAAAGGCTGTCTTAAAAAGAATGGGATCAAGAACACCTTTTGGAACGATAAAGTTTTCATATTATAGAAAGGGTTTGATAACAATCTAATTTTCTGATCTTAACATTTTTCAGTGTATAAAGTACATTTTTTTTTTTTTTTACCATAAAATTTGATGTCACAATCTGCTTGCATCCTATACACCAAAGGTTATGAATAATACAATAAAGTGAAAAACAACTTCTGTCTATATCTCTATTATGATAACTTACATTATTTGGACCGTTATCTTCATCACCATATTCACAATGTTTCGGCCATTGTAGGCTCCAGCATTCTTCAGGTGATTGGAATTGTGCGTTCAATACCAGGCTACAACAGTGATGAACCAAAACTTGGAGAGTTGAGTTAAATGGAAATAATGGAGACATCCAGAAGAGACATGGCACATGGAACTAGAACAATATATCCCAGTGGACAAAATAAAGGGTTTGGTTCAAAATTCCAATCACCTGGAGAAGGCTAGAATGTACAACAGCTGAAATGTTGTAAATATGGCAATGAAGATGAGGATAACAGTCCGGATAATGTAAATAAAAAACAACTATTATACCTGGTAGTTTAACAAGTCAATTGCAACCTATCAGTTTTTTTTTTCTATTAACAAACCCTTTAAGACATTAATGAGAAAGGAACAGAACAACTGGATACAACAAGCTTATTTTGCCACAAGCCCTACTGGATGAAGGAAAAAAAAATGATCCTCGCTCAGGTGTGCATGTGGATGAAGAGTTCATGGGGGAAAAAAAAATAAGTGATCAAGTCATTTAAGAAAAGCAGCATCAGTAACGCATTTAATGGGACTGAAGATGACATTCACTTTGATCATAATATTGAAACGAACTGTCTGATTCTTTTCCAAGCAAGAATGAAAGCAAGGAGGACTGTATAGGTTTTAAACCAAACTAAATAAGAGTAAACCTTTTTTGATTTACAGTGTTTTCTTATTTTGATGCCTTTAGCTATTTTGTGCTTAGAACTATATAGACTCATTTTTGAGGTATCACGAAGTTTTGTTCAATAAAAATATTTTAAATATGACCAGCATTTTGTTCAAAACTTCTTCAAAATAAGGGTGCATTTTATACAACAGTGTGCCTTATGTTTAAAAAAATACTGTAATTTGATATCTATATTATACAAGTTCTGATCAAAATGCATCGGGAGCAGTGATATAAAAAGAAAATTACAACACATACCAATTCAGCATTCAATTTCCTTCAAAGTAGTCACCTTCAGAAGCCACACACTTTACTCAGTATTATTTCCATTGATGGAAGCATTCCTGGAACTCTTTTCTTGTAATTGCAAGCCGCTGTCTTGTCATATTCTTTTGGATTTCCCCGGTGTCTTGAAATCTTGTTACTTTCAAGTGGGATTTGATTTTTGGAAAGAGGAAAAAGTTGCAAGGGATGAGATCTGGGAAACATGGTGTTTGTTGGACCTGGGGAATGTGTTTGACCAACATCTGCTACACAAGCCATGGTCACTGATGGAACCTTAGTGGTGTGATAAGATGACCACATTCTACACACTTTCCTCCTAAGCATTGCTATAAACAACAAGAGTCAGTGAGAACATTATAATCCAGTGTGCATGCATAACAGAGTTCATGGTCAATCTATGCCAAGCAGCCTCACACTGCAGACTTTAGCTCTGTTACTATAGCAACAGATACATTTTGATCAAACCTTGTATATGGATGAATATGAATTCTGGCAACTTGAGCAATGAAAGTAAAATCTAAAACTTACCCTTCTTTAATGACACACTCTAAATCTTTAGCCACATGGTAATAACCCAAGACATTATCCAAAGTAGCCATAGTCTTGTCAATATCAGTTATATTGTCAAGGAATAAAAAGAAAAAAAATATGATTTTATGTGGAATCAGAATTATGTGGTTAAGCGGAATTGATAAAATTCCCAAGAAGCAGAATTGACTATATTCTTCAAAATAATAGGGGAAAGAAGAAAAAGGGCAAAATAATATGAGACAATATATAAATATAATGAAAATCAAAAGCAAAGCAACAATAAGAAGTGATAAAGCAAAACAGTTCACAAAGTAGAATAGTGTGTACACACAAAAGGGATACAGTCAAGTGGTTAAAACATTCTGAGTTCAAGAACGAAAATGTGGGGATAAAGCCAAGAATTGTTCATATTTTTTTTTTATTAGTTAGGATGAAACCCAAGCATGCATCTGTAAGATTTGTCCATAAATTTGGGAAGGAGAGGTTTTTAGCAGTCATACTAACTGCAATTGTAACCAACATTTTACACAAAGGATACAAATAAGAAAACTAGTTTGTTTAGACTATGTTTATTAAAACAAAGTTATTCAAAAACCAAGAAGAGATTACTGATGATTCTTCAAAAAAAAAAAAAATAAATAAATAAATAAATAAATTGTATTTTAATGAGATATTGGAACAAATCTGTGAATATCCATTTTATATTGGAAAAATATAAAAACTTTGACATTTTTGTTCTGGTTATTCTGTAGGAACAATAAACTACTTTTTTTCCAATTAACTGTCCAGTAACTACAACTTGTCTGTGACGATCTTAAATGGAAGATGCGAGATACAAATCTATACATTAGACGAATAGCGTGTTATTGAATGACAAAATGGAGAAAAAAAACTCCTACATTATACGTTTCGTCCCCTGAAAATTTGACTATAACCAAGATGCGAACAAAAGTTCAAATAAATTGGTTCATAATTTCTCTTCTCAAAAATCCAGAGAGAAATTCTAAAACTGCTACTTTACAACCATTAATAAATAACATCATCATCAATCCTATGACTGGGTGTAGTTGTATGGTTGCTGGGCAACTGAACATGTGACCAGTTTCTTCCACATATCTGGGTTGAAAGCCAGAGAAGTATTCATTCGTGCATAGCATCTCCAGGTCAAATGACAGCTGATGTTTCCTAACTTGAAGTCTCATCTTGGTCATGAACATGTGGTTGATTCCATTGGAGAACCTTCCACCCTGGCTATTGATTTCAGTCTAGGAGGCCCTCTGCTCAGCAGTGCCAGGTCATCATCGCACAGGCTGTGTACATAGCTAGGGATCCCAGTCTACCTCATTGTGTAGGATGTCTGTTGATCCTACAAGAAGGCTCATCCACCCTTTGACAGGTCTTGTTTTAATTCTGCTGAGTATCTAGCCACTCTAAAACTCCAGAAAAGACCTTAGAAAAGACTGTAAAAGACATTGTTAGATCATTCACCTTTTAGAATGATCTAACATAAGTAACACACATCAAAAATAAAGAATAAGCCACCAGGGTATCTTTTATCCTTGGAAGTCTGCCGTTTTAGGTCAGTACTACTTCTAGTTTGTTTACAAGGACTTTGCCACCAGTCACCATTCAAATAATTTAGATAGCTATAGTTCTTCTTATTCCTATGCTGTCATCTAGTTTATTATTTAAATAGTGTTAGATATAACAGTCTACAAAATTCTTAGATGAAGCACTTACCTGCCTAATCAGTAGCAGAAAAAGCTAGGCTATTACCTTTGTCTATATTGACAGGGTTCAGTCATGAAGGCAAGTGAGTGAATGTTAGGGCAAACCAATCTCCTATAAGTACCTTACCTGTTCAGGCAGTAGCAGCAAAATATCAACACCTCCATAGTCTTCAGTGACAGGGTTGAGTCAAGGTAAGTGAAGTATTAGACAAACCACTCTTCCCTAAATATCTTACCTACCCAGGTACTAACAGTAAAAAGCTGTTATCCCCATCGTCAACTTTGACATGGATGAGAGAAAATGTAAGTCTATTTAACACTTTCAAAATAGATAATCAAATGCTATTTGAAGAAGTTGTCCATTTATTTTCTTATGGGTTCTAGGGGAGTACATCTGAGATGATTAACCACTTGAAACATCCATTATCACCAAAGAATTACATAAAACTTAGTACAGTGAATTCAGTACAGTGAATACTTAACAGTGTCTAATGGTAAACAAATGTAGCTATGTCATAAATTTATCTTATCTGCAATTGGACTTTAGAACAATGATGGAAATACCCATTATATATAGTTAACAGGGTTCATATCACTAAAATCTTGATTTATTTAAAGTAAAAGAAAGATAGAGAGAGAGAGAAATAATGTTTTTTTCAAATGTGAGATCAATCAATACAAAGGATACTTTCTTGACGTCTTCGAAGGTTTTCAGTTTCTTGGTACACAGGAACAATAGTGTTTTCAAGCTTCCGCAACCTTGTCTCAAAACTGTTGAGTATGGACAGCATATTCTGTGTGTTTGTGTTGCTTTTATTTAGGGATTCTTTGAGCACAGACAAGTTGTACATTTCCTACAAAAGAAAACAAAATATAAAAGAGAGAATCAGTATTTGTTAACACAACACTTCATTATTTACCATATTCACGTTTCAGCTGTTGTAGGATCCACTCTTCATCAGGTTATTTGAATTTCGAACTGAACCCTTTATTTTGTCCACTGGAGTAGATTGTTCTAGTTCCACATGTCATGCCTCTTCCAGATACCTCACTATCAGTTATTTCCCTTTAGCTCAACTCTCCAAATTTTTTTTTTTTGTTCACCTCTGCTGCAGCAAGAACCCATCTCTTTGGGTCAAGTTACTGGATTACTTCAACCAACGCTTTTATTCGCTGGGCCATATATCCTTAGCCCAAAGATTAGGATAACAGTCTGAGCATTGTAAATAGTGTAAATAATTACAATACCTCAGGTCTGAAATATAGACAGATACAACAGTTCATATTTTTCATTGCTTCAGTGTGACAAGCATTCTTTGACAGTATCAAAGCCTTGACATCTTGAAAGGAGACCCTAGCATTTTGTGCCTTGGCTTCAGAAAAATTTTAAAGTTTCAGAAAAGAACAATTGTTTAAAACAGCCCACCTCCTTTATGCATTTGGCAAATAAATAATAATTTCATAACCTTGCAATACAGGAAGCAAAATCTATGAAACTGATTTGTGTTTTACTGCTTATCAACCTTTTGCAGGTTATTTAAAGCCAGAAAATATTTTTAGATTGTAAAAATTGTTTGGAGATTAATAATGATTTACTGAAAAGTCCTACTAATTAACCCATAGATTGGGAGGAAGAAGATGAGGTGGATTCATACTTTTTACAAGGGTATTTGAATGTATTAGGTTGGTGCAAAAATAATATCGGTTTTTGACGTTAAAATATATGTCAAAAAACGTCATTATTTTTGCACCAACCTAATAAATGAATATAACAAACCTAAGTGGAATTGGAACTCAGCTCTCTAATCTCCAATTTGGAGCCGTTGTCCATTACACCATCCACACATCCAAGCTTACAGCACCTGACATTCCTAAGTAGTTACCCATCTAAGTACTAACCAGGCTTTATGTTGTTTAACTTTAGTGACTGTACGGAACTGGTATTTCAACATGAAGGCAAGAGGAACAGAAGGGAAACAGTAACCTACCTAAGTTTGTATAAATGGATGGCAGAACAGGGACTGGGAGGGATAATAAGGAAACAAACATTGCTAAGTGTTACAAAGGATAGGAAGTTATGGAGAGCCATGATAGCCCATATCCTGAAAGGACACAGCACATAAAAGAAGCCACGTACGTGAATTTCTAAAAAAAAAAAAAAAAAAAAAAAAAAAATACCAAATTTCAATTACTTTTAGTTCACTATTGCAATTTTATTTCAAAAAATGATTATGTAAAAATGTTTATAACTACACTAATCTTTTTGGGGTATGATGGTATAATGGATAGCGGCTCGGATTGAGGAATCATAGAGCCAAGTTTGAATTCCAGTCGAATCCATTACATTCACTTAACATGCTAATACCTTTGGGAAAGGCATGAATCATCTTCTCCCTCCAGCTATGGGTAAATATAAGGACAGACTGGGTTCTATAGACTGGTCTACCACAGAAAGAAATGGCAACCTACTGCGAGAAAAAATCTGCCTCGTCAGTCATGTATCGAAAGATACATGATCGGCTAAGCATGTATCATGCATGGCACATAACTGAATCTTTTTGATTGAAAGAGAAAATTTTGTATCTTCAAGTTTGTAACACACATAACCACAGAAATCTTTTTTTTTTAACCCTCCCACCATTAGCATAGCTAGGGGGTTGTAGTCTTCCCCAAGGAGCACTTCTGTGCCTGCATTATAAGACTGGATAAGATGTACTGAAATAAAAGTGGTTTTAATGTTGGGACACTATTCACAGTTGGAGTACATTTTCATTTTCAAGTAACTTAAATTATGGTGTATGTATTTAAGCGATTGTTATCTTGGCTGAACAATAAACATTATACAGTAATGTATTCAGGGCTATTTCAGGGTTAACAATGTGAAACCTGTGAATGGACACACTGTGCATTTTTTTAATGCTGCAGCACTGCTGTATGTGGAAGACACATCTTGGTTGTTATATAAATTTCCGTTATTTTCCTTGACAGAAGTCTGTTTGAGGGTTTGCGTTGCTCTATTTTTGATCTTATTATATATATATATATATATATATATATATATATATATATATACACACACACACACACTGTAAATTGTGGTGCACAAGTCAACATCAATATTTTTAGCTCAAAATTCTGAGTCAGGCCTTTACCTACCATATAGGTTGACCTCCAAACATATGGTAAGCTACTAGTGGCCTAGAATTTAAGCCTACCTGTAAATGAAGTTTTACAATAACTTGTGCCAAAACTACATAAGGTTGCATCACTTACCCGTCTCTTGAGACACTAACTATAATATCTTTCTATATGCATTGTATACCAAACAACCCACAACCCACACTAGTAGCTACTGTATATTGTAATGATATAACTTTGTGAACATTTAAAATTTGTCAGCTAATAGAATACTGAATTTGTGATACTATTTTATATTAATTTGTGTCAATAGGCCAAATATGGACACCAAACACTACTTTTAGTGGGATATATTTGGAGATATGGTAAGTGGTGAACGGTAATTTTTTGGAGTCATGTCCCACTTGTTTACAACTCAGTGGTAACGGTTTGCATTTTATACCCACCATATAAGTCAACCCCTAGTTTTGGAAAGATATTTTCAGGCTCTGAAAACTTGTATGCCACAGTTTACAGTAAGTGGGAGTAACTGAGCAATATGTTGTTTGGGGGAGGGGGAATGGCAAAAAAAAAAAAAAAAAAACCTCAAAGGCTGTGCCAGGTGGCTATGCATTTGAAGAAATATAGCTCCAATGTTTGAGTTAAACATTGGATACTCTTGCAAAAACATTACCGCTACACAATCAACTTAAAAATTTCAGCAGAGTTCTGCTAATTTTTACAGATAATTTTTAAAATTAAAGTCAATGTAGCCATCTTTTCTACTCCAGTAGTTACATGTCTCACACTTCCTGTCTGTGGAACTCCTTTCTTCTTGCTTCCCTGATAGCTATAATCAACTATTCAAATGCAATGTCAATTGACATCTCCAGATGCCTTGGCCTATTCCCTATCCTTCTCTTCATTCTTTTTGTCTTCCACACCTCTTTACTCTTGCTCCCACTCTCTGTATCCTCTTACGTGCTAGTGGCACACCCGCCTTGCTTGAGGTGAAAAGAAAAAAAAAAATACACACATTATATATATATATATATATATATATAATATAATAAATATCTGCATTAATTATAGAAAAAGCAGAACAAAATCAAGTAAATCATGACCATAAATATCTCTTTTCAGAAGCTAGATTTTATTTTGACAATATCTGTTATTGAAGTATCTATTCATTGAAGTAAACTAATTTTGTTTGACAAGGTACATCACAAAGAACTGTTGGAACGGCTAGGTAAGCTTGATTTGTTTTGTAAGGACATTAGAATAATTCAGAACTTATACAACCTACATGAGGATAGAAAATGAATTCAGCAATAAACAAAAATAGAAAGGGGCATAAGACAAGGATATATCTTCCTACCAGACTTACTCAACCTATACAGTGAAGCAATTCTGAGAGAACAAGAAGTCCTACCAGGAATTATTATTAGATATTCAGATGACACAGTATTGATAGCAGACATAAAAAGCAAACTACAGGTAATAGAAGAAAATGAGAAGAAAGGATTAAAAATCAACTGTAAGAAGACAGGATGTATAGTTGTCAACAAAAGAAGCAGCTAAACATGCGAATTACAAATTGGAGATATAAATATCAAACAAATCCAAAAATTTAAATATCTAGGAAGTGTTTTAACTGAAGATGGAAAATGCTCATTAAGAGAGCAAAAGATGACTTTCCAAAAGTTAAGCAAAGTATCAAGAAACAGAAAAATTTCATTGGAAACAAAAAAAAACTGAATAGTGATGCAATATTGATACTTCTATATGGCAGTGAATGCTGGACCATCTCATCACAGTTGAAACGAGACATGAAGCAACAGAAATGTGGTTCTATAGAAGGATGCTGAGAACATTATAGACTGAACACATGAGCAACTATGAGATTTTAGAAATAATGGAAACAAAAAGGATACTTATATGTATCATCAGAAAGAAGCAGGTGAAATTTCTAGGGCACATAATGAGGAAAGTGGGCTTAGAAAATTTGACACTCATATTGACATATTGAAGCCAAGAGAAACAGAGGAAAGTAGTGCATAACAGACCTAACAAGCTTGTGTAAATGATTGGTATAATAGGCATTAGATATAGCAAAAAGACAAATTATAGAGAGCTGAAAAGGACAGGAAATTGTGGAGGTCCGTGACATAGAAAAAGAATAACAAATTTGGTAAAGACAGGAAACAGAACGACAAATAAACCAATCAATCTAACTAACAAATTTGGATTTTTGGTAGTTAGGAAGATTGTGATTAGAGAAGGCCACAACTTTCTGACAAAGAAAATAGTTGTTATTTTAATTTATTTTATTTTTAACTGAATGATAAAATGGAGAAAATTCTATTGAAAAATTGGAGAGCAGAGTTCAAATTCCAGTTGAGTTCATTATATTCACTTACATGCAAATACCCTTGGGAAAGGTATGAATCGATCTCTTCTCCCTCTATTCCAGTTATAGGTAAATAGCAGGACAGACTGGGTCCTATAGCCATGGGTGGCAAATGGTGCAGAAGGACAACTCTGAATTCAAAACCTGAGGAGAGTCATTTGGGGACCTTGTGGCATATTCAGCTCTTTCAAAAAGTATGGTTGGTTCTGCACAAGCCTTCATCACTATAATCAAATATGTGTGGGTAGTTATGTTGGCACTAAGAATTGTGCTGTTTCACTCTCATATGTTGAAAACAACAAGAGTCCCGTGTGTATGTATATTGCATATATTTTAGCAGCATGTCTTCATTGAGCCATGTCTCATTAAATTGATGTTATTGCATACGCATGTGTACATCATAAAATTTAAAAATCGTACAGTACATAAGTTTAGTGTTTTTCACTTCACAGATAAAAAATTTAATTTTCAGATAAACACAACAAATGTGTCTTAGATAAAACAAGACCCTGAAGATGACATTTTGCTAATGTCAAAAGTACTTGGAATAAATGAATACACATCATTTTTCCCCATACTCGTATATTCATATATATATACCCGCTGATATATAGCTGTGTATACATACACTTGCATATACATATTATAGAGGCTTACAGCCATATATGTTGAAACATTGTTTCCCATATACTCACCGAAGTTAAGCAACAATGCCAAACCTGGTCAGTATCTAAATGGATGACTACTTGGGAATTGTTAATTGGAGAGCAGAGTTCCAATTCCAGTTGGGTTTGTTATATTCACTTACGTGCAAATACCCTTGGGAAAAGGTATGAATCCACCTCCTCACTTCCCAGTTATGGGTCAATTAGTAAAACTTGTACCACTAAATCATTATTATCTCCCAAAAACATTTTACCGTGTAAAAATATTTTCTAGCTTTAAATAACCTGCAAAAGGTCGTAAACTGTAGAAAACAAATCAATCATATATATATATATATATATATATATATATATATATATATATATATATATATATAGTGTATTTAGGCAGCAAATTCTTATTTAGGCATGTCTGACTGAATAAATTACAAACATTATGTTTGCTTATTTTTATCATAATCCTTTTATATTCAAATATTTTTCCATATATTGCAACTAAATAATATTAGGTTGGTGCAAAAATAATGTCGGTTTTTGACGTATTTTTAACGTCAAAAACCGACATTATTTTTGCACCAACCTAATACAAGAAATGCACTGTAACAGTGAAAATCACTTATTTCCCAAGTACTTTCCATCTCTTTCTGAGATCATCATCAGGGGTGCAACTGGTAAGGCAAAAGCTATGTGTAGCCATCCATTACTGAATGTTTTTCTTTTGCACTTAAATGCATATGGAAAAATATACATGAATATTAAAGGATTATGATAAAAATAAGCAGACATAATGTTAGTAATTTATTCAATCAGACACACACACATATATATAATTCCATCAGCAATTTTAAAGAATTAATGAATTTTATGTCTTTTTAATTCAACATATTTTTATTAGTTCAAACATTATTTTTAGTTGATACCCATATTTAAGCAGATGTTTCATTTATTCTAAAATGGTATTTATTTCATCCATATTTGAGTAGACATTATTTTAAACAGTATTTATTTCATCTACCAGTTTGTGTACTCAAGAAAATTTAATATCTTGCCAGAGGGCACATTTCTTTATTTCATTTAAATAAAAAATAATTCCATCAGTAAAAATATCATTTTAGTCAGATAAACAACACATTACATAGAATTTTTTTCCATTCAGTATGACAGGCACTGATTTACCCCCCCCCCCCTTGATATATACATTTTCTATATCATATATCTCCCAGTAATTATTGTGATATATAAAACAATATTATTATATATTTAGCAGTCAAATAGTCAACAAATCTCCCCTATTTATCCTGAGATATTCCATTTAGAGTTGGTCTAATGGCTCAACCTCCACAATGATGCTATCCTAAGGGAACTGGAGAGTTTACCAGAATTTATCATCAGTGGGTACAATCTTAACGATATAAGATATGTCGATGACAGTGTTGATTGCTAACTTGGAAAGGAAAACAAGATCTAGAAATGGTATTAGGTTGGTGCAAAAATAATATCGTTTTTTGACGTATTTTTTAACGTCAAAAAACGATATTGTTTTTGCACCAACCTAATAGTAAAAGAAAGTGAGAAAAAAAAAAGGGCTATTAACTGCAAGAAGACAGAAAGTATGGTCATCAGCAAGAGAAAAAGCCCAACATGCAATTTACAAATTGTAGATAACAACATCAAGCAAGTACAGAAGTTCAAATAACTGGGAAGTGTTTTAACGGAGGATGGGAAATGTGACACTGAACATTCATTGAACTCATGAAAGGTGCATTCCAAAAGCTAAGCAAGGTGCTGAGAAATGGAAAAATCTCATTAGAAACAAAGAAAAGAGTACTGGTTGACAATGTGGTGAGTAAGCAATAAGGAAGAAAATGGCAATAAAAAAGAACACTTCTACTAAAAAATCAGAAAGAGACAGCTGAAATTCCTTAGACACATAATGAGGAAGGTGTGTTTGGAAAACTTAACCCTCACAGGGCACATTCAAGGCAAGAGAGATAGGGGAAAGCAGTGAGACACAAAGCTGGTGAGCTTGTGCGAATGAAGAGAAGGAGTAAGTAGCCTTAATAAAGGGAGAAAACTGCTAACTGCCACAAGAGATAGGAAGTTGTAGAGAGCCATGATTGCCAATGTTCTGAAGAGGCACAACACATAGAAGAATGTCCTCATCTTTTTTGTTATCAGCACAACATTTTGGCTCTTATGTTCTCCAGTCTTCTTCCAGAATGGCTGCCAACCAAGGATAGAGAGCACAGTCCACTCTGTTAAACCCATAGCTGGGCGGAGAGAAGAAGGAGAAGGGATAAATTCATTACTTTCCCCAGGACATTTGTGCAGAAGTGAAGGCAACAAACTAACCTGGAATGAGTAATGGATAGTGGCTCAGTTTGAGAAATCGGAGAGCCGAGTTCGAATTCTGGTCAAATCCATTACATTCACTTAAATGCTAATATGCTTGGGAAAGGTATTCTTCTCCCCTCAGCTATGGGTAAATAGCAAGACAGACCAGGTTCTATAGCCTTGGATGGAACTGGCCTACCACAGAAAGAAATGGCAACCTACTGTGTGAAAAAATCTGCCTCGTCAGTTATGTATTGAAAGTGGTACATAACTGATTGTTAAGTTAGTTGTTCAAAACAATTTCAGGCACTGATTTACCCTCACCATACATTTACTTTAAGTTTTCTTCTTTCTTTTTTTTAACTAGCCTCATATTCTGGACTCACCTTTAAAAATCATTTATCCGAAATAAAATAAAAAATAACAGTGTCCCAGGTGCAATACAAATTTCAACTATTTTTTTTTACCCCATAAAAAATAAATAAAAGCTAAAATAATTGTATTGTTATGTAACGTAAATGTAATGTAGTGAAATAAAATGCATGGATAATCTTCTAATTATGATATTTAATGCAAATATAGGAATCGAAGAAAACTTTTGGGAACTAAATGCAATTCAGAAGGGGTTTTTTGTCGTTGTTTTTTGTCAATGCGGATGCGAAACTTTTCAAATCTAAAAGGAGGACTCAGGATATGAGGGTAGTTAAAACAAAAGGAGAGGGGGCATAATTCGGTGATTGTTATGTAGAAATCCTTTGGACTGGAGCGGTAAACTTACCCGAATTCTTAGAAATAAAATTCATTTAATTTATGAATCTGTACGTGTCAGTTTGAAAGAGTAAATAAAGACACGTACGGAAACAAAAAAATTAAATGTAATTTATTGTTTTGATTATAAAACTAAATGACAGCACCTTAAAGTGCTACCTGTTACTTTTAGTTTTATAATCAAAACAATAACGTACTAAAAAATTGCTGCTTGCTCGAGTATAAAACACACACTCAGATAACAAATAAATGTAAAATATTGTAAAACGACCCCTCCTCTGTTTGCTAATTTTGGTTCTTAGGATTGTTTTTCAAGCCGCTCCACCCCCTGCAGATTTTTTTATTTTCAATTTTCATTTTTAATATCGTGTAACGTCGGCAAAAAAGAATTCATAGAAATATTTTTGATTTTCTCAAAGCATTTTTAAAATTTTTACAATTTATACATTGATATTTTTCGAAGTTTTCCTAAAAAAAAAAAAAATAAATAAATTAAATAAAACGAAAAGACATTCTTTTTAAAACATTTCCATACCACACAATTTATTGAATCATTTTATATACTTTTTCTCAACCCAATCAATTTCAACCAAAAGTACCTGCATACACAGGTACATTTGTTTGATAAAACAAAAAGGAAATTAAAAAATGAATGAACCAGGTAAAAAAAAAAAGAAGTTTATTTTAATTTAAGAGTAAAAATAACATTATTTTAAAAATAATTTTAGGTGCTAAAAATATCAAAGAAATTATTCAAATAAATACTTAAAAACACTAAAAATAATTTCAAATGCCAAAAAATATCCAAGAAATCATTTTAAATAATTAAAAAACATTTCGAATCCAACCCCATCTATGATTTTTTTGTTTGACAATTTTTAAAATTATGAACAAAAACTAAAAACGTAAATGTAAAGTTCTATTTAATTGTAATTATTTTCCAGATATGTAATTAACTGTAATTTCATATATTAAGTTAGGTATGAAGAATTAATTAATTTATTCGGACTAACGTCTTCTAGATTGTCATATTCACTACACTTCGGCCGTGGCAGCCTCCGGCCTTCTTCAAGTGTTTGTTAAGTTGCAGTGTAAACACTCTCTAGTCCGAATAGATCAATGTATTTAATCGTAAGCTTAATTTAAATAAATTTGTTTACTTTAAATATTATTGTGTAAATTGTTATTAATCACCGATGATGACAAGTCAAAAAAAATAAAAATACAAGCAAAAAAAAATAAACATAATTTAAGATGCATATCTTTTCTCTCACTTTTTCCAACTTGCTGTCTATGTCAGCCTTTAGCACTGAGATGTCATCCATGTCCATGGTTGGTACTTTATTTTTTTTTTGGACGTAGGTATATCTGCAGATATCCCCGCACACCTGGCACCACAGTAACCTCTGACTTTAGGATGGAATGGATGAGCGCCTCTATTTTTATATACTATTCTACTGCTTGCCTCCTACTCCATCTAATTGTTAACTCCTATAACCTCCTACTTTCTATTTGATGACTACTAATACTACTGCTCACTGTAGCCCATTGACGACTGTCGTTATAAGAACAATAAACAATAAATTGTGAATAATACTGATCACTGACATATTGAATGTGGACGATAACTGATTGATTATTGATAACTGGATTTTTTCTTTCTGAATGTAAACACTGAGTAATTTCGCTTCCAAATAAAAATCAATCTCACGCTGTAATTATAGAAAAAACAAAAATCCATTTTACAAACATATAATATATATATATAAAGGTTGGTGCAAAAATAATGTCGTTTTCTGACATATGTTACTATGTGAGAAAACGACATTGTTTTTGCACCAACCTAATAATTACTTTGCTTAAGTTTTATTATGTTTAGAGTTTATACGGCCTATTTTTCTTTCGTAAAGTACAGATTTTGTAGAATCCGTTTCCGGTAGGTCACGTGGTTAGTAATGGCGGCGGTGTGAGTTAAACATTGACGCGAACACCTTTAACAAAACATTTGTTTTTATTTTCTTTTTTTTTTTTTTTAAACTCCAATTTAATCCCATTTTCAGTTCTATAACAAAAACTTAATAATCATGGGGCGAAGATCCATCAACACCACCAAGAGTGGGAAGTATATGAATCCCACAGATCAAGCAAGTGAGTAGAAAAATAAAGTAACATTTATTTCCAAGACGTTCATGCGTATTTATTTACTGAGGTTAAAGTTTTTTTTTTCGTTATCACCAAACAAGCATTTTCCAGGCATGATCTCTCATGAATATTATTGATGCTTGCATTGCCCATATTATGCAGGAATAATTGTTACAGTTAAAAATTTACGGATAAACTCTTACTTTTTAGTTTTTTTAACTAACAAAACAACACTGGCATTTTTATTTTGCTAAAAATGCTTAAAAAAAATAAACTTAAAAACTTCTAAGTTGTGAGATCATATTTTGAAGTGTTTGGTTTGTGAGGCTTGTTACTACACACTTGTAGTTTTAATTCTTATAATATTTTTAGTGTTGTCCGAGATGTTTTCCTCGTTGTCATCAGTCTTCGCAAAAATATTCTCCGCCATTATACATACAATACCTGACCTGCACTTTAATTTAAAAACAAAATAACGGATAAAACAACATTAAGTTTGTTCGGTTAGGGTGTTTGTTCTCAGATGCTGAGGGTTAATCTTGTTACCACACCGTCACCCCAAAAGGTGCATGTCGAGTTCACGTGGTGACCATAAAGCTCACAGTTTTCTCAACAAAAAAAATCAGTAAATTGTTTCTGCACATGTAACAAAATCACATAGCAAAACGAACAAAATATTAATTAATTGGTCCATTGCTGAAAGAATCTCTGGTTTACATTACTCATTTCATCAGGGAATATTAAAAAAAAAAATGTTTGTTAGTTTTCGTGAATAATTCATTTAAGATTGTTTTTTTTTTTGTTTTTTTACAACTTTTTTCTTAACACTACTAAAGTGTAAAAAAAAACCGTAATACTGCGACGGAAAATGGATTGTTGTTTTGTTGGCGCAAATGATAGACAAGTCAACACAATTAAAAAAGGGGAACCCCCACCTGTCCTAACAATTTTAAAATCTACTACATTACTTTCATTTTCTGAGGTATTGTGTTGTTTTTTTACCTTGACTCATATTACGTTTTTAAAACTTATTTGAGAATGTGTGTTTGGGTCCCTACGTACGATCATTACTTATTTTTCCTGTTACAGTGCAGAGTTTGCTTAAACCTCGAAAATTTGTTGTTTTGCCCCAACACCCCACCGGCCGCCCAAATTTTCGATCATCGACGTTTGAGAAAACTGCACTAATTATCAGGAAAAATAATTAGAGTAATCCTGAAAGTAAAGCACAGAATCGGACACATCAAGTTAAGAAAATAAATCCATCGTGCAATGGTCGAAATGTTGTGAATATGACAATAAAGATGTGAGCAACAGTCTGAAATCTGTAGTGTTAAATCCTTACAATACCTCATCTCAGAAATATAGACAGATGGAAGGACTTGTATTAAAAACGGAGGTAAGATTGACAGTGGATAAGATCAAAAGAAATAAAATGGCAGGATCAGATGAGATTGCAATAGAGATGCTGGCAGCCATAGGTAATTTGGGGATCACTAAGGTTACTGAAAGGATAGATGAAATATATGACAGTGGTGAAATACCAAAAGACCTTTGGTATATCTATCTTAGCAATACCAAAGAAACTAGGAGCAAATTTTATAAATTAACTTCATGAACCACATTAATTAATCATTAGGATTCTAGTGAACAGTATTACCATAGCTAGGACAAGAAAAGTATGGCATTGTTCAAAACACTGAAACAAAAAAAAAATGTTCTTTTTTATTATCAGAGTAAACAATAAAAATACAGAAAGATCTGTACCTATATTTCATAAATTACATAAAGGCATTTGGTAGGGCATAACACAAAGAGCTAATTGGAATTTTATAAAGATTTACACACAAAAATATTTGAGTAATCATTACTCTAGTGGGAACAAACAGCCTGCATGTGAATAGAGAAATAGTAAATATACCAATAACAAAAAAAAGAAATAATTATAAGACGGATGAAATCTCTCACCAAATTTTTTTTCGTCTTTTCAATCCATTCACCCCAAGCAAAGTGGTAACGCCACCAAGATGCAAGGGGTTAATGGAAGTGAAAGGGAATGAAAAGAAGGAACAGAAACCTAATCCTAAGCAGGAAATAAGGGATAAACTCTACTCCTGTTCAAGACACTGAGGAGGAGTATGAACTGGATGATAAGCACACCTATCTACTCCTATTGCAGCAAAAAGAAAAGAAATAGTAAATAAAATTTCAGAGTTTAGACAGACTTTAGAAGGAACTGGAAACCCACTCCTAAACAGGAATTAAGGGATAATCCTCTATTCCTGTTCAAAAGACCAGGGAGTGTGAACCAGATGATAGGCAAACCTGTCTACTCCTATTGAGGGACAGTGAGACAATCCTAAAAGATCTAGGAGACCTACCAGGATTTATTGTTGGCACACATTATCTTAACAATATAAAAGATATAGATGACACTGTAGACTCTAAAAGAAAACTTGGGTAAAATAGTGAAGTAAAACAAGAATGACTTAACTGTAAGGAGATAAAATGTTTGGTTATCACTAAGAGTGAGCTGTTTATTGGGAGGATGTCATTAAAATCGGGCAAGTACAGAAATTCAACAATCTGGGTAGTGTATTATGAGATGATGGAAAATGTGATATGGAAGCATATAAGAATACCAAAAGATGCCTGCTAGAAACTAAGTATTACAAAGTATTAAGGAATAAAAAATATTCCAAGAGAAAAAGAACAGTGCTGAACTACTATGTAATATATAATCTCAAATATAGCAATGAATGCTGGACAATTTCCTCACAGAGGAAGAAGAGACTTGAATTGACCTAAATGTGGTTTTACTGAAGAATGCTAAGACTCTGGGGAAAATTGTGAAAAAGGCTTACCTTGGAAATGCCCACGAGTTTGTGCATCGTGCAAAATCCAGCTGCTCAGTGGTAAAAAGAACCAAAATGGTGGCGCCCATGTTTTATGCCAGGCGGTCTCAAACAGTTAACGCGAAATCTCATTGTCTTGTCATTCACATGCAAATTATGATCAGTCCTCAGCTGTATAAAGCAAGCGCGTTTTTTTTTTCTGGTCTCTTTTTTTTATTTTGATTTCTTACCACAAGCTACTTCAGCTATGGACAAGTTTGATCTAAAATTGATCCCAGAATTCGACGGCTCCTCCATGGGCCCGACTGTCGTCGAATGGTTTGAGAAGACCAAACGTGTTTAAGGGTGTACAAAATAAAAGAACCTGCACTGGTCATCCCATTGAGACTCACGAGGGGAGCCTATGCCATATATCAACAACTTGGGGACAATGCTGACCTAGAGGAGATCAAGAGTGCCCTATATACAGCCTTTGAAATAGACCCTTTCATCGCTTGAAAATGGTTCGTCGGACGACAGCTCAAGCCAGGTGAGACAGTGGATGTCTACCTGGCCCATTTGCGAAAGCTGGCGGTGCCGTTTGGCGGAGCAACGGACTGCATACTGTGATGCGCCTTCCTGGCAGGACTTCCCAACGACACCAGTCAGCTCCTGTGAGCGTCTTCAAGATTGGACACACTGGGAATCGACAAATTGCTAGCCAGGGCCCGAAACATCTTGAAAGACATGGAACAGGTCGCGGCAGCCGTGAGAACGCCTGAGACACCGCAGGAGGGCCCAAAGTGCTACAAGTGCAGTGGACCAAACCATTTCTCTAGAGACTGCCTGAACTAGAAGTGACCAGAGGGAGATTGAAAAAAGGAGATGTTGTTTGGGTTAAAAACCCACGTGGCAAGTGTACAACAAAATACAGCACTGGACGTGTTACGGAGGTGATTAGCCCGCAATCTGTGAGAGTTGATGGGGTGCCTCGTCACATTAAAGACTTGCGACCGGTGCTGCAACCACTACCATTACTGAGCGATGAAAGTGATTCCAAGTCTGAGAGTAGTGAGCGTTCGATCTGCTTGGAGTTAGACCTGCTGGGCAGTGATTCTGATATCAGCAGCCTCCCGGCGGACACAGTGTTTACCGACACTCAAACCACAGACAAGAGTATGCATGAGGATGAAGCTTGTGTTGACCCCCTTCAGAGGGGCACTCGACGGCGACGATCGCCACCTCCTTGCCCTGTTTGTGATCATGAGATCAGGAGGGAGTGTGGGGAAAATTGTGAAAATGACTTACCTCGGAAACACCCATGAATCTGTGCGTCATGAAAAATCCGGCTGCTCAGTGGTAAAAAGAACCAAAATGGCAGTGCCCATGTTTTATGCCAGGCGGTCTAGGACAGTTAACGCGAAATCTCGTCATTTCGTTATTCGCATGCAAATTATGGTCAGTCCTCGGCTGTATAAAGCAAGCGTGTTTTTTTTTTTTTTTTTTTTTTTTTTCTGGTCTCTTTTTTTTATTTTGATTTCTTACCACAGACTCCAATGGACAGTGTGAGCAACAAAGTTTTAAGGAAAATAGGAACTCCAAGGAAACTGTTACTTATATTTAGAAAGAGATAATTGAAATTTCTGGGATATATAACGAGAAAAGATGACCTGGAGAATTTAACATTCATAGGACATTGAAAGCAAGAGAAGCAGCGGGAAACAGTAATTTGGATGATAGAACTGGGACAACGAGAGATGGTAAAGGGTCAAAAGTTGAGAAACAAAAGACAAAGTTATATAGATCCATGATCACCCAGGTCCTAAAAAAACATGGCACATAAAAAAAGATTTATCTAAACACTGTTAATTTATAATTGGACCAATATCTTCATCCTTGGCGCTATTATCACAACATTTTGTCAGTTGTGCCCTTTCACTTTCTTCAGGTGTTTGTTGATCCAGTTAACCCTTGGAATTTCAAATGAATCCTTTATTTAATCTAAGGGAGTAGGTTGTTCTCGTTCCTTGTCTTTTTTTTTTTTACGGTAAGGTTCACCAGAGGCCTTGAGGTAGATTGTTATGCTAAGGGGTAGTTCATATTAGATAGGAGGGGAAGATAATGGTTAACTCAAGAATTGAAAGGGTTAAAATTCTAGTGAGAGGAGGAAACATCTTAGGAGGCTGTTCCACAGAGCAGTGGTTCACAGGAAGTAGCTGTTTGAGTGGAATTTACTGCCCATCGATGCAATGTGGAGGGAATGTAGGTGGTTTACGACAATGGTTGTGGCATGGCGAGTCCTAGTTGTGAAGGTAGGGATATCTTATTCTTTTTAATACTGTTTCTGTATCTGTTTCCACTCTGCTACTTGGCCCAGGTGGCTTATGGCCGTATCATGTTGAAACATTGGTTCCTGTAAAGATTGAAAATAAGATTAATTTTTTGCAGATATTTGTGATAACGTTCATATTTATATTTTTAGTATTTTCTTCAATTTGACATGATTCTGATTTATTTTCAGGAAAAGAAGCAAGGAAAAGAGAATTAAAAAAGGTAAACATAATTTTCTTTTAATGCTTTTTTTACAAAATGTTGCTCATTAGAATTTAGTTTTTGTTCTCAGACTTTTGATAAGATGCATTTTATTTTACATTAAATGAGTGTAAAATCTTAAAATGGGAAATACAAATTTTATAAAAAAAAAATACATTATTATTTGCTATCATGGCATTTTTCTATATTGAATTATATGTTATTAAAATAACAAATACAATTTTTATCAAAAAAAAAAAACAAACTATTTCTTATTTGCTATTATGACATTTTTTTTCACCCCACATAAAAGATTTTGATATTGTAAAAAAATTACTGGTTGGAGGTATATGCAAATTATCTCATCTTCAGTTTTTGCTTATAATGACAATCTGTGTTTTTTTTTTTTTTTTTTTGTACCTGCACGTTGGGAGAGTAATTATGTTATATATATTTACTTTTTGTTCGTTCACATTTTGCAGAACAAGAAACAGCGTATGCTTGTTCGCCAAGCAGTGTTGAAAGGAAAAGATCCAACTAAGATTTTGCAAGAAATGGAAATGATTGACAAAATGGGTGAGTTCCTTCTATTTCCCAATATGAGCTCCTGAAAAAAAAATTTTTAGAAATAATTTGAAGCAATTAAATTCATTTCAACTTCTATAGACATTTTATTTGTAAACTAATATCAATAAGCTAACTCATAAAATTGTCGTATTGATGATTGTCTATAAAGGAAACTATGCAGATAGTGTTAAAAGCAGCTGCTACATTAAACCAGGCTTGTCCAAACCAGGAATGGGCAACCTTTTTTTTTTTTTTTTTTTTTTTTGAAAGGCAGACTTCATTACTAAATGAGTCACTGAATTATCAGAAGTCGTTAATAGCGACAGAATCAGAAATTGTACATTGAATCATTTTCTTTTGTTAACACATTGTCCTGAGCAGAGATGCCAATTTAAAACTGATGAATGTTTAGATTGTTGCAAATTGACACTGAGGCACATTAAAATTTACACAGATTGATGATGGCTAATATTTTTCTTTTTTGGACTGGGGTACTCACAATGCAACAGGTGTTAATAAGTGAATTTAGTCGAGCATGTAATACTTATACTTCCCTAAAACTTTTTGAGAGAGTTTGAGTGAACAAATGAGAACAAAACAAGATAAAAAAAAATTTTAATAAACATTATATTCTTTGTGAAATTAGGTGTGCCATTCAGAAAACACCACAAACCACAGTTTTCCTATGACTTCTTCTTTCGCCCTTAACCTCAGAAGGAGTTGTTGGGGTGCTGACATGTCGAGCTGTCTGCCATTCTCCCTCATCTGTTGTGGTCATATGTCAGAGCCTTGGTCTCCATAAATGGTTTCTCTCCATGACAATGCAGGACAAAAGCACTTCAGGCACAACAGTCTCTGCAAATCCAAAATTTGCCCTTAGGTATCGTTCTCTTGCATTTACACTTCAAATGCACCCACTGAAGACAACAGTCACCGACCACAGAATCTATGTTCAAGTTCTGCCTACACAGTTCACACAATCACTGACAATTTCAAGGCTCCATAAGCATGATGGTTGCATGTGATGCATTAAGCACCAGGAATTACATCCTCCTCCACAATTGGCTGCTGAGAAAGGACATTCTACTTAGAATAGGGGGCACTGACCAAATTTCCATGCGAACAATACTGGGTATGTATTATCCAATAGTCAGCATAGGTCTGGGACTGAGAGAGCTATATAACACTGGCTTTTTCTCAATCAGAGGAAAAAACGCTCTTGATGTGCAAACTGTCAGAGTTTTGTGTTGTGGTGGTAAGTTGGAATTTTTGTATCAGATTTGGAGTTTACATTTACTTTTCTTAGAAAACCAGACAAAATGAACACAATATTCTCTGTTGATTTCTTTGTTTTTAAACTTGTCTTTGTGATTATTTTTTGCCAGAGTATGACCCTACTCAACCTCCAAAGCTCAATGAAAAAGTCCTCAAGGATAAGCGGAAAAAGCTCAAAGAGACGTTCTTAAGAATTTTGAAACTTTATGTAAGTAATTCTTTGATTTTTTTATTTTTTTATTCTTTAACATTCTGGAAGTGATTTTGTTTGCAAAGCAAAACTTTTATCTTGCCACAGCAAGTGACTTAGATGAATGAATGAATATCATGTTTGAATTTTGAAGTTGTGTTGTCATATCCTACTATGGCAACAGAAAATGACAATGATTGAAATTAAGTAGTGTAGTAGAAGAACCTTGAAAATCTATGCAGTGGAAAGGAAAGTAGTGAATAATGCAGTGTGTTAAAGGTTAATCTTCAAAATAAAATTTTTAAAAGTCATCATCTCAGCAATGCATAACACAGAAAAGATTTTGTAAGAGAAAGTTTGCCTAGTGCATTATATTTAAGAAATGTTGTTTAATTGTTGAACAAACCTCTTTGCATCTCAGTTCACATATCTGAAGTAGATTTATGAGAATTACCATTTGTTTTATTGTCAATGGAAATACACTTTACCTTTCTCAGCTTTTACTCTTTTAATCTAACATATCACCATGTTGAATCTAAAAGTTTGAAGCTGAAGCAAAAAGAATGAACGCTATTAGTTGCTCAACTGCACTTCTTTATTCATTTTGAAAGAAAAGAACCTGAACGTGTGTTTCTTTTTTTCAGGACAAAGAAAATCCTGAATATGCCATAGAATTAAGGAAAGCGGAAGCAGAGTATGACAAAAAGAGGATTCAGTTACAGATTTATTTTGGTGAGTTTTTATTTGTTTGTTTGTTCTTTTATGTACCGTGTCAATTTACCCATCGCACCCTGTATATTATTATTATTATTAGAATTCTTTTGCCACATGCTGAAGCATGTTGAAATCCTCATAGTATTTAGTATTGTTGAAATTATCACTAACATTTTTTTGTCAAGATTACAAACTCTACATTTCATTCACTTTCGCAAACCAATTGATGAAATTTAAATAAGCTGATTTGTTTGGAAAAATACTTTGACAAAACCCCTACTTCACAGTTTTTATGCATTCTAGTAAAACCAACTTTGTACCCCCTTACCTCTTTGCACTTCTCCCCCAAATTTGGTTTCAATCAGTCAATGTATGGCTATTTTAGAGAGTGTGATGGACAGACCAACAGAAGTCACAAAATTTTATTTATAGATTATTATATAATAAATATATATTATATATTATTTTACATTTCAAATGCATGAAGTTAATACGCAGAACCAGGTTTTACCACAGAACATAAATATCCTATCTGAAAATCCAGTCGTCAGTTTTATCTCTTGTATCCAAGAATTTAATTTCTTCTTTGCTGATCGCTTCCTTCATTGATGATTGAGTAAACTAATTCTTGCATGGAAGAACTGATGACAATTGACTGCATGGTAATGTTGGTGGAGGATTAGGTTGATTTTGTTGAACCTTTCTCTCTTGTCATTTGATTTGTTTCTTTTCTCTTCTGGTGGCATTGAGGTTTTTGGTTCCGATGATGGAACACTGCCAGTTGGTAGAGCCTTGGGCTTGTGTTTCAAAAGATTTAGGCTCAAGTCCAGTGGCTTTCAGTATTGTTGTATCTTTGCAGAGGGCAAGCCTGTGGTCTTTTCCCTGAAATGAGTTTGCTGAATAAGACTTGATGTGTAAGCCTTGACTCTTCCATTCCTGCTGTCCTGACCATTGAAAACGGTGTTTTGTTGTTTCATGATCAGCAAAATCAACAAGTATATATAAAATATTTGAGCAGATTGCTTCTTGGAAGAGAACTGAAAACAAAAAGGCAGCAAGAAACAAAATTTGCTAAACTTAGTTTTGATCAAAGAATTTTGTCATAATTTATTCTTCCTCTTCCTCTCTCTGTGTGTCATGACCCTTCAGGGACATGGTTGCTTGTAGTTCTCCACAGCTTCTTGACTTTTGTCTTATGACCTCTCTTTGTCTTTCTCTCTGTCATAGTTGTTTCTTGGTTCATTTGCTGAAACTTGATCATAGCTCTCCACATAACCAACTGCTTAGAATGTCCACTTTTGAATCATGAGACCCAAGTTCAAATTACACCATCCTTGATTTGTTAGGAGGGTGACTTTTTTTTGTTATCAGTCTAGAGAGGCAATGCCAGCATGCAACACCATTGAGAAGTGCCTGAAAACCATACTATAAGCCTTGTGAGTGAAACTCGGCAGGTGGAACTGATTGGAAGGCATTGATAGCTTTTGCTAGCACAAAGTAACAAGTCATCATGACTGAGGGTTTGAGCACAATGGCCTTGTTCAAATTATGTGCTCTCTCTCTCCCAGAAACCGTAACTAAAGTCCACTCAGCGTAGGTGTAGTATAAACCACAGGGGGGCTCTGTGTGTGTTGAACAAACACAAATGTATCTGAGCAGGGATCTGCAACAGGGATTGTCTAGCTGCCCTAGCAGACCAGTGTGCTCAGAAATGAGTAGCCAGCGATTACCCCTCCCAGTCCATGTTCTACCATCCATTTACATAAGCTTATTAGATAGGTTGCTTAATGTGCCCCCACTTTTCTCTTAGCTTTAATATTTCCTGTGAGTGATAAATTCTCTAAGCCTTCTTTCCTTATTAGGCATACCTCAAAATCTCAGCTGTCTCTTTCTAATTGTTAGCAACATTTTCTTTGTAGTTCTTATTCCCTTAAAACTTCCTAATTTGTTGCATGCACTATCCATGGTATTTTTAACATTTGTCCATAGAACTAGATTAACATTACTGTTCATAGCTATTCTTTTGAATAGTCAAATATAAAACTATTCCCAAACTTGAGAATCTTGCTTTGTTGTTGAACAGATTCTATGTAATTGTCTTTTGACATTCAGAACAAGTGAAGAATGCCGAACGAGTGCAACTTGATCAGATTCCCCTCCCGGAATTACCACTGGAGTACACAAGTAAGTAAACTTTGCTAACAATTTCAATTATTAACTGTTATTTTATTTTTGTTAGAAATTATTTAAATTTCCTATAATGACTGCCACAAAGAATACCTAGGAAGGACCGCAAGGAATTTAAATAACAAATTATGTGAACACAAAAGAGATATTTTACAAAATAACACACTCATTACATTAGCTGCTCACCATATTGAATCTGACTGTAATTTCGATTTTTAAAAAAATGCCGCTTTAATTAAAAGAGAAAGCAGTTTACTATGGTGTGAATATATAGAAAGTGCACTGATTGCTAAGTCATTCATTTCAATTCTTACAACATTTCACCTTTCTTGGCAGATCATCTATTATCACAATGTGGAATGCTTAAAAGCAAAAACAAAAATGTGGAGAAATTGTATGAGATCAGTTAGACTGTGTCTGCCAAAAAAAATAATTTAAAATTTTAAAATTTAAAATTCAGTGTTCCCACATCTTCATTTCCCCTTGGTACATAATTATAACTGATGTTTGCATTTATATCTCCCCTCCTTCTCTTTTTACACATATAATTCCATCAAATAAAGACACTACATTAGTCTGATGAAGTCGTTTTAGAGGATGAAGCAGGTTTTCCACTTTGGTATTAAATTAGCTTAAATTTCCTAAAAAAAACATTTCTGAACTCGTATCTCTGTCATAAAATGAATTATCTTAATGAGAGAACATTGTCTTTTTTTTTTTTTTTTTTGTCATCATCGTAGCAGCTGGATGTTGCACACATTACTGTAGAATTTATAGAATTTAGGAACATGAATAATTTAGTAAACGAATGAAATGAGACTATTTCAAACTGCTGGTACACTGATGTATTCTTTTTAAACATCATGAAAAGAATAATACATCTTGGAAGCATTCAGAATAAACAGGCACCCATTTTGCAAAACCACTGAATTTGAAACAGGCGATTCATGTTTAAATAAACCAAAAATGCTATCTATGTGTATAAATGTATATTTGTGTATATATCATGGGTTGCATGAACAACTGCTCTGTGATGTATATATTCTGCTTGACCTTTTTTTTTTTTTTTATAAAACTTTAAAATAGTTTGGTATAGTATGACAATTTGCCTTAGAACTTTGGATTATTATAATCTGTGTTCTATGGCAAACTTGTCTTATTGGAAGGTAAAAAAATAAATGTTTTCATTGTTCAGTTCCTTCGATGATTCCATTGCCAAGTGAAATGCCTCCCCTTGGCTCGGTACCACCCCAAAAACAACCAGTTGGAATTTTAAAGAAGCCCTCCATGTTTATGTAAGTACCATTTTGCATTTTTATGCTTTTTCTTATTATAAGATAAAGCATTTTCAGCCATTATTGATTTTTTTTTACTTTTATTACTTTCATCTTATTTCTTTTGCTTTATCTCAACTTTGTGAATTTAAGTACACTACTGGGTCTCATAATTTCGCTGTTATTTCTATGCTAAAATTTCCACCAGTGTTAACACTCACATTGTAGCAAACCACCCACATTCTCTCTGTATTCCATTGGTAAGAAGTAAGTTCCACTCGAACAGCTTCTTCCCTCAAACCACTGCTACAATTAAACACTAATCTACAGACCATGGCAGTAAAATCTTCAATTCATCGAACAATTACTATATGTTCAATTTATATTCGTCCAAAACACAGACTGAATTAGACAAGCTAATTGGACAACTTCCCACCCCATCTCTGCTAATGGGAGATTTTAATGCACACAACAAAATGTGGGGCTGTAGGAATGCCAGTCAAGCTGGTAAAATTATAGAATCCCTACTCAAATTATCTGATTTATGTATCCTTAATAACCAAATGCACACATACCTACACCCAGGTAGCAGATCAGCATCAGCCATTGACCTAACCATATGCTCCCCCATCAATTTTGTGAACATGTAAAGTTCATGATGACCAATGTAGTAGTGGCTATTCACCTGTTGTCCTAAATATAAGCAAGCCTATGCTAGAAGAAACAAATCCAAAATGGCAACTACACAAAGCTAATTGGCTAAAATTCAATGAATTCTTCTCATCCCAAATCAATATGGAGATTCTCAATGAACCAGAACCAAGTCTCTTATACAAACATACTGACATGAATAGCAAGACAGGCAATACCCAAATCTTCCTTTAAACTACATACCAAGTCAAAACCCTGGTTCACAACAGAATGCAGCAAAGCAGTTAAAACCAGGAAAAGAATGCTAAAGATATTCTTACACAATCCAACCACAATCTACTTATAAAACTACAAGCAAGCACAAGCAAAAGCATGCTATATAATAAAAAAAATCCAAAACAGAAACCTGGAAAAATGATATCTTCAAATTAAACAAAAAGAAAAACCTCAATAAATAAAACATGAGAAATAATAAGGAAAATTAATGGAAAAAACATCACAAACTGCAACGGTCCATTTAACCAAAACAAATGGAGACAAATGTACTGAAAAAAAAATAGCTAACCTAATAGCAACAGAATTTCAAAGAAATTCCTCAACAAATCATTACACTCCCAAATTTAAAAAATGTGAAAATATTATGGAACAAGAAAAACTTGTGTTTACTTCAAACAATAAAGGAGAATACAATATTCTCTTTACTATGACAGAACTAAAAGACTCCATAAGCAAAAGTAAAAATTCTGTAACTGGCCCTGATGAAATCCATTATCAGTTTTTAAAACACCTGCCAGAAGAGTCTCTTTTAATACTAATCAAAATCCTAAATGATATATGGTGTTCAGACAAATTTCCAGAATTATGGTTTGAGTCTATCATCATTCCAATTACTAAACCTATCAAAGACCATTCCATTCCATGTGGTGTCAATATTCTTCGATATTGAAAAGGCTTATATAGAAGTATTGTATATTAAAAGACATGTACCAGATGGGAATAAAACGAAGAATGGCTATATTCATCCAAAACTTCCTGTCAAACCGAACATTTTGAGTACAAAATGGTAACACAATATCAGACACATATGAACAGGAGGGAGGAGTACCTCAAGAGGACATTTTATCAGGCACACTATTTATTCTTAAAATAAATAGTATTATTAAAACCTTTAATCCAGGAATTGAAAAATGCCTATATGAGGATGATTTCTCAATATCATACTCATCATCAAACATGGCTTCCATTGAAAGATATCTACAAACAAGAAAAAGGTGGACAAACAAAAACAGATTCTGTTTCTCCAATACAAAAACTGTTTATATGCATTTCTGTAAAAAAACGAACCTATCACCTTGATCCAGAATTAAAATTGGATGGACACATAATTCCCATAGTCCAACAAATAAAATATCTAGGAATCATACTAGATAGAAAACTCGACTTCAAAGTACACCTTGACTACCTTAAGCAGAAATGCCAAAAGGCTTTGAAGCTTCTAAAAGTAATATCAAAACTGGATTGGGGTACTGACCAAAAAGTAATGCTTAGAATATACAGGTTGCATATCAGGTCAAAATTAGACTATAGATGCATTATTTACAGTGCCGTACGTAAGTCCTATCTTGAAAAGCTACAAACTATACAGAATCAAGGCCTGAGATTAAGTCTCAGAACCTTCCGGACTTCACCCATGCAAAGTCTCTATGTAGAAGCCAGTGAACCACCATTATCTCTGAGATGGAAAAAATTATCCCTCCAATATGCACTAAACTAAATGTAATCTGACCCAAATAATGCAGCATACCAAAAAAACATATGAACCTCAATATACCCAGTTCTATAGAAATAAACCAACAGTCATCACTTCATTTGGTCTTCGAATCAAGGAAGTGGTGGAACAGGTAAAACAAGGATCTTGATAGTGTTGCACCTGTCACAGTGAGTAGGGTGCCTCTGTAGACAATCTCCAAACCTCACATAGACCTTATATTGGCACATAAAAAAGATATAATCAGCATAAGCATATACAGAGAAGTAAGAGACAAATATTGCGACTATAAACCTTTCTACAAGGATGGATCAAAAAAACTAGATAGAGTAGGTGCAGCAGCCACAAACTGGCAAATTCACAAATTAGGCTACCAAGCAATGCATCCATTTATACAACTGGATTACAAGCCATAAAAATGGTACTTAAAATGATAGAAAATTCGAAAGATAGCATATTTATAATCTTCTCAAACACCTTATCTAGTTTAACTGCAATTAAAGAAAATAATACAAATCATGCCTATATTCAAGAAATCCTAGAAGCTTGTCATCATTTAATAATGCACAAAACAGTAATATTGGTTTGGTTTCCTAGCCATATGTGTATTAAAGGAACTCAGGAAGATGGCACCCAGGCAAAAGATGCAACGAAAATGGAAGTAACCAACATCAAACTCCCATATATAGATTATAAAAACAAAATTACACAATACATCAAGAGAAAATGACAAGAATTTTGGGACACATTCCCAAACAATAAACTATATGAAAATCAGCTGACAGTAAGAAAGGAGAATATAGAGCCATTAGCTGACAAGACATAGTGCTCAAGAGAATAAGAATTGGGTACACACACTTAACACACACATACATACTCAAGGCAGAAACTACACCCCAGTGTACTCACTGAAACGAATTCCTTACAGTCAAACATACCTTGATAGAATGTAAGAAGTACAAAAAATATGTAGCAACTATTACCAAACTTAAAATCTTAACATGCTCTTCAAAAATGTACCTTTTGCCCAAATAATATATTATCTAAAGAAAAGAAAATAATTCCAATTTCTATAGAAAATAGAGCAAGCATGTTGAACCATACAACTTATGTTTTAAAGTACACTTAAACTATATAACTTGTGATATTTTGAAAACAATTTTAAAACTTCACAATCACTTGAAATGTTCTGAAATATTCCTGAATAAAAATCCATTGTCAGCATCAAATAACTCACAGAGGTTGATATGCTGGTAAAATAAATCAACAATCCAGTCATCCATCCACTGCTCTGTGGAACAGACTCCCAAGAGGTTGTTTCCCTGATCGTTACAATCATAACCTGTCCAAATCTAGAGTTAACCAGTATCTTCCTCTCCTATCCGTATAAACTGCCTCTTAATGTAGCCTTCTTTCTTGAGTGGCCTCTGGGTCTTGTACAGGGTGAACCTTATTGTAAAAAAAAAAAAAAATTGTGTTTGGTAGTTTTTATTATGACACCAACCACAAGTTATTTATAATATTTATATTCAGACTATTGTCCTCATCTTTGTTGTTCTTGTTATCACAACATTTCGGCTGTTGTACCCTCCGGACTTCCTTAGCTGTATATCAATCTTTATTTAACTCATGTCTAGGGATATCATCTAGTTCTTATTTTTATATAGTACTGCTTGCTTGTTTTCACTGAGTGCAAGTACACACTTCCCTACCCAGGGTTTGAACTCACAATCACTATATTACCAAATTCACTAACCAATGTTTTAATCCACTAGGCCAGTAGGACAATTTTTCTGAAGTTTACCTGGGGAATTCCAATCTGGACACATTTCACAACAGCTCTTTTGCCAAGCAAAGCAAAACTATGCAGTTCTGTAATCTTGACGGAAAAAGAGTTCACTCGTTTTCAATTTGGAATAAAGTGTGACACTGAAATCCAGAGGCACATTGGGATAGCAAAAGATATCGTCCAAAAGCTAATCAAAGTATTAAGAAACAGAAATGTTTTGTTAGAAACAAAGAAAGGAGTACTGAAGTGTTATGTAATATCAGTCCTTCTATATGGCAGTGAATACTGGACAATCTCTTCTACAGAAGAATGCTGAAAATACCACGGACTGAACATGAACAATGAGAAAGTTTTAGAGAAAATGGAAACAAAAAAGATACTTAATATCAGGAAGAGACAGTTGAAATTTCTAGGCCACATAATGAGGAAAGAAGGCTTGGAAAATCAGATACTCACAAGACAGATTGGAGGCAAGAGGAACAGAGAAAAACAATGCATAACCTTACCTAGCAAGCTTAAGCAAAGGAAGAGTGGAGCAAGGTTTAGAAGAGATAACAAAAAGACAACATTTATTAAGAGCTACAAAGGACACAAAATTGTGGAGGGCCATGATAGTCAACATCCTTAAGGGATATGAAGCACAGAAGAAGAATGACCTTTCACAGATTTATAAGCAAATAGATTATCATCCTGCTGTTTTACTTATTGTGTATTTGTTACAAAATGTATCAAAGCAATTTTTTACTGTTCTGTAATTACTAGTTTAATTCCATCTTCTTATTGTTGCTTTTTTATACAACACTATGAGTCAATAAACTCTTTATTATTTCTATTACTCTCTATCATCACAACACCTCACACTATACAATCTTCATTATTGCAATTATTTTATTAGTAGTTTTACTCCATCTTTATGGAGCACATAATATAATAACTTAATAATTCCACTAATGTTTTTTATGTGCCATATCCTCTCATAACATGGTTGATCATGGCACCCCACAACTTCCTATCTCTTGTTGCTATAAGTAATGTTTGTCTCTTTACCATCCCTCTTTGTTCCTGCTTGACTATCCATTCATCCAAGCTTATTAGTTTGGTTGCACCCTCTTTCTACCTGATTTCCTTCAAGATGTCCTATGAGTGTTAATTTTTCCAAGCCTGCTTTTCTTATATGTTCCAGAAAATTCAACTGTCTGTTTCTCATTTTAAGTATATTTCTAGCTCCCATGTTGCTCATTTGTTCTGTCCATGGTATTCTCAGCATCCATTTGTAGAACCACATTTCTGTTGCTTGAAGTCTCTTCTTCATCTGTGAGGAAATTGTTCAACATTCAATGCCATAAAAGATGATGGATATGACTGGAGGAGTCCAGCACATTTTTTGTCTTTTGTTTCTATAGTGTTTGAGGACTGGAGATGATGGTGTGACAAAATGAGTACAGATTTCACTGAGAGTTCTTCAGGTGAAATCATTGTCGGCACACGCTCACATCTGAGCACCAGGAACAACATCCTCTTTCTCTGTTCCCTTTCTCCCCACTGGTGACAATGATGGAGATGGCTGTGAATCAGAAAGAGCTTGACAAAGCCATTCATGTGAATTTGACAACTCTCCATGACAGAGAAGCTCACAAACTTGGCCAGAAGTGCTTCCCTTGTGGCTCAAAGGGGATTGAAATAGGTGAGATCTGGCAAACCTGATTACATCAGGCTGTCAGATGCTTGGTCTGTCAAGGACCACCTTGGTTACACCAACCTGACTGGCACTGCCCTCTTCTGCTGGTTTGGTCATTGAGATTGTGTAGATCTTTGCCTATTCTGCTCCTGGGGTCTTCAGAGGTTTGGCGCATTCAATCTGGTCCCTCCTTCTCAGCCTTACTGCCATAGCTGACCCTGCAGAAATTGGAATTCCAGACATCTTTGCTCTTGAGATCACTGAACCAACATTAAAAAGAGAGAAAATTAAACAAAATAAAATAATCATAAATGAAAGAGTTTTTTTTAGTTTTTTTTTTTTTTAAACTGCTTCTTTATTTTTGATTTTATGTTGTCTGCTCTAATGGTTGAATATTATCTACTTATAATACTACTGAAAAATCTTACTTTAGTCCAAAGGTGTATTTGAAAAGAAACTGTTATGTCAGTGGTTCCCAAGTAGTGCAGCAGGCCTCATAATTGCAGCAGAAGAGGACATATGCCAAGAATAAATATGATTTCAAAATTTCAAATATTATTATAGATTAATTGTAATTGCATGCATGAGTCCCACTATAAATAGTTACAAATAATTATTGACCAATTTTATCATTGTGATATTTTTACATTATATTAAGTATTAAGAATATAGTAACTAGGCTCTGCAAATTAGAGGAGAGAGTTATCAATGATAATGTTCTGACTTTGAATCCATGGTTATTTCCTTTTATCACTCTCTCTGTTTTTTTTATTTTTAAATGTATTTTAACCACATAAAATTTGGTGCAACGCAAGTAAATTTTCATTCTGAAAATACAGTCTAGAGAAAAAAGTTTAAAGAACCACTGCCTAAGGCAGACTACAGACTAGAAGGATTGTTAATTTTTTTTTTTTTTTCCATAATTAACTCTTTTAATATTTCTCCTTATGTGTTTAAATATTTCAGGTCTAAAGTAGGAGATATGAAAATGGCAGATATGAAAATTTATTTAAAAAGAACACCACCAGGCCCCCCACCAGGGCTTCCACCTGCTCTCAGTGACAGTGAAGATGAAGAATACGATCCAGAAAAAGGTTAGTCAGTGCTTTTAACAAAGCACTTATTAGGTTTCTTCTTTTCTTCTTCTTTTTTTTTTTTTAAGGTATTGTATGATCTTGGAAGGCACTGTGTAGTAATGGATAGCAGCTCAGATTGAGGAATCGGAGAGCTGAGTCCGAATTCCAGTCGAATCCATTACATTCACTTATGTGCTAATGCCCTTGGCAAAGGTATGAATCCTCTTCTCCCACTAGCTATGGGTAAATAGCAGGACAGATTCTATAGCCTTGGATGGCAATTGGTCTATTGCAGAAAGAAATGGCAACCTGCTGTAGGAAAAAATCTGCCTTATCAGTCATGTATCGAAAGATATGATCGCTTAAATGTGTATCATGCATGGCACATAAATGACTGATCTTGGGAAATAAGACACTTATTCCTCTAATGTTGACATTTCTCTTTATTTCGTGTATATATATATATATATATATATATAGAGAGAGAGAGAGAGGATTATTTTCCATGAAAATGGAAAAATGGAATGGACTCAGAACAGAAATTGTGATTTTGAGATGGAAATTCTTTTTTCTAACACTCAAATCTGCCAACTACCATTTTTATTTATTACTATGTTTGTCTTTCATAACTTACTTGTCCCTGCCAGACATCAAAAGATAAAGTCAGTAATGTTTTAATATATTCCCCACTTACCTACTGTCTCCCTACAGTTTACAATATTTAATTTTACTCTGAAAACTGAAATTATATATATATATATATATGAATGACACTTGAGACCATAAAATAGATTGAACAGGTTGCATCCACACTGAGGTTATTTGAGGTAATTGGAATCCAAAAAGAGACAATACTGTCATTATTGGCCTTACCTTC
>OZ010608.1:52567661-52580161 GCA_963932145.1 Acanthosepion lycidas | reverse complement strand
ACTGTCTTCTTGATTCCCTCTTCTTTTATTGTTCTCACTCCTTAATAATGTTTCTTTTTTTTTTCTTATTTTTTTAACATTCAGTAAACCCTTGTGTATTAGTGGCTCTACTGCATTGTATGAGGTGAACTGATAAATAAAAAACCCACAATGACTGTTTCTATGTTGAAGCCTTTTTGTTGTTTTTTTTTCTTGTAGACATCCATGAAATTATTGGCACAGTTGATGTTGATGAGCATCCAGTTGAGATACCAGAACCTGTCCCAGAACCAGAAGGTGAACCTCCTGCTAGTGAGTTTCTTTTATTTCATAACATTTAATATACCTTTTACATACTATTATTGACAAGACTTACTACTGTAAAGCATGTTAAAACTGTATAATCACAAATACATGTCTTTACAGACATGTGTATAATTTATAAAAAATTTTCACACACGACACAATTTTTGGTTGGTTGTTGATCCAGTCATCTAATGAAGTAACCTCCTTAGTATATAAAAAAAAAAATCTTGACTTATTCCTAACTCTTTTTCTTTCCAGATATTCTTACTCATAAGCCCAATGACAATGATTACAATGAAACAATGTCAAGTAATCTTACCGTATGAGTACAGACTGGGGAAAAAGAACCATTTTTGCATCGAATTATTACATGCAATGAGAAATGGATACTCTTTGACAAAAGTAAGAGAGTAGGCCAGTGGTTAGATGCAAGTGAATCACCAAAAAATTACCCCAAACCTCTATTGCACCCTAAAAAGTTAATAAAGGGGTTATTCATTATTCATTCTTGCCTCAAGGGTAGGCAATATTACAGCAACTTCATATTGAGTATATGCATGAAAAATTGAAAAAGAAACACCCCAGACTTAGATGGTCCAATTTTGCTGCACAACAATGCATGGCTGTACACTTCTCAATCAACTGTCTAAAACAAAAGCTGCATAGCCTGAATTATGAAATTTTACCTTATCCTCCATATTCACTTGATATCTCTGCTTCTGATTATCACTTATTTGAGCATTTTGATATGCAAAAAAACATTCTTCAATAAGGAAGAGGTAATTGAAGCATTTGAACTGTTTCTCACATCAAATGATGAGAAATTTCTTTAAAGATGGGATCAAGAATTTAAAGGTACATTGGAGAATAGTAATTCATCAACATGGTGCGTCATCATTTCATGTGTGACAACCTAATATAAACATGATATTTAGTAGGTATGCATGATTGAGTAGATATCCCTGCTTTTTTCATTATGGCCATATCACATTCAAACATCAATTCTCATATGATCACCAAAGTTAAGCAATGTTGAGCCTGGTCAGTATTTAAATAGGTAACCACTTGGGAATCCCTGGTGCTGTAAACTTGAATGTGCAGGTGGTGTGATGGATAATGACCCAGAATTGGAAATCAGAGAACCAAGTTCCAATTTCAGTCAGGTTTGATATATTCACTTGGGAAAGTTATGAATCCACCACTTTTCCCCATTCCAGCTATGGGTTAATTAGTAACACTTGTATCAGTAAATCATTATCTTCAAAAAAAAATTCTTACAATGTAAAAATATTTTCTGGCTTTGAATAACCTGCAAAAAGTTGATAAGTTGCAAAAAAAAACACAAATCAATCAAACTGATTTTATTTAAACAGTGAATTTGCCTATTTATATTGTTCGGAGTGTTAATGTCACATTCATAATGTTTCAGCTGTTGTATGCTCTGGCCTTCTTCGGTTTGAATGAAAGAAAGACAAAACTATGTGTTAGAAGAGTGTCTTGAGATCTCTGAGGATAAGTTGTAGTAAATTTCATTAATTACTCTATCTTATCACTTCCTTGAAGAGAGTCTGTGTGTCTCTGTGCTTGTTTGTTTTATTCATATCTGTATCAGAGCTCTTTGGTATTGTAAGATTTTGAATTGGGGGACATTTTATACCTCATCTCAGAAATATAGGCAGAAGTTAAAATGGCCTCTATTAAAGAAAATATCGCCCCATAAGCCCCTTTACAGGAATTGAACCTGCATTCCCTTTATCCTTGGAAACTACCTTTAAACTAGGCATACTTAACAGCTCAGCCATGAGAGACCTTACAGCAAAGCAAGGCTCAGTTGCTCTTTTTAAGAAATGTGCATCTCTTGTTGGTGGTACCTTTCAACACCTATTTTTTTTTTTTTTTTTTTTTTTGTACTTGAAATATAAAGTAATTTTTAAGCAGTTAATGGATCTTTTTTAGCCTGACATTATTTTTTATAATTATAAACATTTATATTTAGTGCATATGCATATTTGAATAGATACCCATATCAAATATTGAAAGTTGTATGAAAGCCACTCAACAGGAATTAAAGCTGCATTGCGTCTATCCTGGAAAATCAAATCAATCATGCTTAATTGCTCAGCCACCAGAGACCTTAAAGCATGCACATTTACACACTAAATATAATGTTTATCATCAGCAGAACCTGTAACTGCTTCTATTAGATTAAAAAATTCTAGTAGTTGCTTAAAAAAAGATCCAAAAGTACATGCTACATATACTCATATAGCTTACTGAATATACTTGATATAGCTTGTGTATAATATGAACCCAGCTTCTGACCAATGCTAGTAGGCCTACTGTAGTCCAATATTGCAGTACTGGGCATCATCCTGGACATATTTTATAGCAAATAACTGGTCTTTTTCTTTTTTGGACAAAGCTACCACAAAATGGTGAGAAAAATATCTGATACAAAGATTTAGATATCATAGTTTTGTTTTCGTTCATGCCTGACTGCAGTAGCTCCTTTACCTTGGATTACGTAGTCCAAGTTTTTTCCTTTTTGTCACTACATGAAGAGCAAAACCTCATCCACTATGTTATACCACTTAAAATCAACAAATATCTTCTATAAATGAAGAATTAATGGAATTTTTTCCTATCTCAAAGTTGCATTCATCTTTGTTTTGCAAGTGAGGTATTACCTTCTCCAATGACAACCTATTTGTCAGGATTACCCTCCTACATAATATAGGGTGTCTCGCAAGTTGAGATACATACTTCAGGTGATGATAATTCAAGTCATTCTAACTAAAAATTACTTTATACATATGTTGTTTTTGCTTTATGCAGGAGTTTTTACTTCTTAAAAAAAAAAATTACCTGTCTTGTGTGACCCCCTTATTTTTTTGTATAAAAAACTGATCACAGAAACTTTTACTATACTCAGTTATATATGGTAAGTTAGTTTATCAACTAATCTGATTATAAATATAGAAAATGAAAGGATAAACATATTTCCCAAATGTTGTTTTATTCACTGCTTTGTGGGACCAACTCCCAAGAGGGTGCTTCCCCAATCACTACAATCTCAACCTCTTCAAGTCTAGAGTTAACTGTTATTTATCTTCCCCACATATGTCCATAAATTGACCTCTTATTCTGTAACCCTCTACCTCAAGTGGATCTTGGGCTTTGTACAGGGTAAACATTAATGTAAAAGAAAAAATAATATGCATGTGACAACAAAAAAAAAATTGTTCTACAATAAATGTGTGTGGCTGGCTGTCCATATTTGAGTATGCCTGTCTGCTAGGGTGGCTAGATAATTCTTTGTTACAGATGAATTTGTGTTTGTTTGACATCCACAGAGCAAACCTGTGGTTTAAACTACATCTATACTGAGCTGACCATAGTTACCGTTTCTGGTGGAGAGCTCATAATCTGGCGTAATCAGCACTTTGAACAAGACCAGTATCTCAAACCCTCGGTCATGATGATTTTTAGCTCTATGCTAACTCAACCATCAATGGCTTCCAAACAGTTTCAGCTACCAATTCTACTCAAAAGGGTTGGGTCAACCTGTGGTATGGTTTTGAGGAACTTCCCAGTGGTGCTGCATTTTGAGATTGTCTCCCTGGTTTGATACTGTTATATTATATAGACCCTTGTTCTATTTAGAGTGTTCTGGCATACTGCATCACTGTTTGGTGTGCCAGCTGATTGGCTGCTGACAGGAGAGCCCTCCAAATGATTATAAGGATATTGCTCAGAAAATAAAGGGCTGCTTGCTGCTCTCCTTGAAGGACATTTTTAATTTTTGTTGCTGCTGTAGAATGCTGCAAACAATGAAAGATAGCATGTGCACCAGGTGCTACTTATTTAAACAGTTACCTTTAGGGCAACATTTTAGTTCTATTAGTTTTAGGAAAATGTGCTTGAGGAACAGCTTTTATTCTTGGGCCCTGAATAAAATGAACACTGCTTTTCTGCATATTTTAAATGTTAATACTTTTCATTTGATGCTGTAAGTTTTTTTATTTTTGTGTGTGTGTGTCTTTGTGCCTCTAAAGACTACTGCCCAATTTCATTGTGTATTACACATTGGCAAGGAAAATATGAAGAACTCGCCTCTCTGACAAATCAACCATAGTGAAGTTCAAACCCGGGTCACATAGTCAGAATGTTAACATTGTAACCACTTAGCCACACACCTAATGTAGTAAATATAATGAAGCAAAAGAACTTTTTAACAAAAAAGAAAATGTCGCAGGTGTTTTAGGTGTGCAGTTCTCTACAACAGCCATTGCAATGCTTGTTTTAAGGATTGGCCTTATTAAAAAAAGTCTTTTTGCTTATTTTGCAGCCAAAGTAAGAAAGATCCGTTTTGCTGACGACAAAAAGAAACGCGCTTCAGATGAACCAGAAAAAGATAATCGATTCCAGTTTCCGAGGAAGCAGAAAAAGGTTGTGACACCGTTGCAGGCGATGATGTTGCGGATGGCAGGACAGCAGGCGCCTTCTCAGGATGATGATGATGAAGATGAAGCTGAAGATGACAATAATGAAAAGGATAACAAGCGTGACGATCATCATAGTTCAGACAGTGATTACGATAAGCGGGACGAAGAAGAGGAAAATGATGCTCGTGATGCAAAAAATGTAGGCCTTAAGTTTCATTTTCTTTTCTTTTATTGCCTCCATTGACTTTGAGCATGCTTCATATTACCATAACAACTAAATGTTCTAATTTTTGGTATACTTTTTCATTTCTCTTGTGATGATACTGTGGCAAAGTAGATTCCTCATATTACCGGCTGAACACGCACAAAGTTGAGTGGACCATAAATGAGTTATCAGAGTCAGAAGTGTTGTTTTTTTTAGTTTTTTTTAAATGGCTAAAAGATAAAGTCTAGGGTTCAAAGCAGTACTGACTTGAGTGAAGGGGACAAAAATAATAAAGAAATAAATGAAAAGGGGGATCAAATGGCACTTTGTTGGAAACCAGATTTTTCCACTTGCAGCCCTATGTAAGTAGATCCGGTTACAGCTAGACAGAAGAGGCATATTGGGTTTTTAACTCATGGAGTTTTTTTTTTCCCACTAGGTGCCCAGTGTGTGTGAGGTATTGGTGTATGAAGGACCAAATGGTGATGGATAAATTCTTATGGTGAATGAGTATATTGTAATGAATGAATGAATCATGATTCCGATTAGCTAGGTATAAGATAACTAGTGATGACAAACCTCAATCTAGTCTCCTTGCTTTTTTTGGCCTTGTGCCACAATTACTGTATCAGTAATAAATCTTAGACAGAGATGTTCATTCAACCAGTCACTTGGCCAAAGCAAGAAGAAGAGTAAAATGTGCCACCTACCAACCTCCTGCCAGAAAGAAAACTATGTTCAACCAGTGATCCTCATTGAAATAAATATCAAATTAGTGAGAACCAGAAGACAAAAGACAAGACACAATGTGGGGATTGATTTATCTAGTCAGTGAAAGAACCTGTTATAGGTTCACGAAACTACACTTGCCTCATATAACCATAACAATGGATTTTCAGCAAACATGAACCTTTCTTGTTCACAAAAAAAAAAAACGGAGTGTCAAGAGGACGGTTTTTCCCATGACACCACTATTATTTTAACTACCTTCACTCCTTGGCAATGTCTATTGTTTTGAAAACAATGATTAGAATTGTACTAAAACCTAAACATATGATGAAAGTGAGTTTATACATTATTTTTTTGTTTTTGAGAATTTACAACAAAAATATTAAACACTATTTATTAGATTGTTTATTTCCAAGAATAATTTTATATTTACAACATTCTAAAAACTAATAGAGTTGTACTTAAAACTAATGCAATGCAATATTTAACATTTACCAGTTTAGAAAGAAATATATACGAAAACAATTTTTTATTCCTAAATTCATAAACCTTTACTAAATTATTAAAATATATGAACCAATTATAAGGAAATCCTTATTATTTACCATTTTATAAAGTTTGAATCGATTGGCAATTAGCCAATGTTTTGCCAACAATTCCAATAAACAATATAATAACAGTCTAATAAATAAATAGCATTAAAAACAATAAACATTGCTATAGAGTGAAGGTAGTTAAAATAATAACATGTCATGAGGAAAATTGTCCTTTTAACACACCATTTTTTTGCAGGCATATTTATTCATGTTTTTTCATTTCCTGCAAGTTAGACCAGGTTGTTAATCATTACCTGACAAGTGATTGTTATAGATAGAAATAAATGTAAACCTAAATCCAAAGCTATCACCCAGTCTTTCACCAACAGGACAAATTACTCTTTATGTTGTGTTTTAATTCTTGTTTATGTCTGTATGTTCAAAAGCTGGAAAATCCTCATTGCATGTTCACAATGGAACAATAAGTGAAATGATGCCACAGTGGGAAATGACAACGTGAATCCTGTTTCCAATGTGTTTGGTTATTTATTTGCAGATATGCCTATGGTGCAGTCTTGGAGGTGACACTTTGGTTAGATCTTCCCTTTCGTCAACAAGAACTCACATTTTCCGTACTGTCAATCTCTTTTTCATGATGAGCAGTTTACAAACAGGTGGAATTGACTATTCTAACTGTTACTCTGCTAATATAAGCCCATAATTGGAACTTCTTAACTTCCAGCCAGGTTGCACTTGATCCTGAAAGTTCATTTATTTACTCCACTTTAGCCAGCAGGTGGTCACTTTGAAGCTCTAATTTTTAGAGTTTACTATCTACACAATCATAGAACCTTGTCCAGATAAAATTATTTAGGGCTCCCCTTGAATTTGTGTGTGTTCTAACCACGGCCAGGTCCCAGTGTGTCGCAAAATAAACAGAAAAAGTTGCATTGTTCTTATATACGTGGATATTTTATTTTCACTGTTTGTTCAACAAAGTAATATTGATAGCAGAATGAAATAAGACCAATTCTGCCATTGTATTTTCTAAAACTAGCACTCTGATGATGAAGGTGACCGGCACAAGAATATGGACTTATCAGCTCAGGATGACAAGACAGTTCCTCTGATGCCAATGGCACCACCTCCAACAGATCTCCAGCACCCAGCTCATCCAAACAAGTTGATACCACCAGGGCCCCCTCCAGGTGTACCGCCCGGTGTGCCTCCTGGAGTACCGCCAGGTAAGATATCTTTTGTAAATATGTCGGCTAATATGTTGCATCTGGTATAATACTGATAAGAAATCATTTATGCAGTATTGTGGGGGAAGACTTATTCTCCACTGCAGCTCTTTTCCTACAGACACAACATCATGAGCCTATTGCTATTTCCATGGCAAATGTTCTGATGAGGTCTCTTCTTTAGTTCCGCTAGTTCTAATCTTTACAGTTAGGATATGCCATGCCTACGTCCACAGAGTCGAAACACCCACATTTCCTTTGTGTTCCATATGTAAATCGGAAGTTCCATTCAGATAGCTTTTTCCCAAGAAATGTAGAACAGACTCCTGCATGGATGAAAACTGCAAGCTTAACCTCCATCATTCAAGGGTCAATTGTCATCTAACTTCCCTCACCTCATAATACTCACTTCTTTCAACCTTTTCTTTCATTCATATCACACACCTCAATCACCATAACCATTTTAACAGTAAACCTCTACCTTGAATGTTTCCTGTATCGTGTGAATGTTAGTATTAATAAAAAAATAAGTAAATCTGTAAAACTCGTTTGAATGAAACTGTTTTTTTCTCAGTTTTTGAGCTTAAATGACCATTAATTTTTTTTATTTGATTTGAGCTTAAACGACCTTCGATTTTTATTAAATCTAATAGAAACTATGATAAATAAGAATCTTCAAGTTTTATTCCAAATAGAATCTGTTTTTTTTCTTTTCTTTCTTTCTTTTTGATACTATGACAAATTTTTGGTTCTTCTTCTTTGTGGCAGGTCCTCCACCTGGTGCACCTGTGTTTATGAGACCTCCTCCTCTGCGGCCACCAGCTGGCACAATGCCAAGGTTGCTACCCCCTGGTCCACCTCCTGGCAGGCCAGCTGGCCTTCCTCCTGGACCACCACCAGGTCTCCCTCCAAATGTACGGGGTTTACCTCCAAGATTACCACAAGGTCCACCGGGTAAGTAATTGTTTTTCTTTTTATCTCTTTTTGATTAATTATAATTTTTGCTTGTTAGATTTAATAGCAATATGTCATTTGTGAAAGTGAAGGTGGAATTATTTTGTTCAAATTATGTTCATACATTGGAACTTCAATCAACTATGCACATACATCACTGACATTTGAAGAGTTGATTTGGGATTGAAGAAAATTCTGTTAATGTCATTCATTTCTCAGTTTTGTCACTTCAGTCTATTTATGTAATAATTGGTTCTGAATTAAAACAAATTACTGTACATGTATTGAAGTTTAAAAATCTGTCAACATTTTGTATTACTATTAAATTTGTAAAATTCCTCAATAAAAAACAATCTATATAAATGTATATGGTGATTTTCTAAGTGTAGTTTAGCTGTAGCACAAGACTAAAAGTTTGGGGCACCTAGTAAGGATTGAACTCATTACTCAGTTGTAATTGATCTAGCAAAACAGGTTTGCTAACCATTACACCATGTAAATGCCCCCTTGTAAATAAATATGTGCTAATATGGAAAAGTTGTACTACACAGTTGTAATGGTTGTTCAGCTTGCTGGCTATTTCTTCATGGCGAGATGTCCTGGATGTGCATCTGTGGATTTAAATATTTCCTGTTTCCTATTTTCAAGTTTGTAAGAAGCGACAAAATGATTATCTGATTTTGTACCAAGAACATCTACTTGATGTCTAGAATATCTTGAATTTCCATTATCATCTTAAGAAACTTAAAGAATTTAAAATGTACGTTTACATATTCTATAGGATATTTTTTTAAATATTTCATCAATGAATGGAAATGAACTTTAAAAAAACAACTTGTTTGATGCTTTATGACCATTTTGGGCACATTCTGTAAAGTGATGGTTAACAAGCTAATTTTGCAACCTATAATGTATTTGATCCTGATAAAGGACTTCATCAATCAGACTTTTAACTAACTGAAAGAAAAATATTATAGAATCTCTTTATTTCATATTTGATGTCATTAGAATACTATAGAAATTTCTTGGCAGCATTTTATGTTGTTGTCATTCTTGTAAAATCTCTTAAAAAGAAACAAAAGCTATATTGAAACTATTCTATCAACTAGCACCATGCAGCAATTTGTACGGATTCTACAATTTTTATCGCCATCAAAACCAAAGAAGAGTCAATCTATGTTGGAATGAACTTTAACAGACTCAATGTATGATATGTAAATTTACGTTCATTTTGATATTTAACTCTCTTTCTAGGTGTGGCACCGCCTCGTTTAATCCGGCCCCCTGGTGCACTACCCAGTATTCCTCCTCCGGGATTACCTCCACCACCAGGTGTTGGTGGTCTGAATGCACTCAACCCCAGTGTACTGAGTGCTCCGCCCAGTATTGTCAAACCTCCATTGAAGTCAAATGAAGAAGAGAAGAAGACCGCAAACAGTGCCACAATAGAAGCAAAACCACAAATCAAGAATTTCCTTGCGGATGTTACTCGGTTCACTCCAACAGCTTTGAAGGTGAAGAGAGGCATTCGAGATGCCAAGGGTAGGATCAAGATGATAAGTAAGTATTTTGTGTTGAGTATCAAATTTGTGTGTCACTCTGAGTGTATAGGAAATAATGTTGAATAAATAAAGATAAGAATAAAGTTGAATGGCAGTCTCTTGAATGTGTCCGTGTTGCTTAGATACATGTCATTAGTTGGAACAGAGAATATTGTTCTTATTAAACAAGAAAAAAGACCTATCAAATTATAGAACAAGTTTCTTACGGCCATGTCACGTTCAAACACGGGTTCACATATGATCACATATGAAGTTAAGTGATATCAAGCCTGGTCAGTACCAAGATGGGTGACTGCTTGAGAATACCTGTTGCTGTAAGCTTGGATGGTGTGGTGGAGAACAGTTTGGATTTGGAAATTGGAGAGCTAAGTTCTAATTCCAATCATGTTCTTTATATTCACTTATGCAGAAATACCCTTGGCAAAGCTATGAATCCACCACTTCTCCCCACAGCTATGCATTAATTAGTAGGATTTGTATCAGTAAATCATTATTATCTCCACAAAATTCTTAAAATCTAAATCTATTTTCTGGCTTTAAATAACCTTCAAAAACATATCTATCAATATAAAACAAGTAAATTTACAAGATTACCATTCTCTAACAAACAATATTAACATGGAAGAAAAAATTTATATATGTGCAACAAAAAACTCTAAAAGAAAGGTATTTTATTCATAAAAGGGAAAAAGATATGCTAACAGTATTACTCTCTCTAAATATATATGGCAACAAAATAAAAAATTACATGTTTAACCATAATCTAATCTACATACATGGTGGCTGTTCACTTGATTATGAGGGTTACCTTCTTGGCACCACGACTTGGTATCTGTTGCTGTTGCCCACTCATGGGTTCTGCAGTGCCTCTTAAAACCATACATTGATCAATTGATTGGGGAGAAGTGCAAACAGGTAAGGGGGTACAAAGGACAGTTGGTTTTTCTAGGGTGCATAGCTTAGTACAATAAATGTTCATTAATTCTTTTTGAAAAATGAAAAGTTTTATTATTTAACATAAAAAATACTCCCACTATTTTAAAAACTGATTAAAATAACAAATATTTATTTAATAAAAATGCAATATTGTTTTTTTGCATATCTTCAAATTTTTATCTATACAAGAATCTAGTTTCCAGTTCACTCTGCATTTACAAGAACTATAAACAAATCACAAAGCCAAATGCTTCAAAAAGTTGGGAATTGGCTCCAGAAAGAAATATTTACATATGGTCAGTTATATGTTGCATGCTCAAGAGTAAGAAATCCTAAGAATTTATTCTTCTCTGTTAAAAAGAAAAAAAAAATTTTTTCTTAAAAATTATTGTTTACCATGAAGTCCTATAAAAGTATTTTTTCAAATAAATCAGCTTATTCACATTTCATCGACTGGTTTACGAAATTGAACAAAATGTAGAGTTTGTAAATCTTGACAGAAAATGTTAGCAATAACTTCAACAATACTAAATACTGTGAGGATTTCAAAATGCACCGGCATGTTGCAAACAAATTCTAGTTGGCAAAAATGCTGAACAAAATTCTCAATAAACAATAAGAAAAGAAAGAAAAAGAACAGTGCAAAATAATGCTAAGCAAACAATATATATGCAAGTCAAAAATAGACAAAACAGCAGTAATAAGGCAAAAGGTTCACAAAGTAAAAACAATGTTAACAAGCAAAAGGGATCCAGTCAAGTGATTGTAGAGTTCTGATTTCTAGACAAAAAGAACAAAAATATGATGAATGAGACCAAGGGGTGATCAATTTTTATTGCTTAGGAAGAAATTCCAGCATGCATCTGTAGGATTTGTCTATAAATTTGCGGAGGGCGATGTTTTTTGCAGTTATTTCCAGAAGAAAATCAAAAGAAGACTAACCAAGGATTTATGAAAATACATCCTCTTCTAATTAAAATAATTGAAACACTTGTCATTAAATAAATAAAAAAAAGATTCATTATGCCAGAAAAAACTCCTTATGCAATCTTTTGGAAGAGAACTGTCATATTTTGACTTGAAGTATCATTTGCTAGCTTGTTTTCCATTTTGTTATTATTTCATTTGATTTTCATTTGTTTTTCCTGTTTCAGCCAAAGAGGAGGAGAAGCGGCCATTGGGTCTCCCTGCTAAACCAGCACCGGCAGTAACGCAAACAAAGACAAAGGATGATGTTTACGAAGAATTTATGAAAGAAATGGAGAATCTTCTTTGATTTGGAAATTTTCATGGGAGGTGCTACTGCAATGGAACCACCTACTGCCCACACCTCATTGCCTGCTGCTGTACATAAATTGACCATAAAATTTGCAGTAATTATCGGCCGAGCATTAATCGGACATTCTGGACTGTTTATGTTGAGACAGTACATTCAATCCATTTTTTTATGATTAAAATTAATCTTTACATGATGATCTTGGCAGTTAGGGTTTTCTTCAAATGCTGAACAAGATGTGTTGGTTTAATTCTGAGATTTCAATTGGTCTGGTTTGATCCAACAAATTTAGAAGGAAAACTTTAAACCATATGCACCCATTTCTTCT
>OZ010608.1:52517126-52534626 GCA_963932145.1 Acanthosepion lycidas | reverse complement strand
CGACTGAACAATTTTTTTTAGATTAAAAGCAAAATACAACCTCCTTTACGAAAAAAAAAATAAGTGGCGGCTAAATTTTGTCGGCTTTACTGAGAACAACTGATCGAATATTGCCTACGTTTCATTTAACCTAAGGGAGGACGCAAAAATGAATAAATTTTTTTCCTAAATGGGTCATGACCCGTAGATTTGCAGTCAATGGCAGCACAGACGTTAAAGGTAAGTGGATGTTAATGGCTGCATATTTTACAGACTAGACAATGCTATTTCCTTAAAAAATGATACATAGTACTAATTTAACAAAATGTTAAATAACTTATATGTTTTGTGAATTTCCTATATAAAAAAGTATAGTTGATTAACAAATAGCTTCTTTAAGAAACCACTACGTAATTTAAACATATAGAATTACTCGGTAAATTAAAATGCAACTGTCAACTCTTTATATAAGATGTTAATAACAATAACCAAAAAATGCAAAATGTCAAGATTACCAATCAAATACCAATACATCCGTACAAGTTATTACCAAAACTATCAGGAGAGTAATACCAAATTATATTAAATCCAAATTAATCTTACAAATAGAAAGATATACCATATGTGGTACACAACGATTCATCTAAAATCTAAGAAAAAACACTGTCAAATTCCAAGTTTAACTGAATTGTATTGTACAAAGATAAATTGTGTTTAACTAATTTACCTATACAATAAAATATTGATGACATTTTCAAGCTTAAATTGATGTTAAAATAAATTTCTTTTGGGAGAAATGTAAGTAACGTCTTTTAGAATTATATGTCTTTTTAAAAAAATCATTTCACCCCAAGCAAAACAACAGAGCCACTAAGACGCAGGGTTTTTCTGAGTTCGAAAGAATATAAGAAAAACATTAAGCAGCGAGAACAATTCAAGAACAGGATTTGAAAATACAAAAGGAGTATTGCACACCTTATATCTAGAAATATTCAACTTTTTGGAAATTTGTCCTTGAGCGCAACTATCTTTGAATACAATTTCAATTTGTACCCTCACCTCAATGCTTAATTGCTCTGATTTTGCCATTTTATGCAAATTACTTCAAAATTAAATATAAAATAAATATATGTAAATACTGTCGTAATGGTCCAATCTTTTTTTTCTTCTTCAAACCGTGACAGCTGTATATGTTTTGTTCACAATATTAGTGAGTTAACATTTAGAACCTGTATTAACATTTAACTTAGGTGAACATTTTGAAAAAAAATATTGAGAGGTTAAGGGTGAAAACAAAATATAATGTTTCTCATACAAAATATTCATAATTTAGCAAAATGTATTGTGGACAGACGAATCCAAATTTGAACTTTTTGGTCGTAAGGGGAGACCAGAGAAAGACTGGAAAATAAAAAAAAAATACATTGTAGTTACTGAAATTTTATCTTTTACTTAAAAAATATGCGAAAATATCTAACGTGTTTTTTTTTAAGAAATACAAAGTGGCTCCAAATGTTTTGCATGTTATCGAGAAAGCTCCTCAGACATTCCTATCTCTAATTTCATCTTACTAGATCTGCCTCATGGTGCCAATTGCTTTTTTGGTTGTCTTTGTTTTCTTTTATCTTGGAAGTACCAGGTGTGAGCTTGTCGCATGGTTGATTTCTTGTGTTTTTTTTTTATAGTAAGGGATTTCTTTTACGAATGTGTACGTCAACTTTCATCTTCAGACTTTGGCCCTGCATTAGTGGAGTTCTAACCAGTTTAGCAATTTAAATTAAATCCTATTTTGGGAGATGAAAAATTTTAAATCTTTTATTGTAGTTTTATGTTTAGGCAGTCAAAGTCCGCTGATTTCCTATCAAGGAATGGAGGTATATATCAGAAGAAAAAGAATTTATTATCGAGTCAAAGCTGCTGGAGTATAAATATATGAAGCTGCGTTGAGTGGGGAATTAGACTCCGTCCTACAACCCTCATCCCACAGACGAAACGTTGCCAGACTTCCACTACTATATTCGTTATTACTATGGAAGATATTCAAACGAGTTACATTCCTTAGTGCCATCATCTCAGAACCTTCACTGCTAGGACTCACTATACCGTGTTCGTAGTTATAAACCATTCCCCCATTACCTTCGTGTTCCTTTAATAAAAACCAAGTTCCGCTCAGACAACGTTTTTCTCAAAACTGTTACTTTGTGGAACAAAATCCCGCGAGAATGCCTCCCTGACAACTGCAATCTTGGTCTCTTTAGGTTCAGAGTCAATTGATATCTATCCTAAACGCCTTCATAATACTCTTACTTGTCCCTCAATTACAATCACACTCAGTAATCCTCTACCTTGAGTGGTTCTTAGACCTTGTATTAGGTGAATCGTCAGTAAAAAAAAAAGAAAAGAAAGCCATATATGACGCCCAGAATATACCAAACACATGCATGACAGCCAATTTTTTATACTATTGATCACCCAGTACATACACAAGTGATAAGGAGTTAGGTTTGGACAAAAGCAGACAATAGTCTTGCAGTTAGTTGTAGACGCCTTCAATTCGGGTAACCCAGTCCACTCAGACAATCTCTGATTTAGAGTGTTCCTAGGTACCTGAACGTGACACCCAAGTTGCCTTGGCTGCCGCATTCTTTAAACCTAAACACTTGGCTATGATGCTCTATAACAACTCTCACTTTTTGGCTATTGTGACATGTGGGACTTCCTTTCTTTGCTTGATTCATCAGTAGCAGCAACGGAAGTAATCAGCAGGGTAGAAACGGAAATCATAAAATCATTGACTGAGCCCTATTCGGCTTCTTTTCCACTCTTCCTTTTCAGTGGCCGCTACCTTCAAGGACAAACTTGAAGGGCTACTCACAATCTTTGCTGCAGAAGACTCGTACCAGTCCTAGGAGTTTGGCACTCAGATTTCTTGTTCCTCGTGGTTACAAGTGGAGAAATCTCTCTCTACGAAACATCTACTTTGTTCACTGGGAAACCCAACTCTCTTTCCTGCAAAATACCTCTATTTTGCATTCTCTTTACAGCCACAAAATAAAAACTGTTAAACAGTTATTTCGAACCTTGGGCTTCATTCCACTCTTACTGCCGGGCACACACACGCACATGCAACCGGGAAAAAATCTTTACAGCTCTTCCACTACTCCCGCTTATGGACAGAGATGCAGAGCGCCTCAGTCCATAAGAGACATGCCCAGCTGGTTATGGTTAGGCAACTGACCAGTAAATCTGTGGCACTGAACGGGATATTTACTGTGGCACATCTCTCAATTGACCAAGCAAAGTCTGTACATGTTAATGCCTCCAATCAATGAATATCCGAAGCCTGAGAGCCGTTGTTGTTATTTATTTTAAATCTGCCTCCTTGGTATCAACCAGAAGCGTTTCTCATCTGACAAAAAACATTTTTCATACTAAGGATTGAATGCGTATTTAGATGGCTTCTCAGACCCGATGTGTCAGCGGCAAAAGAAACAGCGGGAGATTCGTAGGGAATATTTTAATAGTCAATTCCTAAGAACATTACTATTTTTGTCTACCATCTTTAATTTTTTTTCTTTTTGTTTTTCTCTTTCTTTCTAAGATGTCCGTCTGAAAAGAAACGGTTTTCTCTTTCTCTGTCTATTTCTTTCTTTCTTTCTTTCTTTCTTTCTTCCGGCGACACAAAAGCAATGCGTATCGCGCCAGATGGACCCCCTACAGAGTAGCCAACGCAGCTATATCATTGGCTTTCGGCCAAGCATCTGATTAAATAATGGCCAGATTGTTTCTTCCCTGGTACTGGTCTACCCGAGGAGAGAGGTGAACTTGGTCAAGGTCACTGTGCACTGTGTAACGCACTTGACAGTTGTCTCTCTTCACCTTTCAATTCATCATTTCCACCCTTTGATCTCTCTATCTGTTCATATCTAGCTAGCGAACTTGCATCATATTTATTTTCTTTCCTCTATACTGTTTACCACGCCCACTAGCTAGCAAGGACAAATGTGTAACGTAATACAGCCACAACTTAAAACCACACACACACACAGATATATATATTAGCCCTATCAGACGATATTTAGGCCAGATCCTGCGGAGGCCTCTTGATTGAGTTGTCAGCTTGTTCAGGATTTTGAGAGTCCCAAAATCTTTGCATATTCTCAGCATTGGAAGCTCTCCCGACTGCCGTTTTATCTGGATTTTCATTTACTTTTCCTCGCTCCAGCCTTGGCTGTTTTGAATGCAATCTGGTCCTCTTTTGGGAGAGATTTCTTTTTGGCGAATCATACTGCTGGCGTATGCGATAGGCAACAATAAACTACAGAAGAACTTAAAATTGATCACTGCATTTAAGTTTTGCATTAATATTTAAGTTTACCCTTTAAAAGTTCAGCGATAATTCTTCTGCCGCCACTTAATTTAAAGAAAATGTACGGAGGTCCTTACTTTCGGTACAAATATTAGGTTGGTGCAAAAAATAATGTCGTTTTTGACGTTAAAAAATACGTCAAAAACATTATTTTTGCACCAACCTAATAATTATTTTTATTCCATGGGCGATGGAACTCCAACTTCCATCTTTGGGAAATTTTCAATTTCTCCTTCCCTCTTTCTCTTTTTTTAATCACTTAGCTTTTTTTCTTTCTCCATAAATCCTTTTTACCTTTTATGGAAAATTCCCAAAATTTTCCAGTTGTGCTTTGTTAACTGTATATCGGAATAAAATATTTCAGTACCATCATGGTTTCCCACCTGAAGAAACGTTAATTTTTAATGTACAGTTTTGTAGTGGGTGTGTGCATGTTCTAATTTAACACTGCATAATAAATATCTATTGCTCTACTTTTGTATTGAGCCCTGTTTTTAAATTAATGTTTTGAACGCTGAAATTTTACTTTTCGTTCTTCTACATTTGTATATATATATATATATATATATATATATATATATATATATATATATATATATAACTCGGTGAGTTAATATTTGAAGCTGTTCGATCGAATGTGTTTGTTGCGTCATTTTAGAAGCAATGACTGCTTTATTTTTCTTTTTGTTGTAAAGACATGTTTGATGAGTTGGTCACATTGCATACATTCTCTCTCTCTCTCTCTCTCTCTCTCACACACACACACACACACACACAAACAGACACACACACACACAGGGCCAAATGGAGAGACTGAATATCTAGAAAGATTACGTTACGTCAGTTTTTCAAGCAGGAAAAATGTGGTTCTATAGAAAGGTGGATACCATGGACCGATCAACAATCAATCATGTGAGCAACGACCAAGTTCTTGAGACAATGGCAACAAAAAGGACACTTCTACTTAACATCAGGAAGAGACAGTTAAAATTTCTGGTGCACATAGTGAGGCAAGCAGTTCTAGAAGATTTGTTACTCACATGACTGACTTAAGGTACGAAAAATCGAGGAAAGCAACGCATAACCTTCCTTAAGAGCTTGAGTGAATGGATGGCGAAGCGGGGTTTGGGAGAGATGGCAACAAAGACAAAAGTTATCAAAAGCTACAAAGGATAGAAGATTGGGGAGAGCCATTGAAGCCAAAGTCCTGAAGGGACACAGCACAAAGAAGAAGATGGTCTGTTTGTCCCGAAAAAGTAGCATTCGAAATCCTGACTTTTTACGGTGTTACACCGATCTTACCTTAAAAATCTATATTTGAAATCCTGATGATCTTTTGGCGGATATTTTTAGATGGCTGAGTGGTTAGAACGCTCTCTTTGTGACCATGAGACCCGGGTTCGAATCTCAACATGGTCGATTTGTCAGGAAGGTGATTTTTTGATGTTATCGGTCTGGGGAGGCAAACCCAGCGTGCGTCACCTTTGGAAAGCACCTCAAAACCATACCACGGTTTGACCCAAGCCTTGTGAGTGAAATTGAGTAGACAGAACTCTTCAGAGTGTAGTAATAATAACTGAAAAATATAAAGAATCTCATGTGGAAAGCTTTTAATAAGAAGGGCTTAAAATATGTCGCCATTTTTTTTTGGGGGGGGGGCAGCAAACTCGTATTAAGAAATGAATCTATAGGACATAAATGGGGATCAATTTTCTGTTGTTATTAAGAATTAACTGTTCTTGACCCCACATAGTTACTGCATAAATCTGTCTGAAAAGTAACGGGACTGCGGTCAAAAACAATTTATTTAAATTCCAAACAAACTACATGGTTTCAACTTTGTTATGTAACAATAAAGTGTCGCTGCCGACACTTGAGTTTGAATATAGATCGCCAGTGTGCAAACACAGGCGATCCCATTATTGAATTAAGTAGATTACGTGGCCATAGAGGAAACGCATAAGTAGGAACTAGGTTGGCGTCTAATAGATCGTCATTTCTAGTCTAACTTCTATTACTTTTCGGGTCACTATTTCTACTCTATCCTCTATTACTATACGGACTGCTATTGTTTACTCTATTCATTATGCTATTCTCTATACGGATCACTATACAGATTACTATTCGAGCGAGTATTATCAAGCAAGTATTATTCGTGCGAGTGATATTCGAAGGCGTCTGACACCAGTATTGTTCAACGGTATTACTATAGTTGTAACTGCGATTATAAAGTCTCTACTACAACGAGCAATACGAAAGTGACAACGGGTATTCGTTGGCATCACAAAACCCTTCAAAGTAACCCCCCCTCCAGTCTAATGCACTTTTCCATCCTGTGCTACGTTTCTAAGCACTGCTGGAAGGAATTTTCTTGGATGCCCATCATCACTGTCGTTACGGTCCTCTTGATGGCCTCCTCGCCTTCAAAACGGACCCTCTTTATCCCTTTGAGACTGGGGAGAAAGAAAAAAGTCACACGGAGCAAGATTATGTAAATAGGGAGGTTGTTTCAGTACGGTGATGTTCTCGGCCAGGAAGTGTCGGGTGTTCAGGTCGTTGTGAGCAGCTGCATTGTCGTGGTGAAAGTCACGATTTGTTCTGCCACAACTCTCTTCTCGTGCACTGAGCAACCGCCGTAGGATCTATTTGTAGACTTGCTCGTTGATAGATTGTGGCAAGAACTCACTGAGGACGATACATCTCACATCGATAAACAAATAAGACCCGTTACTTTTCAAACAGACTTATTTCTTCAATTATTATAATATTTGAATAAAAATATATTTTATTTAAAGTTTCTCTTTTAATTATACTTAACAAAAGATGACGCCTTTTTTTTCGATGTGTGTAGTAGGCATCCGTTTATCTCGAGAGATAAATGTATCGCTCTGTTTGGTCAAAATTCAATCCTTTGGTGCTTAGACTGTAGTGACCTCTCCAGGAGAGCGTGCACTTCCTAGACTACATGCTCCCGCTCGCTACCTCTCGCCCGTACCGACAAGATCCAAAGGAACACAGGAATACATTTGGGGCCGGCTTGACTGCAGGAGTTGCCGGAAAATTGTCAGTGCTGACATCCAACCGCTTTCGGGGCTCCACTCCAGATTTCCTGTCTGGATTTATTTTCATGGCCTTTTCCTCATTTGGATATGACGGCAAAGAGCGAAGTTTTAGAATCAGGGTTTCCCTTTTCCCTAAATCCTTTTCCTGGTCTGCCGGACGCCATCTACCCGAAGTCGCTGGTTATGAGGTATGACTAAACTAGTATTAATATAAGATTCTACTGGACATAAGTGGGGTTCGGTTTTCTATTATTACTAAGAATTACTTAAATACTTGGTTTGGTAAGATTACTCATAATTTATCGACATGATCTCTATGTACTTTGCTAGAATCATGTTGAAAAAAAAAAAAAAACTGATTCTCACCAATAGTGCTTTATTATCGAAAGGACGCTGTCATTGAAATTTCTGTTCCATAACATTGTAGACAGTGCGTTATTGGTGTTTTCCGTGAGAGTCCGGTCTGTAAAATACACATTGATCATACTCAGTCAGTTAAGTGCCACACGTAAAACACACTTGGGCGATCATGTGTCTTTCGATATATGACTGACAAGGCAGATTTTTCCCGCATCAGGTTTCTAGAGTAAGCGGAAGTTAACTATTTCAAATCAAAAGATCAAATGACAAAAATAAACACACCACGCAATGGCTCCCCGCTGCCTTCCGGTTTCAAACATATTCCAAATTTTCAAATTAATAAAAATAAAGAATAACCAATAAATTCAGCCCCACCCCTCACCCACCCAAATAAATATACATAGGCTTCTGGGACCTACATGATGCCATGTAAACCAGACATCCATTCAACTTAGCACTGACAGTAGTAAAGGGACACGAGTGAACCTCGTCGTTTTATCTTTCTCACCAAAGCAACAGTTAACCCGAGACCTGAAGAGGTCAAGATTGTAGTGATTGGGAAAACATCCTGCCGGAAGTCTATTTCACAAAGCAACAATTCTTAACAAGAAGCTGTCGGAATTTAAGTAACTTCTTCTACGATTACGAAGGGAAATGGGGATGATTCACTCTTGTGTACGTGGCATAGTGGGTCACAGTTGTAAAGGTCAGAGGTGGCGGAATCAATGAATATAGAACACATGCCATAGAAGTAACTAGAAGCTCGCAACGTTTCGTCGGTAGGAAAGTGTTTGTAGGGTGGAAAATAATTAATTACTCACAAGGCCACGTAGACGCTTTTGAACTCTATCAACACAGGCAAGTGAGGACTGATATGCCCAGATATGGCAGAAATACTCCATTTTTCTGTCTGACCTAGCTCTTGTGAAGACAGAGTATAGCAGGGGGTGGGGTCAGATACTTAGTCGAGTGGCACAATGAATCGACCCTTTTCCCAGCATTTTTACCAATAGATCGTATATATGAGTTCCACTTGAGACCCGGGGAAAGCTTGAGTCTTAATAAACGTCCAAGATATGGATCATCCTTGAAAGAACACCCATCCATCATTATAGGGTAAGTTCTTTTCCCTTGTGACCCGACTGCATGAATTTAAGTGTGCCACTAGATTGTCATCAAGGTCCCACCTGATTACTGTTGATATAGCTAAATGCAACCGCCACTTCTACTCCAACAGTTTCTTTTCTCGCACTTCCCGCCTGTGGAACTACATTACATTTACTTGCTTCCCTGATAACTACAATCTTCAAAAATTGAAATGCAACATCAATTGCCATCTTCTGTCTTCTTCAATCTCGTTCATGTTATGTTTTCCTCAATCATCCATATACCCAGTCTTTTCTTTCACTTTCACTCTCTGTCACACACTGCGCATTAGTGGCGTTCCCGCTTTGCTTGGGGTGAAATGATTAAAAAAAAAAATGAAGAAATTTCGAGTCCGCTCGTCAGGAGATTAAATGCCAAATTGATATTGGAGTTATTCAACCGTAAACTTTACGAGTTCAAACTTGGAGGAAACCTATCAGTTGTCAATAAACATTAGGTACCCCCAAAGAAGCACGATACCTAAAATTTAAAATGGATTTTGTTCTAGTTTTAATTTCAAGTTAATACATTATATTTAATATTTTCAGAAATCAAAATACTTTGCTGTATTTCAAAATTAATTAAAATTGACTGGATGGAGCGTTTTTAATCGCTAAAGATCGCTGATTATAGCGACATTTTTAACCATCGTTCAGCACTCTTTATTAAAACTCTTAAAAATAAAACATACTTTATTAATATAAAGTTTATTTAATGTGATTTGGAACAAATATTACTTACTTTTAGTTTAAAATATCACAGAAATTCATTTTTTAACACGGACGTAGGTGTTTATTTAAGGTGTTGACAGCTTGACTGACAGGCAGAAGTTTATCTAATTTTTTATATGGGGACATATCTGTAAAAATTACTTGAGGAATATAACGTGAGCACCTTTTTTATATAATGTTTAACTACCCAGTAATCTTAAAAATTTAAGAAATTATTCTTCGTAATATTAGGTTGGTGCAAAAATAATGACGTAATAATGTCGTTTTTTGACGTTAAAAATACGTCAAAAAACGACATTATTACGTCATTATTTTTGCACCAACCTAATATAATGCTTTATTAAATTTTAGGTACGTTGGGTTTAAATTTACTATAGTTATCACTCTTATTTTTTGATAAGATCGTATATAGATGTCGGTATTTGCAAAATCGGTACGTTTATACACACAAAAAAAATAATCAAAATTCTTTTTAAAATATCGGTAGTCGCTGAATTGTAGTAAACTTTTCCATTTACAGTTAGTAAATATAGTTTTTACTTCATAATAATATCACTTCACCAGCACAAGTTAATACAGACATTTAAATATTAAAAAATTTATAAATTATTCTAATTAAAATTGAAAAAAAATCAAACAATTCTTATAAAAATACATCTATTCTTCGAAAAAAAAATTTCTTAAGACAATAGTGTCCATAATATATTTTATTCATAAAAGAAAAAATTTTTTAATTAAATAATGTTTTAGTTTTATTGCATTTTTTTTTTTTTGTGTTGCTTCAAGTCTCTTCATCTTTCAGGAGATTGTACAGCTTTCACTGCCATATCAAGTAACAGTTCAGTACTCTTTTCTTCGTTTCTAATGAAGATTTTCTCTCTCTTAATATTCTACTTCACGTTAGGAATGCAACTTTGGCCATTCCAATACGTCTTCTGATCTCAGTGTCGCACTTTCCGTCCTCTGTTAGAACACTTCCCAGATAGTTAAACTTTTGTAGTTGTTTGATTTTGGTACCCCCAATTTGTAATTTGCATTTTGTGCTCATTCTTTTGCTTCCTGTCTTCTTGCATTTACTCCTTTCTTCTCGCTTTTCTTCGCTTTTCTAGTTTCCTTTCCGTGTTTGCTATCAACACTGCCAGCTACATATCTTGTTAAGATTGTGACTGCTAATAATGAATCCTGACACAAGTTTTAATTCTCTCAGAATTGCCTCACTCTTAAAAAGAGTTAAAATATTAAAATCACCTCATTAGATTTATGGCCAACAATCGGCTCTCAGATCACATAAGCACCCAAACTCATCAAGATGTAAGCGGCTTAGCTCAGAGTCTTATTCTCATTAAGGGCCCAATATGGTCACTTCCAGAGCCGAACTTAGGCCTAAAGAGAATTCTAAGATAATATAATGCGGGAGGGGGGACGGTCTTTATGTAAATCTGGCACTGGACACTTCAAACTTGGTAAAAAAAGATCTGTCAAAAATGTATCTAGAAAATAGCCCTTGGTTGACCATCTAGTGTTGGGGTCCCTAAGCTGCAGCCTATACTAGCCCATATGTAAATCCGACATTGGACATTTCAAACCTGGTAAAAAAAAAAAAAAAAGATTTGTCAAAAATATACCTAGAAGGAATGCAAACTAGTATAAAATGTAGGGGGTGCCCACAGAAAAAGGCCGTATGATAACATTTATAATTGATTAGAAATCAACCCTAACCCCGTAAAGCGAGCAGCAAAAGACAGCGAAATCTGGATGGAACTAAGTTATGTGAGCGATGGGTGGAGAAAGTATTTGATAAGGAGAAATTAAATGAATTTTTACATAGTAAGTGGTTCGTTGATAATATCCGTATGATGTCAAACTGAACCGTACCACTGTGACTGTACAAGTGTCGACCAGTATATATAAGTTATGGAGATATGGTCATTATCATAGTTTAAATAGCGTCTTAGTGGCTTTATCGCCTTATTTGCAGAGAAAAGATTAAAAATAAATAAAGAAAAATCAGAAAAAATTAACTGCAAACATTCATATGGGCACGGTAATACGTTTTGAGGCTCTTATTCCGGAAGGGACAGAGAGGGAGAAGGATTTTTTTTCCTGTCGGAGTAGATGCTGCGGTTGTAGTATCTGTTCCGTGCCGGAGGCTCTCTCTTCTCTCTTGTGTTCCCCCACCCCCACCCCGTTGCGTATCATCTGTTCCGTAGCGGTAGTATGACCGGCTATGACTAGCTTAGACAAGCTATGACCAGCTTAGACAAGCTGTGACCAGCTTAGACAAGCAATGACCAGCTAAGATCAGCTCGAAACACTTGAGGGAACACTCGTGTCCGCACGTTAAAAATCGACCTTTTGTCACAACCTGACTCAGTGGGAAGTCAAGATAAATCCTGGGTGAGGTAATACGTTAACATAGGATGTGCTGGTAATGTTACGCTAGTTAACGAAGAAAATGGAACGAGTGGGCCAAGTTCGAATCCCAGCCTAGTCTATTGAATTCTTTTTCACGTGGAAATAGCTATAGAGAAGCGAGTGTTTGGTTTATGAGAAAGCGGTTGAAGGGTGGAAAATAGTTCATCACATGAGCTACATAGACGCTTTCGAAATCTGGAAAAACTGGAAAGTGAAGATTGGCCACCTCCAGCCCAGTAATAACAGCAGTACTCCATTTTTGATCTGACCTGGCTTTTGTAAAAATGGAGCTTGTTAAATCGAATCAGATACTTACAAAAAACAAAACAAAACAAAAAACAAAAAAAAATCCAAAACAACTAAACTATTAACGTCCCATGATCGCCGAGCTGACCCCGAATTTTAGCCCAACATATAGCGTCATATAGGAAGAAAATGAGTAACTACCGAGAGCGAGGTTCGAGCGTGACACTCTGGACTTATGTTTTCCGCTAGGTGTATAAATAGCCATGTCAGGTTACTGACTGCATTGATTATTGAGTGGAGCTATCCAGTGGAATTAGCGTGAATTATTGTGCGTCGATGATTTTGATTTTGATTTAGGATTTACCGGACGTTAATCCCTGCCACGCTGCTAATAAGGTATTCACCGAAATGGTTAATTATTTTTGGTTGACTTTTACTTCTTTCTTCTTGTTAAGTATTTATTTGCGGTTGTAATTAAATACTGTTTTATCTTAACTCTTGAGTTATACTTAATCATTAACGGCCATAGTACGTCACAAAAATGAGGAATGGGTGTTCTCTAGGAGGCGTATTGCTTTGAACGCCTTTTAATTTACTCTGATATTTTCTAATTAATTTATGTGCATTATTTTATTTTATTTGTTTTTTTTTTTACTCCAATCGTTCTTAAGGCACAACTAACGCATATCTGATTCACAGGGTCGTGATTTACAGGCTGAATTGTTTTAATTGGACATAAGTCTTTGTAAAAAGAAAAAGTTGAAACATTTCAAAATCACAATAGACTCAGATTATATAATATATCAAAAACCTTCGAGAAACAACTGGCTTAATTCCAGTTGTCCCTCTCATTAAAAGCAGTCACATCAAACAGCAAAAATGTTTTTTCAAAAAATATCTCTAGAAGGGCCGATAACTGGTAGAAAAAGTAGGGGTGACCGGAAAACAAGGAGGCATGAAAACATTTAATCAATTCCTACGTTAGCTAAGAAAGTTGGTTCACTGTGTCGTCCGAGACAATTTTTCTCTTCAGAATCTATCATACATATCTATAAGTCTACCATTCGCCCATGCTTTGAATATTGCTGCCACATATTCTTGATGAAATCCAAGGAAGAATCCGCAATGTTATTGGTCCTGACCTGGCATCTCGGTTTCATGTCACTTTCCCACCGCCATAATATAGCTTCCCTGTGCCAATTCTATAAATACTTTCATGGTAATTGTTCTGATGAACCATTCCGCTACGGTGCCTCGACTTTATGAATTTAAGCGCAGAACTAGATTGACAACAAAGTCTCATCAATTTACAATTGAATCGGCTGTTCTATGCTAACAGTACATTCTGTCGCAGTATTCGCTTGTGGAAATCTCTTCCGGTTCCATGCTTTTCAGCCAACTTTGATCTTCAAAAAATTAAATACAATGTCAATCGTTATCTATTGTCTTTTTGATTCCTCTTCTTTTATTATTATTTTTTTTTATTCTTTCACACTTAGTAACCACTGGTGTCTTAGTGACTTTACTGCCTTGCTTGTGGTGAAATGATTAAAAGAAACTGGTCAGAGCTCAACTTTAACCCAGTAAAAGCGAGTAACCCAAGACCACAAACTCTGGATGAAACAAAGTCGTGTGAGCATATATTCTGCCATGTGGGAAGATGGCCTTTGATGATAAGGAACTAATTGAATTTTTGTGTAGCAAGTTGCTTGCTATTTAAAAATTTAGTTAGTTCCATTATTATCATAATGAATTCATAGATTTTTGCTTCTCCTTGGCGGGTTGTCAACAATGGCTAGAGATCCCAGACAGCCCTGCTATCTTGTTATAATGAATTCTCATACATTCTCAACATCTTCAATATTGTCAAAAATAACCCAAAACCTTTTTTTTTTTTTAAATCAAATTCACCCTAAGCAAGTAAAGCCACTAAAACACAAGGTGTTATTGGGTATGAAAGAATTATAAAATAGTGTTTTACAAACGAGGTGCGAGAAAAGAGACTGTTAGCATATAACTTACGGTTACATCTAGCCAATTCATCTTTAAATTCTTGAAATCTCGTTACCAGTCTAGTACTACGCTTAAATTCATAAAGTCTAGGTACCATAGTGAAGAGTTCCTCCAACAATTACGACGAAAGTATTTATAGAACAGGCATAGGAAGGTAACTTTGCGGCGGTGGGAAAATGACTGAAGCCGAGATGCCACGTCAGGACCAATAATATTGCTGATTCTTCATTGGTTTTTATCAAGAATTTCTAAATACATAGCAGGAGTACCTGACCATATGTGGCAGCAATATTCAAAACATGGATGAATGGTAGGCTTATAGACATGCAGGATAAATTCTGTAGATAAAAAATTGTCTCTCATGACACCGTGAACCAACTTTCTTAGGCAGTAGACCCAACAATGGATTCAATATATTCTTTTCATTTCATGTCAGCTGCGAATGGTAGTTAGAGAAGGTGCAACGAGTCACTGTCTCCGAGGTTAGCATTAACTATGCTGATGGAAGGTAGAAAGAGGTCTCTCAGATGATTAATAGAGATTAGTTTTGTTTTGGAAGTGTTAAAATTAACAAACCATTCTTTCCCCCAATTAACAACAGACTGTAGGTAATTTTTTCTAGATCAGCCGCCAATTTGACCTTATCGAACTGATCAGATTTACTGTTGAGACAAGAGCAAATGGTTGTGTCATGAGCATCGATGCCAAATTGAGAGCTGATGCCATCGTGAAGGTCGTTAATGAAAATTAAGTAGTAGGACCAAGGATAGAGACCTGGAGGACTCCTGCATTAATACAAAAGGATCTAGAAGAGTGGCCATTCAAGATAATATTCATTTCACGATTTGATAAGAAAAACTGAAACACTTCAAAAATTCGCCCGAAGACGCCATAACTTTTCAACTTTTGAAGTAGACCGGTATGCCAGACCCTGTTGAACGCTTTTGAGATGTCCAAAGCAACAACCATTCTTATCTAAGGTTTGATAGACTTTTTCCGTAATAATCGTTAATACATCAGCAGTTGACACAGAGAAACAAAACCCATATTGCTTGTCTGAATGAAGGCTCCTCGATGTGAGATGTTTAACTAATTCAGCGTTGCTTTTAAAACAACATTCAGTAGTTCCTGATAATGTATTACTGTGTTACTTTTCTACAGTGACTAATATTTTCCCAATAATTAAAGATTTCAAGCAAACACAAATTCAGGGCCTAGTTTAGCATTATACATATATTCTAAATAAAACCTCAACTTTTGAGCCACTTCACTTGATTCCATATTAAAAATTAAATATTATTTAAAATGAAAACCACCACACCATCCCTCAAACTTCAAAGGCTATTTTTGTAAGAAACAGAACAAGCTACATAAAAAATACATTTTCAAAGAAAAAATATTTATTTTCGATTAACCAAACATTTACCAAGAAATATTTTATTCTTGCACACTAAGATAAACGCTTATTTTTCTAAATAGGTTTCTCAAGCCCAGTGGATGTTATAGCTCTTTGCACTTGTTGATGGTGTTTCCTTCCTAACCTTTTATTTGAAGTAGTGTGGAGCGTCAACATCTTAATTATGTCTTTATTCTCTCTTCAAGTTAAGTGGGATATCCATTTTAACTGTTACTACTGTTGGAAGTCCTCAGGGGATGGAGTTTCTGCTAGTTCTTCGTGATTCTGTAGCATCAGTCCACAAGGTTCGAAGAAAGATGGCCTTCGCCAAGATGAATAGGCATCGCTCGCTCAAAGTCATTTTTGAGCATTGATCTGAGAAAGCGATTGTATATAGTAGACAGTTTAGATATTTCTAACGAGACTAAGAACTTAAATCGACTTTACATGTTAATGTTTTGGTTTTGTAGCAATATACGGTATTGGGCGAAACTATCTCTGGCGCAGAATCAGCAATTTCCTTTTCTTCACTAAATTTGTTATAAATGGTCCATATATCGAAGTATTTACTAATTCCGCATCCGGGATGTTTACGATGGATTTAGGGTAGGTACCATCACTGCATTCATTCTGATTCCTGATCTGAGCCTCTGTTTTGGAAAGGTTTATCTTCATTCCTAATTCTTGGAACCCTTGGTAGATGATGATGATGATTTTATGTTCAAGGTTATTCTTATTCCAACTATGAATATCTATGTCGTCAGCATACCCCCGCCAACATTATAAGTATTAGGTTGGTGCAAAAATAATGACGTAATAATGTCGTTTTTTGACGTATCGTCAAAAAACGACATTATTACGTCATTATTTTTGCACCAACCTAATACATTGGATTCGGGAGGGAAAACAGATTTTTTGGGGATCTGTTCTGGAATGCTTATATGATCAGTGCCCATCCCTTCACATCTGTTCCTATAAATACGCAAGGCATGGTCTAAGAAAAGGTTAAACAAACTGGGGCTCTCATTTCCTAAATACCCACCACCCCAGCAACCGGGCCACTCGCGGGCATGCATTAGCCTGAAAAAAGAAATCACGAAAATTACGAAGGGAGTTACGCGTGTTCAAAACCTGGCACAGAAGTCAAAGAAGAATCTGCAATGACATTGGTCCTGATCTGGCATCTGGGCTTCCATCACTTTCCCACCGTCATAATATAGCTTCCTTCTGCCTTTTGTATAAATACTTTGATGGGAATTGTTCTGATGAACTTTCGTATATGGTACATTTAAGTGCAGTACTAGATGTAACCGCAGGTTATATGATAGGAGTTTCTTCTATCACACTTCTCGCTTCTGGAACTCTCTTCTTGCTTCTTACTTTCCAGTCAACTTTGATCTTGAAAAATTTAAGTGAAATGCCGATCGTTATCATCTGTCTTCCTAATTCTTGTTCTTTTAATGCTCTCTTTCTTTAATAATATTTTTCTCATATTCTCTGGTACTCAGTAAACCTTTGCATCTTAGTGACTTTATTGCCTTGCTTGGAGTGAGATGATTAAAAATATGGACTAACATTTTATTGCATTTTTTTAAGAAACGTCCTAAAAGTAATGTTGACGTGTGTTTTGCTTTCTTTTAGCCAGTAACTTGCTAACGCAAAATGAGAGTTACATTTATCAATAAATACATCGAATAAAGGTTGAAGACATCACAAGAAAAAATAAAGACACTCGAAAAATGCAATAAGTATTTATTATGTAGGATTTTTCCTTCATCTTTCT
>OZ010608.1:52427126-52512126 GCA_963932145.1 Acanthosepion lycidas | reverse complement strand
AGTTCGACTCAGGAGTATTGAGCCCATCGGAGCCTTCAGCCATTCCGAACATGGTCGCATTCAAAAGATCCCTCGTCTCAGCGCTCAAATTAAGACTGCTGCCACATATATCAGTATTGTTCCACCAAGGTTTCATACCAGTTCCCTTAACGGTCAAATCCAGCGGGTTATTGGTCGTCGGACCTTCCGGCCGATTTATTATATTACTACAGAAGAAATTGTCCATGCTAATATCATCCGAATTAGATCCATCCGACTGTGGCGGACTGAGTGCCATTAGCGATCCGTAATTCACCTCTTCGTCAATGATAGTTTCCGTCTTGACTTTTACATCACCCACCATGATGTCCTGGTCGAAGAGGAAGTTCAGGTTAAGTTCGTTGGCAATGTCATCGTTCTGTGGGAGGTGAACCACGTTTGACAGCATCTCAGCGGCCTTGTTGCCTTCCCAGTCCGGGCCGGACGGCGGGCTTGAGCCGTCCGAATGGCGACTGTTGTCGGGCAGGTTGCGTTTCGCCGGTGTATAAGCGCCGCCATTGTTGTCATTGTGCTTCCTCTTCTTCAAGATTCCGTTCTCGATTTGATCAATGTACTCCGGATTCACCTTCCAGAAGCCACCCTTCCCCGGCTCGTCTTTTCGTCGTGGAACTTTCTGGAAACACTTATTCAACGACAGATTATGACGTATGGAATTCTGCAGAAAGAAATAAAAGAGAACATTATTAGTCAAAATTGTTAAGATGAATGAAATACAATCAATGATAAATACAGGCATAAAACAAATTTAGATAACCATTTTAATATGTAGTAACTACATGGATCCAAAACTTTTTGATAAATTTCTTTTTTAATGGCCGTTGTACATAATGGTCATTAAAAAGGAAAGATGACTTCAGTGAATCTTTATCAGTTAGAATCTCATCATAGTCGATTTGTCAGGAAGGAGACTTCTCGATGTAATCGGCCTGGGGGAAGCGATCCCAGCATGCGGTACCTTTGAAAAGTCCCTGAAAAGGTATACCACAGGTTGACCCTAGCCTTGTGAGTGAAACTTGGTAGACAGAACTGTTTGAGAGCCGTTGATAGTTGTACTAGCACGAAGTCACAAGTCATCGTGACCGAGGTTTTGAGCGTGCTGCCCTTGTTCCGGCTGTTGACCACGCCAGATAATTTGCTCTCTCCCAGAAACTGTAACTAAGGTCCGCTCAGCATAGTTGCAGTATGAACCACAGGCCGGCTCTGTGGGTGTTGAACAAACCGAACAGTTTGAATTACTGTGGGTTGAAATTTGCAGTCTTTTTATTAAAACAATTTTTTTTTAAAGGAAATTAGACTTCTTATGTCCATTACTTTTATTGCCCTTTCTAGTAATGACAGGAGTTTCCTTCCTCACCTTTTGTTTTTGGTAGTGCAGAAAGTTAAGCTTTTGATTATATTATTATTTTTCTTTCTAGTTACACGTGTTGCTAATGTTTGTTGTTGTCGCTGTTGAAAAAAAGCTGTTTATCTTTTTAAATATTTATTGTCCAATAGAAAGCCAAATTTCCTTCATGTTTGAGTTATCAATTAAGTGGATTTATTATTCGTAAGAAAAAATATACATCAAAAGCTGAACCGAACAGCTATATTCATTAACCAATCAAATTTTACTTAGGCTCATGGCATGTTGGAGCCTCTAAACTAACATAAAAGACCTGTTGGTATACAAAAAGTGATTATCCCCCTTCGCTTAAAGTCACGCCTGCTTAGTGACGTTATTTCATACAATGACAAAACTGGTCATTCATTCAGCCAGCTTCCAAGAGTCAGTGCCTGTCGTGTTTTGCTTAGCCAAATGTGCACTTTATCCAGTTGTTTGGCAGTAAACTTCGGCAGTGAATCTCTGGTTAGATTTTTAAAAAAGCGGTAATGGATAACGCCTATGGGAGACCCCCAGACAGTCACCATAATCTTCTGTTGGTGCAATTTCAGTTTTGGAAAGTGTTTTGAGCCCTTCGTCTTTTTTTTTTCAACCATTGTGCCGAACATTTACGATTGTCATAAAGTATCCATTTCTAATCACAAGTCACTATTCGATCAAGAAATTGATCATTCTAATTTCGCAGAATGCAGCATCGAACGCACTTCAAATCATCGAACTCTGACTTTCACACAATTGTGGAACACATATATTAAATTTCTTCACCTTGCCAATTTTCTTGAAATGATTAGATATCATTGAAATTCTGACATCTATTCATTTTTCTGACATTTTGACGTTGGTTTTATTTAATTTTCAGATATTGACTGTCAATTCCAGATTGACATCCTCTACCACCTTGATCTTCAAGACTCGTATCTCCACTGTCGGATTTCAGAAACCAGTGCCGTACTGTGCATTATGAACAAGCTTGAACTCATGCAAAAAAGTAAACACATCATTTTTTCATATTCGAGATGAGAGGTATATATAAGTTGTTTTTTTTTTTTAATCATTTCACCCAAAGCAAGCGATAATGCCACTAAGACGCAAGGTGTTACTGGGAGTGAAAGAGAAGAGGACTTTAGGAGAAGGAACCGGAAACCCAATCCTAAACTGAAAGCAATGGATGAATACCTATTACTGTTCAAAAGACAGGGAAGTAGTGTGAATAAACCTATAGAAAAAGATTGATATGAAATGAACAAAGTGGACAGTTTATTCATTAAGACTGGATTGGATTGGATTTGTTTGTTTAACGGCATATCAACTCCTTATGGGTCATTTAATGTCGAAATTTAGTTTTCTAGGAAGCTTTGAAGCAATAAAATTGACATAAGCTATTCTGCTTTCACAAGTGAATACATGGTAAATGATACTCTGCTATTGTGTATTTGTGGGCATATTAGTTAATAGAGGAGGTGATATGTGTCTTTTATGTTGTAGTTTTGTTGAAGTTATATTTTGGTTTGGCTGGTTGATTTTGTTTAGTGGCATATCAACCTCTATGGATTATTTAATACCGAAATCTAAATATTTTGAAGGCAATTGTATGCATTCAAATATAGATAAATGTATCGTTAGTGATTTCACCATAAATAGGTATTATTAGCAATTTCACTACAAATATGTATTGTTGATAATTTCTTTTTATATAGGAAAATGTATTGCTGGTATTTTTACTATAAAAATGTATTTTCATACTTTCATTGTTTTTGGGTTTTTTTTTTTTGGGGGGGGTCACTATTTGCCCATAGCTGCGACCCTAACGGGTTCTACCAGGGTAAACCTGGGAACAAGGGCAATTAAGAGGTAGTTCCACGCTCCTCAAAACCTACAATTTCTAGATCAGAGGTCTTGCTGCCAAATGTAGTTTCTCGTCATACTAATTAACTGATATACAGAACCTATGAAGACTAATGGGTATGTCCCAATCCTCATAAATACATTGGACACTATTGTAAGTGAGGGTAATATGCTGTCTAAGTAGTCCAACACTAGCAGTGGTTTACCTACTTCATGCTGCTGGCGAGTATTGTATTTTGTTGATGTTATAAAAATTACCGTTTCATTTCAAACCCCCGTTTTGCTTATTCCTCATTCAGTAACCCTTTCTAGGTTACAACATTAACAATTAGGGGTGAATAATATATTTTTTGTGGATCTATTATTATAATATATCAGAAAACAATGAAATGTTTATTCTAAAATCGGACATTATTTTCCGAACATGCTAATGACTAAAAAAATATGTCAGAGTAAATAAAGAAAATACGTTAAAATAAATCAATAATATATATATATATATATATATATATATATATATATATATATATATATATATATATATATATCAACGTCGTTATTCCAGAAAACAGCAAGAAATTGAAAGAGTACGAAAATTATTTAAAATTATCTGTATTTTCGTAGAAAACTGAAATGGTAGAAATCTTGGAATACTTGAAGAGATCTGCAAGAAAATTGACATAATTGGAAATCCGAGGAAAAATCTAAACTATCCATACGACAGCAAAAAAAAAATAAAAAATACTGAGGCATGCTGGTATAATGCGGAAACTTGACAATACTTGATTTCCAATGAAAATCACTTGATAACTAATAACTAATATTGTCAAAAGTGAACGATATTGTATTAATTTCTAAGATTTAATTATGTGTAATACATGTAATAAACACACATATATTTGGTAAACACGTTATTATTTGGTACCGTCGTGCCTCTAACATTTTCTGCACAAACCGGATGTTGACCGCTCGATGACCCAAAATAGACTGCGGAAATACATCTTTTGCGTATAGGCTCCGTGTATAAATCCGCTTTAACCAAAATAAGATGAATTATATATTGACCAATCAGAGCTACTTTCGTTCAAAAAAAAACAAAACCTTAATTTGGAGCCGATTGACGGCTATACATTCTCAAATTCAGACAGGCCCAAAACAGACCAGTGCTTGCTGTCAACTCTGGCAAGTTGAGAGAGAGACGCGACACAAACCAGTGTTTCACAGAAACGCCACCGAAGACGACAGCCATCACCAATGCATATTTCACTTCTAATCTCACAATTCTCTTTCCCTAAAGCATCAGATAGAAATTACTAGTTTTGTATATATGTAAATATATATTTATTTACCCATATTCGATGTCTTCTTTTTGCTTGGACTTAAGTTTGCAGATGCTGAGAAGTACAACAGTAACAACAACAACAAGGTTCTGTCTTCCAGGTAACTCATTCCCGCCTCCGCAACAGCACAAACAATTTGTTAGCTGGCAAGACAACATAACAAAATTGTTTCCATGAATAAAGTAACATTTTTTCAACTTTGAGGTTTTTTTTTTATTGTTGTTCACACAATACAAGGTCCAAGAGACACTCAAGGTAGAAACAAAAAGAATAAGTATTTTTCATTGATGGAATCATATATATGTAAATATTTCAGAAATGAATAAATATCTTAATAATAAATAATATATTAAGCGCTTCTGTTACGTCAGGGTTTCTTCTGATGTCCATCACTGATAACATAATTTAGTCTGAAGAAGTCCTTTCGAAGTACGAAGTGTGTTACATATGTTTTTTTCATTTCTGTTATTCAGATAATGACAAAAATGTACAATTTTTTTTTTTTGTATGCTTACAAAAGAAACATTCGTGCATTAGCTAATGTTTTGGAATAACAGCAGTCAAAGAAAACAAGATATTTATTTGCCAAAAGATTAATCAAGAAGTAAACATTTTAATGTCATGCCAAACCAAACAGCTCCTGAACAGGTTTTTCTGTATACCTTTGTAGTAACTGATTAGTAATCTGTATTTTATTGTGTTGTGCCTTTGGTTTGTTTTATGTGTTTGTGTGCTTGCGCACCACTCTACTAAACTAACCTTGGAGTAAACGTTTTTTTTTTTTTTGTTTTTTTTTCTTTTGGTTTGTGGACGGCAGAATAAAAAATAGCAGCTGGCGGTAAAGGTGAACAGATGTCCACTTGCTGATAAGACGTAACAAATGAGACTTTACTTTGCACTGCAAATCCATCACGACTCTATCGAAACCGTTAGGCGGCTTTTAGAAAGCTGATGGGATATGTTCAATCATGAATCACAGACCCGAATTCGAGATAGATTTCTTTTTTTTAATGATTTCCATGTACATATGGATTCAGTGCGTCTTTATTAGTGAGATTAAGTGGCAATGGTAAAGTTCAACGTTTCCATACGGGAAACATTCAGCATTCATTGACCGAACAGTTGACGTTAATATCGATTGAAATTTACAAAATCTTTCTCTTAAAAGAGTTTTTCAAGGAAATAGATTTCTCAAGTACCAATAACTGTTATCGCTCTTTCTAATATCGATAGGAATTTCTTTTCAAGCTTTTTGCTTGAGATAGTCTGGAAAATTAATATTTTAATTATATCATTATTTGTTTTCGTAATTACATGTGCTACACACTTTTGTTGTTGTTGTTGCTGGAATTCTTTATACATACACACACACACACACACATACATACATACATACATACATATATATATATATATATATATATATATATATATATATATATATATATGAAAGAGAACATGTATGACAAATTGGAAAACGTGGCGCATTTCATCCATTAGGATTTCATCGGACGATGCAAATTACAAATTTTTCTAATTTGTCATGCATCTTTTTCAAAACTGTTCTTGATGTATAAAAATTTATATATCGTCGTTATCCTATATATATATATATATATATATGTGTGTGTGTGTGTGTGTGTGTGTGTGTGTGTGTGTGTGTGTGCGTGTGTGTATGTATAAGTGGACATTTAAGTCAACACCCAGAGGCGACAGTCAGTTTCATGCTAAACACAATCACCAGGCTATGCGTACTGTAACCCATAATATAGTATTCCTTAAAACTAAATTTCTCTGTAGCTGAATTGTATAGCATGCCAGATAAAATGATGGTTTCTGTATAGGAATAAAGGTTTGATTCCTCTCGGAGAATTAATATTTTCTACGAAATTTCTCGAATATTCGGTAATTGTAATTAATACTGTTTATTTAAAAACAGAGCATTTACTTACATAAATTGTATCTATAAAATAACGTGTAAACAGAAAATATATTAAAATAATTGTCGGACATAATCCATTTCATTATATGTTGTCACTGTTTACGTTAAGATACGTTTCGTGAGCAGATATGATCGATCGAGAAAAATCGTCGAAGATTATGTGTTTATAAACAGTAATTTGGACTTTGCTAACTAAACGCTTCTCCGTATATGGTATAGCACGTCAGATCAAATAACGGTTTCCGTATTTATTAAACATAAATTGTATCTATAAAAATAACGTATAAACAGAATATATATATATATATATATATATATATATATATATATATATATATATATATATATATACACACTACTGCTACTAATGAAAACCTACTATGTGGGTGTGACCAACAGACATCTTGCCAGATAAAAACGTTGTTTGATTGATCCAAAAACTGACTTGATCCAATTAATTGTGAGTTTAATCCCTGACCTCATTGGAGAGAAGGTGGATTAAGTAAAACTTGGATATCTAAAGGCATAGTACACAGAATTAGAACAATATAACCCCGTGGACTAAATAAAAGTGTTCGGTTCGAAATTCTAACAGATATCACTTGAAGGAGGCCGGAGTGTACAACGGCCGAAATGTCGAGAATGTGACAGTAAAGATGAGGACAACAGACCGAACAGTGTAAATAGTGAGAATGAACAAGAATTGAGATTGAATTGACCACGACGGTTCTGGGGTAATGGATTGAAAATCTCTAGCAGTAACTGACTGATGGAAGGTCTAAACATGCAAATCTATGAAATAATAATAATAATAATATTCGAAGTAGCAAATATGCGTAAACTTAAAACTACTTGTTGCGATAGAAGCAATGGGTATGATAAAGAAAGGCACCGAAAATCATGTAAATACACTTCCTGGACACATTAGTATCCCAGAGCAACAAAATATGACTTTGTGCGGAACTGTACCTATAGTCCGTAAACACTTTCCATCTGCACGAAACGTCCCATAATGCACATGGATAACTCTCCTACAGTGCTCTTTTTCTCGTGAACCTCGGAGGGGACTTGGTAATTAGACACTTAAAATTATTCTCTGATCGCTGAAAGAAACTATCAAGCTTTAGATAAGAATGGTGAAGGACGGGTCGTTGCTTTGGAAATCTCGAAGGCATTTCACAGGCTTTGGCATGACGGTCTTCGCAAGTTGAAAGGTTTTGGTATTATTTGGTGGATTTTTGAGCTGATTCAGTTTTTCTTATCAAATTGCGAAATGAAAGTCCTGAACAGCCACTCATATTGGTCTTTCTGCAATAACGTCTTTGGAGCTACGCTGTTCCTAATTTTCATCAATGACCTTCTCGGTGGCATCAGTTTTTAATTCGATATCTATGCTAAGGATAAAAATATTTACTCATGTCTTAATAGTAAATATGATCAATTCGATAACGTCAAACTGGCAGCTGATCTAAAAAAATGACCTACAAACCGGCTGTTAACTAGGAGTAAGTATCACTTGTTAATTTTAACGCTTCCAAAACGAAACTGCTATCTATCAATCATCTGAGAAATTCCTTTCTATCTTCCACCAGCATGGCAGATGCTAACCACCAGGAGAGTGACTTGTTGCGCCTTCTCGGATTAAGACTTCCGTTGACATGAAGTGGACAGATTATATTAAATTGATTGCTACGTCTGCTGCCCAGAAAGTTGATTCACTGTGTTGTGGTCGACAATTTTTCTCTCCAGAATTTATCTTACATATTTATAAGTCTACTACTCATCCATGCTTTGAATATTGCTGCCACATCAGCAGTGCAAGATAATTATTGAAAAGCTGCAAGCATAACAGAAAAAAGCACTGAGCATATTAACGTCTCGGCTGACATGAAATGGAAAGACTATATTGAATCCATTGCCAGGTCAGCTGCTAAAAAGTTGGTTCACTGTGTCGTGCAAGACAATTTTTCTCTCTAGAATCTATTTTACATATTTATAAGTCTACCATTCATCCATGCTTTGAATATTGCTTCCACATATGGTCTGGTGTTCCTGTTATATATTTTATATATTTAGAGATCCTTGATAAAATCCAAAGAAGCATATGCAATATTATCGGTCCTGGTCTGACATCTCGGCTTCAGGTACTTTCCCACTGCTGTAAAGTAGCTTCCTTTTCTATAGTTACTTTCAAGGTAATTGTTCTGGCGAATGTGCCTCTATGACTGGCCGCCTGAAGATCAGGCTGTTGTCGAACTCTCTGCCTTCGGGCAGAGAGGAACCCGGACGAGACTCTACCCTTTGGCAGAGCCTCGTCCGGGGAAGCAGACAGACCCAACCCCGTTTATGCGGGGTCTACGGGGAATATTTTGACCGAGCCTACGGGCTTAGATTGCCCACATTAAATTCGGCCTTGTGCCACATCCTACCTCGTGGGGAGGTTGGTAAATATTACTCGCTTCTATGGTATCAAGACTATGAATTTAAGCACAGTACCATATTTGCGGCAAGGTCTCATCATTTTACGGTTATTGGCTTGATGTAACCGTAAGTTCTATGCTAATAGTTTCTTCTTCTCGTTTATGAAACTCTATTCCGGCTTCTTGCTTACCAGTCAACTTTGATCTTCAAAGCTGTAAATACAATAACAATCGTTATCTTCTGTCTTCTTAACTCCTGTTCTTTTATTATTCTCTTTCCTTAATAGTATTTTTCTCATACTCTCTAACATTCAGTTACCTACTGCATCTTAGTGGCGTTATCGCCTTGCTTGGGGTGAAATGATTAAAAAAAATATATAATAAAATTCCGTTAATATACAGTTATATGTAATATCCATACTCTGTCAATAACATTTGTATTAAATTCTGTCCACTGACCATCCTTCTTTTTAATTATCTATGCATTTCTATAGTCGTATCATTATTAATGCATTGGTATTGTACATATGATAGCCATATTATTCTGTCAGTTTATGTATGGTCATTCCACAAGTGTTCCTTGTATCATGTAACTACTTTCCGCATGATTGTGTAATCGGCAAATAAACCGGTTCCCCCACCAGGCTTTTCTAGATACCCAGGAGGATTAAAAACAAGACCTGTAAAAGTGTGGATGAGCCTTCTAGGGTTAACGGCCAACTTACACAACTGGCCTCCAGAGCTATGTATTCAGCCAGTGCGATGATGACATAGCGTCGCTGAGAGGAGAGCTTCATAGAAAGCAACGCACAGGACAGACGGTCGCCCCAATAAAATCAACGGCTACGCGTCTGTGACCAAGGCGAGCCTTCAAATTGGAGGAAATCAGCTGTGGTTTGATCCGGAGAAGGATGGTCTCCGCCAGGTTTGCTATACATTAATGAATATCACCCTAGAATGAGCGCTTTCAGAAGCCGTCAATTGTAAAAAAAAAAAAAAAAAAAAAACATTCAGAAATTTTATTGATCCTATAATCAATGACTTTTCTGTGGTGTTTCGAGTAAAACATAAAGATATTGCACCGTTAGTTCTTCATCTTATTATTGCTTCTTTTTCTTTCTTCTTCAGTTTTCTAAGTCGAATTCTTTCCGACTTTTAAAGTAGCGAGAAGAATGAAGAATTTGCTTCACGCGGAATTTAAATTTACATATGTGTCTGGTGTTCGTCTTTCGTAAATGATGCCTTAACCGATCTCCAGGGTATGACCAGAGGGGTACGTTTGATAAAACCGTGTTTTACATCTCAGCTCTTTCATTTTCCTTCCATTACTCGCGTTTGCATGGCGGTATTTATCTCTCAACCACATCTTTATTTATTGCTTTTCTTGATTTTATAATTAACGATGGTTGAAGTAAGTGTTAGAAAAGCCAATGAAAGTAATGATTGCAGCATCTAATTTATCGCAGTATAAATATTTCCATAGTAATTGTTCTGATGAACTTTTTACTTTGGTACGTAGACTTTATAAATTTTAGTGCAGTACTAGATTGTCGGCAAGGTCTCATTATCTTATACTTGAAATTGATAGATGTAACTGTAAGTTCTATGCTAACAGTTTCTTCTCCCGCACTTCTCGCTTATGGAAATCTTTTCCGGTTTCTTGCTTTCCAGCCAACTTTGATCTTTAAAAAATTAAATGACATGTCAATCGTTATCTTCTGTCTTCTTAATTCCTGTTCTTTTATTGTTCTCTCTAGTAATGTTTTCTTTTTCTCATATTCTCTCACAATCTCTCTTGCGTCTCAGTGGTTTTATTGTCTTGCATGGGGTGAAATGATTAAAAAAAAACAGATTCGGCGAATAATTCTTAACATCGCGTCTAAAATAAAATGAAAACGTACACACACACGGACAGACACACACACACACAGAAACACACACACACAAAAGGCACCTCGACCTTTTGGAGAGTTCCCAGTAGCCAACTCAGTCTTTGTCGTATCACGTGACCAGTTTTTACCTCGTCTTGGATTTCCCAAGAGTTTATTCTTTATGGCAGTCTTAGAGGTCAGAGTAGGATTTAAAAAGGAGTGGAGGGAGGGAAAGACATGGGATGGCGCTAATGGGCAGGTTCAGACGTGTCACATTCTTTTTTATTTAATTTTTGTTTTGTTTTGCTTGTGTTGTCAGGTGAATTGTGATTGACTCACAAACGGACAAGTGGAAGCCGATACATGCGAAGGTATTGAATGTAAAATATTTTAGGGAAGAGCTGCTGTTGCTGCTACTACTGCTGCTTCTGCTACTACTGCTGCAGATAATTGTCGATATTCCAATGCAAGAAAAAACTACTTTCAAACCTTCGCCTGCTATGAATGGAAATCTACATTATAAAATAATTGATTCTCTGGACAGCTCCTACCTTGCGCTGACCATAAAGTTATAGGCAAGAAAAAATGATAGGCATACTTGGAACTTCTTGCCGACAAAAAAACACAAAAAGGACTTTTTTTCTATTGACACCGCCTATTATTTTAACTGCCTTCACTCCTCAATATTTATTCATTTAAAAAGTGATGATTAGAATTGTAATAAAACGTAAATATATGAAAGTGAATTCATACATTTCCTTTGTTCTTGAGAACTGACAACGAAAATAATAAACAGTATTTATTATATTTTTATTGGTTGGTAAAATATCGGCAAATTGCCAATTGATTTGAACTTTATAAAATAGTAAATAATTAGGATTTCCTTATAATTGGTTCACGTATTTTAATAATTTTATAAATGCTTATAAATTTATGAATACAAATTATCTCTAGATTTCTTTCTTTATAAATTGGTAAATGATAAATATTGCTTTGCAATAGTTTTAAGTGTATTATTTTTTAGAATGTTGTAAATATAAAATTCTTCTTCTAAATAAACCGTTTAATAAACAATGTTTAATATTTTTGTTGTAGATTCTGAAGAAAAAAAAACATGTATAAATTTACTTTCTTTATATGTTTAGATTTTATTACAATTTTAATCATCACTTTTTAAAACAACAAACAGTTCCGAGTATGGAAGGTAGATATAAAATAAGAGCAGTGTCAATGGAAAAACGTCCTCTTGACATTTCATTTTTTTTATTGCGGCCACGAACGTTCAAGTTTCCAAATGTTAGCCTAAAAACCAGATAGGAAATAAGAAATTATCGTAAATTATTCAGCAATTAATAGAATTATTTCGGCAATAAATAGAACTATTTTGTAAATTGTGTATGAATATAGTGTAGTGAAAATAAATCCTGAAAAAAATTAATGGATAATAAAAACATCGTTTTTTTACATAACATATTAATATATTTCAATGAAAATTTATACACAGTTAAGCACATATATAAAAATCACTAGATGTGGGCAACACTTTCTCCAGGCGTGACCGGAACTGGCCTATCGATGGCGTTCCAGTCCATGTTGGATATGGCGTCCCTGATACCTGCCTTGAGAATCTCCTTGGTGTTGTTGGGCGTGGTGTTCACCTCCCTCCAAGACGCTCCACACAATATAGTCGAGAGGATTGCTTCTGGCGATGAGCAGGGTCATAAGTCGGGCGACCAGTGGTGCGGTGAGAAAGTGGCGCTGCTTGATCACATAAGATTTATAATTCAAGTCCCCTTTGACAATACGCCCGATCGTTCGACTGCTGGTTCCCAGTTCCTTGGCGATTTTTCTAATGGTTTTGCTGGGACTATCCTTGACAATCTCGGCAACGTCGGCGACAGAGAGCTTCTTATAAGTCTTGCGTTCTGGCCTGAAATTGTCCTTGTCTTCTGAGGCCCCATATGCTTTTGGAAGGTTGTAGACCATGGTTTGGGGGTATTTCAACTAGTCAATGATTTACTTGGCTTCGTGGCCGGTGCGAAGTCTCTTCATAACAGCAGTCCGTCGGCCATCTTGCCAGGTAAAAATTCCGGATTTATCTGCACTACATTGTACTTTTACGCCAGTCATTGAATTAAAACATATATATACGCACACGAAAACGTACGTACACACAATTTGAATGAAACTGAAAGTATCACGATAGTTAATCATTTCTGCCTCTGGGTAACCATAAAAGAGGAATAAACCGGCATTGTGAAGTCTTTTTTTTATGATTCCTGTATTTAAACCGAGTAAAGGCCCATTGGGATCGCAAAAAATGCCTTCCAAAAGCTGATTAAAGTATTAAGAAACATAAAAATATCATTAGAAACAAAGAAAAGAGTACTGATGTGTTATGTAATATCAATCTTCCTATATGGCATTGAATGCTGGACAATCTCGTCACAGATGAAGAAGAGACTTGAAGCAACAGAAACGTGGTTCTACAGGACGATGCTGAGAATGGATCGAACAGCGAACAACGACGAAGTTCTAGAAACAATGACAACAAAGGACACTTATAGTTAACATAAGACAGTTGAATTTTCTAGGGTACATAATGAGGATAGAGAGCTTGGAAAATTTGATACTTACAGGACATATTGAAGGTAAGGTAAGATGAAAACAAAGCACAACATACGTGGCGAGCTTGAGTGAATGGATGACGGAGCAGAACTCGGGAGAGATGGCAAAAAGGCAAAGTTATTAATAGCTACAAAGGGAATCGTAGAGAGCCATCAGCAACGTCCTGAATGGACACGGCACATAGAAGAAGAATATGGAAACAAAAAGGTCACTTATCAAAAAACGAGACAGTTGAAATAATGAAGAAAGAAGGCTTAGAAAATTTGACACTCACAGGACAGATTGACGGCAACATGGAAAGCAGCGCATAACCTGTATTTAACCCGAGTATATTTTGTAATAAACGAAGTAATTTAAATGGACAAATAATTCATATTTGAAATTTGATTATTGGTACCCGTTTCTTTTATATACAGTATCCCTTCAGGATGTGGGCGATCATGAGTCTTCATCGTGGCCCTCAGCAGTTCCACCATCCGTTCACACAAACTCGCTGTCTTCCCCTATCCCTCTTGCTTTCAATATGCCCCGTGAGCGTTAAGTTTTCCAAGCCCTCCTTCCTCATTATGTTTCTAAGAAATTCCAACTGTAACTTTCTGATTCTAAGAGTTCTTTTTGTTGCCATTTTCTTAGACTTATTCGTTGCTTACTCGCTCCATCGATGGAAATCTCAGTATACTTCTGTGGACCCACATTTCCTTTGCCTCTAGTTGCCTCTTCATTTGGAAGGAAATTGTCCTGCATTCACTGCCATCCAAGTAGATTTCTATCACGTATCAATTCAGCACTCTTTTCTTTTTTTTTTCTTTTTCCTAAGAAAGTTTCTTAGTACTTTGTTTAGCTTTTCAAATTTTACTGCACACTACAACCAACCCTTTCATAGCGCCGATGACATCAGATGCGTACTTTTTGCCTCTTCATTCATCAGCTGAGAAAGAGGCGTTGAAATTCAAAATAAATTTAAACATTGAGGGATTAAACAGGGATTTGGGTTTACTCAGAGAATATAATTTCCACAGGGAGACCTCCAACCAAAAACTTTCCCCGAAAGGGTAAGTCCATTTATTCCTTGCAAAAAGAACACAGGCGTGTTCGAAAATTCCGACTTTAAAATCTCTCCCTTCGTGCTTCAATTCAGTCTATAATAAATGTTGTCTTTTGTTGGTCTTATATTCCTCAAATTCTATTAACCGGCCTATTAAAAATATATATATATATATATATATATATATATATATATATATATATATATATATATAGAGAGAGAGAGAGAGAGAGAGAGAGAGGTAGTATTCCGTTGGTATAATCCAAGCGATATAGAAGTTGAAATATTAAATGTTAAAACTGACTCACAAAGAGCTCCCAATGTTTATTTTCATTAAACAGAGCAAAATCTGTTGTACTATTCAACTAATAGTGTCATAATTCCAATTGTACATAATTAAGCTCTTGAAAATATATTTCAATTGAGGAAAGCACTTCAGTAAAATGAATTGGAGCCCTTTAACTGATTGGCGTTTGTTTACATTCGTAAAAACAATACGCTAGAATTAGCTGTTTCTCTCTGCCGAATGAAGATACCTCAGTCGTAGAGACTCTGACAGATACCAAATCAGTCGGGTTTGGGCCCTGGCTTGAAGTATTCAGATGTCTATTCGCACTGGGGAGCTGTAATAAAGCGAAAGAATATTGTCTGCAAATAACACACACACACACACATATATATATATATATATATATATATATATATATATATATATATATATATATATATATATATATATACAGAGTTAGGCATCGGTCGCGCAGCAGAGGGATAATTTATTAAAATTATAATTACCCATGAAAACTGTATTTACTAGTTATTTAATTGTTATATGCGCTGTTCAAAATATTTTCCTCCTTTTTTAAAACACATTTTAATTCTGTGCCTGCATGATTCGGAGAGTTTCCCCCACATTTTACTGCATTCATATTTAATTATTTCTTTAAATTCCTCAATATTTCTTGGGGGGTCTGATAAACAACTGATTTCAAATGGCCTCAGAAAATAAGAAAATATCAAAACATGATTAATTAATTACCCCCCTACGGTGCGCGACTTTTGCCTCACATGTGTGCTGTCTCCAATTTTTTCCTCATCTGTTAGGATTTTATTGCGATATATATGTATATATATATAAATATATATATAAAATATATATATATATATATATAAAATATATATATATATATATATATATATATATATATATATATATAAGGCAGGATGTGTGTGTGTGTATATGTGTGTGTGTGTGTGTGTGTGTGTGTGTGTGTGTGTGTGTGTGTGTGTAACGAATGCGTGGCTGCAATTTTCGACGGATTTGCACCAAAATTTACATGCACATGCTCCAAGTTAGCGGGAAGGCCAAGACCGACTTTGCATTTCCCAACTCCCATCGATAGTGGAAGTAATCGATTTTTTCATGCTTCTACGGCAGTTTTCATGTAGTTTGCGGCCATTTTCTACTGGCCAGAGTGAGAGCCTATGGCTGACTGACACGAATAAGGCAGGAAGATTCTATTGGCCAGCGTGAGAGCCAACAGCTGACTGACACGAATGTTAACTAGCATGCTAGCATGCAAAAAAAAAAAAAAATCGATAGCTGCATTCGTCACAAATGGGAAAAATTTAAATCTGCATGGCACTTTACTCCAATTGGCTCATTCGCTTGCTTAAACTCACCGTTAATTCTGATTTCGCAGAACTGGGTTGGGTGTGAAAAAGTATTTGTTGTTAACATTCTTTTTTCATTTGGTTTTTCCAGTTACGAGTCCTTTTTTAAAGCCGATCGTTTTGTGTTCATTTTTTTTAGTTCTTTTTTCGTAACAGATTTAATGTTTAGTATAGAGCTTAGAAAAAATTCGCAGTGTGAGATAGGCAAGAAGTAAGGCATGTAGCAACATCAGCACAGCAAAGGGCACTCCTTTAAAGGCAAGGAAGGGCAAAAATATTTTAAGTCAAGTGATAGCGATTGCTGTACGAGTCGTACGATTTTTGAATCAAGCACGAGCAACGCCGGGCCATGCTGCTAGTATATATATATATATATATATATATATATATATATATATGTTTTCTGTGTGTGTGTGTGTGTGTGTGTGTGTGTGTGTGTGTTCTTCCTGCTCTGTTCATTAGGTCCAATCAACTGATTGTCCTATGGATCTCGCATTTATTTGCTTCGGTAATGTTGGATTTCGTGAGGTCTTCCAGTATTATCTCTGTTATATATTTTGTTTATTACACTGTCTTTAAAACTTATATATATATATATATATATATATATATATATATATATATATATATATATATGTGTGTGTGTGTGTGTGTGTGTGTGTGTGTGTGGCCAAAATAAAGTTAGTAAATTCACAACACACCCGTACTGGACTAAACAGTGGTATATTTTCTTTTTAAAAAGGTGCCCAACCGCACACAAGAAGAACAACAGCCTCTATAAAAAAATGTATTTGTAGCCGCACATGGAAGGTCGTTAGAAACACCAAAAGAATCAATATGATATCAATATCGACTTTTGTTTTTAAATATAGCATCTGACAACGGTTTAATGCATTACGTTTCCAGGTAGGCCTTAGAAATTTTCTAACGATAAAATCTCCCTTTGGAAATGAACTTCAGCCAGCACCCCTTCCCACACATACACACACACTTTTGCACAAGAGGTTCTTATTGCCCTTCTTCACTCTCCCTTGTTAATTCCACAAGCAGCTGGATCCAATCACGCAGGATTGTAAAAAAAATCGACAGGGAAAAATTATCTGATTGGAAATCTGGGATGACCACTGAAGCATTTCATACCCCCTTCTCTCTCTCTCTCTCTCTTTCTCTCTCTTTTCTCCAGCTGTTTGCCTTAATTACAAGAACCCTACCCCCAGGAGCTTGCTACAAAAAATAAAACAAAATAAAAATAAATAAATAAATAAAAATAGGAGGAGGTGATTCAGGCGAAGTTTTACTGCTTTTTCTAACCCATAAATATATTCTCGGTAATGTTGTAAGAAAAATTGGGTTTTAAAAATTCGCCAAGTAATTCAATTGAAAACTCTCTCGCTCTCTCTTTTTTTTTCTTTTTTTCTTTATCGAAATAGAAAACTTTGTTGAAATGAATTCTTGCTGCTTAAACATACATACTTTATAGACAGACAGATAGACCAAGAAAATAAGAAATAAGATAGATAGATAGATAGATAGATAGATAGATAGATATGCGTTCGTTTTTTACGGCTTATCATCACTTTGCAAGTTATTTAAAACCAGAAAGTATTTTTAGATTGTAAAAAATTATTTTGGCGATAATAATGATTTAATGATACAAGTCTTACTAATTGACCCATAGTTGGGGATAGAAGTGGTGAATTCATCCAAGAGTATTTGTCCATAAGCAAATATGACGAACTCAACAAGAATTGAAACTCAGCTCTTCGATTATCAATTGCGAGTCATTACCCATTACATCACCTTCACACCCAGACTTACAACACCTGATATTCCCAAGCGGTTAACCATTTAGGTACTGATTTTGGTCGACTTTGTTTAATTTCGTTGATTGTAGGGAAACGGTGTTTCAACGCTTTATGGCTGTAAGCCAGATAGATAGATAGATAGATAGATAGATAGATAGATAGATTTACATTATTCGGAGTGTTATCCTCATCTTCGCTGCCATATTCACAACGTTTCGGTCGTTTTACGCTCCGGCCTTCTTCAGGTGATTGGAATTTCGAACCGAACCCTTTTATTTCGTCCACCTGGGTAGTTTGTTCTAGTTTCACGTGCCATACCTCTTTCGGGTCTTATTTCCCTTTAACTCAATTCTCCAAGTTTTGGTTCACCTACTGCTGTAGCCTGGAATTGAACTCACAACTCTTTGGGTCTAGTCACTGAATCTAACCAACGCCTTTATTCACTGGGTGTTGTGAATATGGCAATGAAGATGAGGATAACAGTCCGAATAATGTAAATAATGTAAGTAATCATACGACCTCATCTCAGAGATATAGATAGAGATACATCTATGTATGTTCATGTAGCAAGAATTCATTTAAATAACGACTCGTTAAATTCAACTCACGAGATTTCGGGCCCTGTGCCTTTATGGATTTCTGGGATTAGGATTTATCTTTATTTACATTATTTACACGCGGACTCTTGTCCCTATGTTTGTTACTGTTACCACAACGTTTCAGTTGTTCTGCCCTCCGGCCTTCTTCAGATGCTTGTCGGTCCAAGTAGCCTTCAGGGAATTTCCAACTGCACCCTTTATTTAATCTACGAGGGTAGATTGTTTTTGCTGACCACGCCTAGGGATTTCTTAATAAATAATGAAAAAGAAACGACAGTAAAGCTTTAACAGCAGCAGCAACAGTCAAGTTCTACACTCAGAGTTGTCTCATGGGAGAATAGCCAAGTGAATTAAAAATTTGATTCGTTAATTTGGAGATAGGAATTGTGAGTTCAATCCCTGGGCTGGGTAATATGTACGGGACTTACTCAGTGATATGAAATAAGAATATGACGAGATATCCCATCTGGCGTAGATGCCATGTAAACAGACCTTTTTAGAAATACAGGGGATGAATTATACAAAGCATTAGTACAGGCATTTACCTAGTGTGTACGGAAAAGAAAACATCATTCTTGGACTAGTAATTCAGCTTTATCAAAACAAGGAGAAAATAAATGCCTTGGTAACTATCGCCTTTTTACGTTACAATCAAACATATGAATTATTCGCAGAAGTACTTACAAACAAAGTAACAAACATTTTAGATGAGACTCAGTCACGCGAGCATGCTGGTTATAGGAGTGATTACTTAACAATAGACCATCTGCAAACAATTGATCAAAAACAGAATGTAACAAACCACTTTGATTCTTATTAACTATGAAAAAGTAGTAGAACATTTGGTGGTCTTGAATTCACTAACACCAGTATATTTTGTATTCTACAAAAAGAATTATAAAGAATGTATATTATGAGAGTCTTGCAATAATTCGATTACAAAAAGTAGGATTGAGACAAGTTGATACGATCCAGCTTAATTATTTAACATATCTTGAAAGTATTTTGCGGAAAATAAACAGGGAAGAAATGAAAATAATTGGAGGATATTTGGACCATTTATAATTTGTCGTGAATAACAAGAAAACCTTAAATAGAAATAAAGCAAAAATGATGTTCGATTGGTACGTTTCCAAAGAAGATATAGGATGAAGACCTAGAATGATTCCAGAAATACATCCACTTAGGCTAGACAGAGAAATTAAAGAAATTAATTAAAGGATGCATTGAAAGTATCTTCCAGAAGATGAAAAGCGAAGTAACGGAAGTGAATAATTTAAATTTAGCCTTCTACGATGTCGGCTACATTATATCAATAACAGAATCAACTAAAAGAATTGTAGATTGCCTTGGATAAGTAAACCGTCAAGATGGGTTTAAAAATCAGCTGAAATAAAGCAGAAATAATGTTCGATTGCAACGTTTCGAAAAGATCATAAGAAAAGAGAATGAAGATCTGAAAGAAGTCCAGAAGTACATCTACTTAAGGAAAATGATAGCATTAAGAGGCAATGAAAACGCAATTTAATGATAATAATCAGATGAAAAGTGTTGTAACCTAGGGAAGGTTACTGAATCGAATAATCAAACGAAGGTTGGTAATAAATGGTAATACTTAGGAGAAGAACAACACATATATGATTCGTTAGCCGCGCATAGAACTAGTCAACTGCTAGACGTGAGTCAACATGAATTCCAAAATGAATTTCCCACTGCAGACCAACATACAGTATTTATTGCTGTATTTATGTGAATGGGGACAAACACATTATCGTCCGTAGGTATGCTACAACAGAAAGCATTTTTAAAAAAATAACGTTAGAATAAAAGGCTTCTTGACATTACGAGTAAAACTTAAAACTCGTAATGAATGCCTGATGTCGTCTATGATGCGCGGGTGAGAAAAAAAAGGGGGGGAAGTAACAAAATCGTCGGAAAACAAAATTAGAAGCGTACAAAAATCAAATGGAAGAGCAATAACTTGGAATAATATGAAGAGACAGAATGAAACCAAAATGAATTTTAGATCAAATTTAAGATAACAAATATCACAGAAGTAAATAAACAACAAAAATGGAAACGAGTGAGACACATAGCAAGAAGAGAAGATAACAGATGGAGCAAAAGATCGACTAATTGATTTCCAATGGTAGCAAATAAAGTAGGAACAGAAGAAGGCGACACGAGATACAATAGTTTCCTGGTAAGATTTTGCATTGAAAGCAAAGTTACAAACATTAAAGAAGGATTAGGAGAAAGGCCTTTGTGATTTAATGGAAGATAACATTAATGTTGATATTTTAGAATAATGTTCACCACTATACAAGAGCCACTCAAAGATTACTGAAGGAGGTTGTTGCACAATTAGTAAGATTAAAAGGTAAGATACGATGTTTATGAGGAAATGTGGGAAATATAATGATTAAGCCTAGACTTGAACAGGCTAAGACTGTAGTGTTCGGAGAAGCATACTCTCGGGAGTCAATTTGACAAGGTACTGGTTCGTGGGAATATGTTCGAGTTGAACTTTGATATGAAATTCTTTAGAATACACTTAATTATCTTCCAGGAAATGAACTGGCTTGGTTGATTCTGTTAACTGATATCAACCTTTGTGAATTATTTAATGCCGAAATCTAAATATTTTGAACACAATTTTATGGCTTCAACTAAATATATTTTGAACCTAATTCTATGCCTTTAATTACAAATAAAATGTATCGTTGGTAATTTTGCTATAAAATGAATCGTTGGTCATTTTGCTATAAAATGTATTGTTGGTAATTCTAATATATCTACTATAAAATGCATTGTTAGTCATTTTGCTTTAAAATTCATTGTTGTTATTGTTACTATAATTAGGTATTATTGGTAATTCTTTTTATATAAAAATGTATTGCTGGTATTTTTTACTACAAAAATGTATGTTTATACATTTATAGTGTTTGTTTATGTTTTGGGGTTTACTATTTGTTTATAGGTGGGATACTATCAGGTACCATCCTAGGTCAAGGTGGACCTGGGAACAACAGTGATTCCAACATCTTCAAAATCCCCAATCTCTCAATCAAAGGCCTTACTGCCGGGTTTAGTTAAAATGGACTGGGAAAGAACTAAGGAAGGAAGGGAGGGAGTAAGCAGAGACGTTAAAAGTATAGAGTTGAAGTAGACTTTAGAAGGAACCGGAAACCTAATTCTAATCAGAGAACAAGGAATAAACCTCTACACCTGTTAAAAAACCGGAGAGGAGTGTGAACCGGATGATAGGTGAATGAATAAATAATTAGTGAAAAACAATTCAGAGTTCAGGCGGAGACGTTAGGAGTGTAGAGTTGAAGTAGACTTCAGAAGAAACCGGAAACCCAATCTTAATTAGGAAAACAGAGAATAAACCTCTACACCTGTTCAAAAGACTGTGGAGGAGTTTGAACTGGGTGATAGGCAAACCTATATGCATATGTGTATGTTTGTGAATGTCAACATGTTACCTACCTATTTACTTAAAGTCCAACGAATCAAAATTTATACACGTACATGTATAAAAAAATATGAGAGAGATATTTAATTACAGTTATTATTAAAAGAGATGTTTTGAGACCCTTAAAAGCCCTATGCAGAAGAATAAACACCCGCAAAATACGGTCACTTGTTTACTAGATCTATGTCCACGTTTTTTTACTTTCGTGCAAACCTGGCCTTTGTTAACCTTTTTCACTCTCGTAGCAACCGAACCTATATCTTCCTATCCATTGTATATCAAAACGACAAAATTCGGCATTAAATAACCTCGAAAAGGTTGATAGGCTATAAAACAAAACGAAACAAATTAATTGATATCCTTAAGTAGGATGAACGATGAGAAACAGACAGCTGAAGTCCCAAATTTAAAGAAAAACAAGCGTGCTGTGACCGAATCTCCCTTAACCAACACACCCCGTCATAAACACAAGAATCGCAGCGAAAAATAAATGGCTGGGAGATGATCCCTTAAAATTGATGGAAATGTGCAAACAATTTCTGTCTATCAAACGATCAGACATTTTTTTTTATTTCTCATGGTTTTCAGCAATTCATAGGCAAAAAATAATAAGGCATTTTCTATTCTTCAGTTCGCAGACGATAATTACTTGTTTCGAGTACAATAAAGTTGATGACAATGGCGAACTGTTTGAATATGTTTATGAAGAACCGATATTGTATAAGAGCAGAGTAAAACTATAATAATTAAAAATACAGTTCAAATCTCACTTGTGGAAACCTAATCATCTCAAAGATTGTTTAACGACATGAGTAAATTAGTAATATATATATATATATATATGTGTGTGTGTGTGAAAGATTCAAGATTCAGAAATAACTAAAATCTATCTAAACGGACAATATAAATAACCGAAGCCAACATACATTACTATAAAAATGTTAAAAAATTAGAAGAAAATGGTCAAATTCATAACTTCCTGTTATTCAAAAATATATAATACATAAATTTATCCCACACTAAAATAATTTAAATATTACTTGCATAAAAAATAATAAAATTCAACAACATCATTTACTCACTATCGTTCATTAGACATTAAATTACGTCACTTAGCATCATCCATAATTTAGCTAAACTTTTCAGTTAACTTGATGGATATTTATGCGCGTTTGTTAAATTTCAACATTTTGAAAAACTAACCACATATTCACTTTTGTTTATAAATATTTGCTGCAAAATAAAATCAGAGTACGAAACGCGTCGGTTAACATAAGTTTTCCTTTTGTCTTTATTCATAAATAATCTATATATATATGTGTGTGTGTGTTTGAGATTACGTGTGTATAGTAAAGAAAGATTGTTCACATATGCTTTTTATATTATGCAGATATAATCGGTCAATGAAAGAAATTCGAAAGAAAAAAACAACAATAATAATAAAAATAAAAAGATTTCTTGTATATCATTAGGCATTTTCACTAAATAGAAGCATGATATGAAAAGATGTTAACAATCGGAATTTTCGGGCGCGCCTTTGTCAACGAAAAATAAAAACAAAGTTGGATTTTTTTTGTTGTTCTTCCTGGGAATTGACCCTGGCCTGACGAACCTTCGTTTTTGAGTATAAAATTTGAGTTGACTCGGTTTTATTTTTTATTCTTCATTTTTCTTTTTAAATTATTTCACCCCAGAAAGTCAATAAAGCCACTAAGACGCAAGTATGAGAGAATATGAGAAAAAGAAAGCACCTGTTAAAGAGAGCGAAGATTTTAAGACAGAAGATAACGATTGACATACATTTTTGTAAGGTCAAAGTTTAGCCTAAATTCTTAAGTATATAAGCTGCCTTTCATGTATAAATCTAAGTTAAACTGATAAGTCTTTCTTTCATGGTTGAATGGAAACTTTTACAATATATTCAGCAATGTGGCATGGCCAAAGAGAGTCATGTCTGGCACAATCAAAGTCATAAATTCGTTAAAATTGCGTGTTTAAATAAAAGCATAGCACGTCGCGAATCATATGACCAAGTAGGTACACGTCACTGTGTGCTGATGTGGATTTTGCCAAAAAAAGACATATATGAACGATATTAGAAAAATATTCACAGAGCATTTTCGTGCTCAGAGTGTTTCTCTGCCTTTAGTGCAATCTACGTGCAAGTTCATTTTTTACTTGCTCTTCCAAGAAGCGAAACACACATCGTTATCAAAGAAAGCTTGTTCTGTGTCCGATTTCTTTTCTTTCTCTCTCTTCTACGCTTAACATCCTGAATAAAACCATGGCCATCAACAATTGAACACTAGAAATAGTAACATTACCATAAGTGACAGTGTGGTCGAATGATTAGTACGTTAGCGGGCTGATCCGGTTTCGAACTTTCCCATAGTTAATTTCTCAAGGAGAAAACTTTTTGATAATATCGGCGTGGAGAGACGATCCCAGCGTGCGGTACCGTTGGAATGTTTGAATGTGCCCGAAAACTGTATCACGGTTTGATCCAAGCCTTTTGAGTGAAATTGGATGGACGAAATTTTTGGGAAAGCGTCAATGGCTGTACACAAAGTCACAGGTTTTGCTTAGTTACTGATCGCGCTGTTCATGTGCTCTCTCCCTGAAACTAAGGTCTGCTCGGCAAAATTGCAGTATAAACCACACATTAACATTGTAGGTGTTGAAGAAAGACAACTGCGTCTGAAGGATTATTCAGCCTTCCTAACCTATTCGGAAACGAGCAGCCAATCATTGCGACCACGGAAATCACTGGGTGTCTCATATTTTCGGCCTTGTGCCACATCTAAGCTAAGCTTAAATGAATCACCATTACTGTCACGACAATCCAGATTACAATTAGTCTGCGTCTATCAATAATGTGACACTAATACAATTTAAAGTATTTAACTATGAGGGTTAATTTTGTGTAGTAAAACTAATACTATTATTTCTATTATTTCTATTCGAACTATTGTCGTCATCTTTGTTGTTGTTATCACCACGTTTCGACCGTTGTGCCCTCCGACCTTCCTCAGATGGATATCAATCTGGGCAACGTACACTGAACTGAACTCTTTATTTAATCTAGGTAAACTGTTCTACTTCCACTGCTCTAGTCTCGGTATATCGTCTAGTTCATATTTTTATTTAATTGCGACTCTAATCAGCAGACAGGTTAGGTTTACGGTTCCATGTTCACTACAGTAGATTGTCTTACTGGACATTAAAAGCCTAGTGAATTAAAGCGTTGGTTTGCGAATTTCGTGTCATAGTGATTGGTTCGGGGAGTGTGTACTTGAACTGAGCAGTACTAAATGAAGAAAAAAGAACTAACAGTGGAACGAGAACAGTCTTCCCCTGTGGATTAAATAGTTCACAATTCCCTGTCAATTATCCAGATTGATATACACCTGAAGAAATCTGGCGAGCACAACGATAACAACAACAAAGACGAGGAAAAATATAGTCCGAATATAAATAGTGTAAATAAGGGTAACTCCTCATCCCAGAAATTCAGACAGAATAAAACTAATGCAACTGAATTTCTGAATGGCAGTCCCATCTATATAATAAATGTTAATGTCAGTGTGTCACTGTGTCACACTAATTCATTTAAAGGGACACAACTCTTTACTTTTGGATTCTCAAATTTTCATTACTGTGATTGTTTTCAACGATTTTTAACGTAATTTTTTGTGATGAGTTGTTTTTTTTTGTACGATAATAACAATTATAACTTGGAAATAAATTTGGGAATAATCGAAATTAATTGTGAAATCAAGCGAAAATCACTCATGAAATAAAAATAAATTGTTTGTACAGAAAGTAAGGACCTACGTATATAAAATTTTCTTTAAATTAAGTCGCAGCAGAAGAATTATCGTTGAATTTTTAAAAGGTAAGCTTAAATATTAATGCAATACTTAAATTCAGCGATCAATTTTGAGTTCTGTAGTTTATTGTTGCCTATCACATAAGGCAGCAGTATGCCTCACCGCCAACAGAGGGCCAGACGGCAATCAAAAGAGCCAAGGTTGCAGCAAATAAAAGAAAGTCCCTTGCAAAAGAAAACCCAGATCAAACGTCAGGTAGGAGAGATTCTAATGTTGATAATATGCAAAGACTTAGGTACTCTCAAACTCCTGAACAAGCCGAAGGCTCAATCAAGAGCCCTCCGCATAAAGCTAGATCAAATAAAATTCGATGAAATAGATAAGGGAATTGTTCTTTACCAGATTATCAAGTGAAAAATAGCATGCCTGCATAGAAAATCAAGTTTTCAAATCATGGTGTTTACCTGGGATCGAACACTATCTTGTATCTCAGATGACAATTTTAGCCACAAGGCTCGTACAAAGAAGGTCTGCGTGACCAGTTTACTAATCATCACTACGAAATCTTGAAGTAATTTTATATGCCGTGTCCCTTCAGGACGTTGACGATCATGGCTCTCCATTCTTCCTATTCTTTGTAACGCTAATAAATGTTTATCCGCTTACCACCCTCCTAGTCCATGTTCTGCTATCTATTTGCATAAACTAGTGAGGTAGGTTATTCGATGGTCCCTTTTGCCCGGTTTGCCTTCAATATGTCTTGTGAGTACCAAATTCTTCAAGCTTAATAGTCCACGTCCTGAAAGTCTCTTCGTTTTCTCAGTACTGTGTCCTTTCAGAAACTTTGATTTGGTATGCCTGTATGTAACGTATATGTGTATATATGTCGATTTTCTAAGCGTAGCTTTAGATGCGGCACAGGGCCGTAGTTGTTCTAGCGATACATACGTGCTAACCATTACACTACGTCGAAGTGACCAAATGATTTCCTTTGCGTAGATTCAACGTGGCACAAGAACGAATGTATGTGGCACCCAGTGAGAATCGAACTCACTACTCAGTCGTAATTGTTCTAGCGAGATATGCTTGCTAACCATTACACCACGCCAAGGTATATGCGGATATATTTATCGTGCGTGAGTCACTTACGTGTCATTTAATGTGCGAGCACGCAGAAAATTTGACTGAGTTTGAAATGAGACGCCGGAAAAATCTATTCCTTCTCACTCAGTCTGGGCAACCTTCACAAATTTGAAAAGAAAACACTAAAGAATATAATTATAAAATTTCTCGGTAATAAATGCAACTAGTTTTAAAGCTTTTTTTTTTTTTTGTAGAAATATTTTAGTCTGTCATTGAATTAAAATATCCGTGAGTACAGACAAACGTACATACGCACACAGTTTGGAAATCAGTGTGGCGATAGCTAATTTCTCTATCACTCTGACAACAGCCCCAAGGTAAACAGGAAAAGTTTATAAGCCGATCCTTTGAAGCCCTTTTTTTGTCCCTCTTTCTATCTTTAAACTAGGTTTTCTTATCATTTCATCCCTAAGCAGGGCGATAATGCTACTAAGACGCAAGCGGCTACTGGGAGTGAAATAAAACTAGAAGACTTGAGAAAGAACCGAAAACCTGATCCTAAACCGGAAACAAAAGATAAACTTCTACTCCCGTTCAATTAACAGGGAAGGTGTGTGAACCGGGCGGCAGGTGAACCTATCTACACCTAGTGAAAAAAAAAAAGAGTATAAATAAGAGAAAAGAAATAAATATATTGGCTAATAAATGTACTATTTTAAATGGACAAAGAATTTAGATTCAAAATTTGAACATCTTGCTGACAAGGAAGCGACAGGTACCGTATTAGTTTAAACAATATTAAAAAGCATAAAAAATCGTATTATTTTGGTTCCATGCACATCTGCAGTCGAAGATCATTTAATAAAATTCAGGACTAAGGAGAGCAGGAATTACATTCCAGCTAAACAGTCGATATAATATCACCGACTAATTTATCATCTGACCCAAGTAACAACTATTTGGGAATGTCTGGGGGTAGTCAACTGCACACCTGGTCTGATTGGAAGGTGATTACTTCTTGAGCTTTCAGGCTTTACCAAAAACGTTCGTGATCAACATATTTGATTATTTATTTATTAAGATGTGGGTTAAAGCAGGGAGAATAAAATATTTTCACTATTAGTTACGTATGGAATCCAGAGATCAGGTAATTCAGTTAATAGCGGTGCTGACGCCAATGCTAACGTGAGGACGAGAACAACAACGGGAAATTATGAGACATGCTCAAACAAGATGCGAGAAGCTTAACTAAACACTGACTTTAATAAATAGAACCAGTATGAGTAAAAAGTGGATATTGTAGCTCGCCTGGATACTTATATTCAGATATCTATTTGGTTTCAGACATGGCCGGTTGGAATTTGAAACGATTAACTGTCGAAAATGTCTCCCGCGTTTTAAGGTGTTGGGATTCAAGTTTTTGTTAGGAACCGCGTTCTCTCTTCTTTATATCTCAAAACTTTTTGTTTACAATTTTAAGAACCGGTTTTCTCTTCTTTACATCTGGAACTTTTCATCTTTCCGTCGATAGATGTGAATTACAGGTCCTCTTTTTTTTATTACACCTGGATCATTTTGTCTATAGAATTAAGAACCGCTTGACTTCACGAATTTATGCGCAGTACAAGAATGACAGCTAGGTCAGTATTTTTTTAATTTAAATAGCTAAATGTAATCATAAGATCTATGCCGATTTTGTAAGCGTAGCTTTAGATGTGGCACCAGGCCGGAAGTATGGTGCATCCAGCGAGGATCGAACACACTAATCAGCCGTAATTGATCTAGCGAGGGAAGCTTGTTCACTATTATACCACGTCGGAATGCCAAAACCGTAAGATCTATGCTAGCAGTTTCCTTTCTAGCACCTCTCGCTTGTGGAACTCTCTTCTGACTTCTTGCTTTCCTGTCAGCATTGATATTCCAAAAAATTATTGCAACGTCAATCGTCATCTGTCTTTTTGAAATGTTTTTTTTTTATTGTTCTTTCTCCTCAGTAATATTTTCTTAGATTCTTTCACCTTCCATCTTGGTGGCTTTAAGTGTCTGTGTGAAGAAAGCCTACGGAACAACGTTGTGATAGCAATAACAAAGATGAGGACATTAGTCCGAATGTAAATAATGATAACTCACCGTCCAGAAATTTAAATTGACAGCCACCTGAAGAAGGCCGAGAGGCACAACGACGGAAACATTGTGATAACAAAGACGATATTAGTTTTGATTGTTAATTATGTAAATACTATTAATGTTGTCACACATGGAACTGATACTAAAAACGTCTGAACAGAACTTTATATGCTATTGAATACATGTTCAAACATGTTTTTATATCCACTATTAACGACGCCACATGGTAAGATACATTAATTATCAATCAAATCTTGTATACATTTTTTTTCTTAAATTCGAAAATGTGGATGGTCACATATACCTGTGCGTGTTATATTTTGTCAAATGTGGTAATATAAAATGACTGATAAGAGAGAAGATGTTGGTTGGTTGGTTAGTTGGTTGGGTTTTATGGCATATCAACCACTGCGGGTCATTTAATGCCAAATCAAGGTATATATATATATATATATATATATATATATATATATATATATATATATCTATACATATATTAAATATACAGTACTATTAAACATAGCTGGCAACATTATTTCTTCAAAAAACGTATAGCTGGCAACATTATTCTTTCCCAAAAAAGTATAGCTAGCAACATTATTCTTTCCCAAAAAAGTATAGCTGGCAACATTATTTTTTTCCAAAAAATGTATAGCTGGCAACATTTTTTTTTCCCAAAAAACGTATAGCTGGCAACCTTATTTTTCCGAAAACATTATCTGAGGCCTTGTTGTTGGACGTAGTTTATCGTCATACCCAGGACGCGGATGTAGTTTATCGTCATACCCAGGACGCGGATGTAGTTTATCGTCATACCCAGGACGCGGATGTAGTTTATCGTCATACCCAGGACGCTAAGAGAAAAGAATGAAATAAAAACAAAAAAAATATTGTCATGGAAGGACGAAGGAGGTGAACACGTCAGTTTTTTCTTCTTTTTTTTTTCAGCCCTTACTTTCCCGCAGGTTATATTCAGTGTCGTGAATAGACAATTCTTTCTCGCCTGAATCTATCTTGCATATATTTAAAAGTCTACCATTTGTCTATGCTTTGAATACTGACCTCACATCTGGTCTGGTGCTCCTGATATATATTTAGAGATTTTTGATACCCCCCACCCTCTACTTCACCAAAAAAAAAAAAAAAAAAAAATGGAATGTCCTGATCTAGCATCTCGGCTTCAGTCACTTTCCCACCGCCATAACGTAGCTTGCCTGTGCCTTTTCTATAATTACTTTCATGATAATTGTTCTGATGAACTCTATGGTCGTTCTTATTTTTATTCCTCAACCGCCACAGACAAATTGTACGTAAGGGAACTAGTTAGAATTTCATAGATACTTTGAGGTATTATGGTGGCTGTAGTAAAAATGGTAAGAAAGAATGTGTTGTTTTAGTGTGATAAAAGACAGATTGAAGACCAGCCTTACCGTAACCTCCCCCTTTTGGCTTTGTGCTACATTTTCGTATTTTTAAAAAATAAATATTACTTTCCTCTATGGTATCTAGACGTTATGAATTTAAGCGTAGTACTAGATTGGTAGCAAGCTCTCATCATTTTACAGTTGAAATGACTAGATGTAATCATAAGTTCTATATCAATATTAGGTTGGTGCAAAAATAATGAGGGTTTTTGACGTATTTTTAACGTCAAAAACCGTCATTATTTTTGCACAAACCTAATAGTTTCTCCTCTCGCACTTCTTGCTTGTGAAACTATCTCCTGGCTTTTTGCTTTCCAGTCAACTTTGATCTTCAAAAATTTAAATGCAATGTCAATCGTTACCTTCTGTATTCTTAATTCGCGTTCTTTTATTGTTTTCTCTCCTTAACAGTTTTTTTTCTCGTATTCTCTCACACTCAGTAACCGCTTGCGTCTTAGTGGCTTCCTTGCCTTGTTTAGAGTGAAATGATTAAAAATATGACGAATACCTAGACCTACAATCATTAACTTAGGTAACATCAAAATCCCGCCACGGGTCGTCCTATATACATAATAGCTTGCCATTTATACGTAACTGCCTGTTGTTTATAGGGAACAGATAATCGTTTATACATAACAGACAGTCGCTTATACAAAACAGCCCGTCGACTGTACCTAACAAGTCAACATAACAAGCCAACATAATCCTATGTTTATATGTAACAGGCAGTCGCTTATACAAAGCAGCCTGTCATCGATACGAAACAAACTCACGTAACAAGCCGATGTTTATATGTAACAGGCAGTTGTTTATACAAAGCAGCCCGTCATCTATACATAACAAGCTGGCGTTTATACGTAACGGGTAGTTGTTTATACAAAGCAGCCCGACGTCTGTACGTAACAAGTCGATGTTTGTACGCAACATGTAGTTGCTTATACAAAGCAGCCCGTCATCAATACGTAACAAGCCGACGTGACAAGACGACGTATGTAATGGGCTGTTGTTTATACAAAGCAACCCGTCATCTATACATAACAAGCCAGCGTTTATATGCAACAGGCAGTTGTTTATACAAAGCAGCCCGGCGTCTATGCGTAACAAGCCGACGTTCATATGTAAGAGGCAGTCTCTTAGACAAGACAACCCGTCGTTGTATCACGTTTTATAAGGAGATAAAAAAAAAATTTCTTATTAAAAAAAAAAATCAAATAGAGACAGATACAGGAAGAAAATAAATACAAGATTACTCCGAAAATATCCAACCATCAGTAATATTCTCGGAAACTGGTTGCGCGGCTTTCGAAACGGGACGTTAACTTTGCTTGTGTGAACAAACGCTTATCGGTGGGGCTAATCGGTCATCGCTAAGACGCCATAACTATCTGAACATCTCATTCGTTTTTTTTTTTTGTTTTTTTTTGTAAACATCGCTTCACCCAGTTTCGCTCCTTGCAACTTCTAGATTTTCCCAAAGTTAAAACTGCCGTTGAAAATGGGGGAGATTTTGAACTCTGGATACGATTAATATTAAGGAGAAGGAGTATGTGACGGGGGCAGCTGATGGTAATCCCTAAAGTGGACATTGAAAACTGTTGTAAAAAGTAAAAGGGATAATGGGATATATGTGTGAGTTTCTGTTATGTAATGGTTTCACAGTGGAGGTTTGTATTTGTACTAAGTCGGTCCTAAAATAGGTTCGACGTACAAAACGTCAGGAACTTCATATAATAGGTAATGACGCAGCAATCTAGTTGTGCTGATACTTTTAGTATCCGACAAACGGTCATCCGACAACGACTGACTGACCAACTCGAGATTTAGTCATCCCCCCACCACGAGGGCATCATGTGGCACAAGGCCGGTTTAACGTGGGATCTCCAAGCCCGTGGGCTCGGCCAAAAATATGCCCATTGAACCCGTATAAACGGGTTCAGGGTCGGTTTACCTCCCCGAAAGAGAATCCGCCCTTCGGCGTAGCCTCTTTCGGAATTCCTCCCCGCCCGAAGGCAGAGAGGTCAACCGATCAGCCAGTCGACTGACTGACCAACTCGATATTTAGTCACCCCCCCCACGAGGGCATCATGTGGCACAAGGCCGGTTTAACGTGGGATCTCCGAGCCCGTGGGCTCGGCCAAAAATATGCCCAAGGCAGAGAGTTCAACTGATCAGCCAGTCGATTGACTAACTCACTCAGCGACTCCTACTACTACTCCTACTTATTATAGGTGGGTGAGTCTATTAACTATAGAATAGGTGTGTTCCGCTATAACTGTTTCTAAGAGAAGAACTTTAAAGATGATTAAGGTACCCTTGCTCTAAATAGGCCATATCATTTTAACCACTTTTAGTACTCTGCATTATTAATATTACTTCCCTGTCTACTGTTTTCTTTTTCAAGGATTCTCAATTGCAGTAACCTTATTGTTAATTTGATTCAAAGGAATTTTCTGTTACCATAGGAGGAAATGACTACACAACTATGAAATTCAAACAAATTCAAATTCAGGGATCAGTCACCTTCAGTGGCAGGTTAAACATTTGTACAGCAAATGAAGTCACAGACAGAGTAATAAAGGTTAACTACTTGTATCCATCCCGTACATAACTCGCAAATCATCGGGCACCTCGACGTGGTGTAATGGTTAGCAAGCTTGTATCATTAGCTCAATTACCAAGGAATAGTGAATTCGATCCTCACTGGGTGATCCACATTTTCAGCCTTGGGCCACATCTAAGCTACGATTAAGAAAATCATTTATGGGCATCTCGGTATGGTGCAATGGTTAGCAAGCTTGATTTGCTAGATCTATTACGAAGTAAGAAGTTCGATCCTCATTGGGTGCTCCACATTTTCGGCCTTGTATCACATCTAAACTACGATTAGAAAATCATTTATGAGCACCTCGACATTGTGTAATGGTTAGCAAGTTTGTCTCGATATATCAATTACGACTGAGTAGTGAGTTCGATTCTCACTAGGTGCCCTATACTTTTAGCCTTGTATCACATTTCAGCTACGCTACTGCACCTCATAAATGACCCCCCCACTGCTTCTGTGGAATTATTCTTCGTGAAATACTCGACTACCTAAGAGGAATAGCCCGAGATGCGAGCTAAAAATCAGACGCCTACAGATATTTAACTATCTGGAGGATGCTAAGGATATCATGGTCCGAGCATGTGAGCTTCGATAAGGTTTTAGAGAGGATGCAAACAAGGAGGAGGCTTATACTTAACACCAGGAAGAGGCGCCTGGAGAATCTGATACTTGACGGGTCGAACAGAGGGAAAGAGAGACAAGTGAAAACAACGCATGACATACCTAGCGGCCTTAAGCAAGTGGTTAACACAACATGGTCTGGGGGAGGTGGCAGAGGGAAGGAATTTGCTGAGAGCTGCAAGGGGTAGAGGATGGTGGAGAGCCATGATCGCCTACATCCTGAAAGGACACGGCACATAGAAATAAAGGTGTTTTAAAAGAGAGAGAGAGAGAGCGGGAGGGAGAGAGAGAGAGCGGGAGGGAGAGAGAGAGAGAGAGAGAGAGTTGGCGGGGGGAATGCGGTTCAAAAATCTGTAGGCGCATGGGAATAGCAAGAGATGCCTCCCGAAAGTTAGACGGGCTTTAAGACACTTGAAAATTCCGTTAGAAACAACGAAAAGAGTGATGAACCGTCATGTAATACCAATCCTCCGATATGGTAACAAATGCTGGGGAATTCTCTCACAGATGTAGTAGAGATCTGAAACAACAGAGATGTGGTTCTACAGAAGGATGCTGAGAATACCCTGTACGGAGCATGTAAGCAACGAGGAAGTTTTAAGGAAAACGGAAACAAAACGAACGCTTATTCATTGAAAGAGACAACTGAAATATCAAGATCACATGACGAGGAAAGAAGGCTTGGAGAATGTAGCACTCGCAGGATATATTGAAGACAAGACGTCCAGAGCGAAACAGCAAGTAATCTACCAAATTCCTTTTTAACGAAATTCTCATCCAATTAGCTGAGGCTAATTCTCGTAACACGTAAATATTGCTCCTCTAATGTTTTAAGACAGAAATCTAACCAGAAAATGAACCGTCACTCTAGCCAACCAGAAGTCTGCACGGGTAAGCATTATTTCCAGTTAGCCAATGTTTGTTTCTCCGAGCTTGCCTAGGAAACTTCTCAACTAAAACGTATGATATCAATTCAGAAAAGTCTACCGTGTCATTTTCTCTATTCATAGTCTGTTTGAATCCGCGCACAAACTCGTATTTAACCTGCTCAAGTGAACTCATTAGTTGAGCCAGTCATAGTAACAGCGTGAGGATTGATTCCTATTTCTATTCATAGCCGATATTAAACTAATGAGCCAATTGTTGTTGCTGATGAAATACTATGTCCACCTCTTCTCTTTCGTTAACCACGCACACCACTAACTTAAGTTATTCAAAAATGTCATTACTCGGTCAACCGAGAAATCAAAAAAGACCTTCGCAATTAATGGCAAAGCAAGGAAAGACGATATACCTCTAAAATATATCTGGATAATTTAGTTACACGGAGTCATTTGGTGCAACTGCATTTTGTATAGAAATAGAATTAACAGAGGAGGTGCAGGTGGCGTAAATATTACACGTACAGAATTCGGGATCGGCGAACCGAGTCCGAATTACGTTCTGAGACTTCTCTTCACTTCGTACTAATAACATTGGAAAAGATATGAATCGACTTCCTCTTGAGGTATATCGTAAGGGTTAATGGTAAGGAAAACGGACTGGGAAAACCTAATTTTGGCTGAAACATTTTGCAATAACGACCTTGGAAAAGGCATTAGTCCACTTCTTCCTGTAGAGTAGCCTGGCAGTTACTAGTAAGGAAAACGGAATGGACGAACCGAGATAGAGATTCGACTGAGGCAGCTTATGTTCATTTTGAACTAATAAACTTGGAAAGGGCATGAAAACCTCTTCTTCCTGAGTAGTCACGTAAATGTTACCAGTTATGAAAACAGAATCAGCGAACCCGTTCAAATCTCGTTTGAGTCTGTTTCTATTCATTTTGCAAAAATGACTTTGAAAAAAGTCAAGAAACCACTTTTTTCTGAGAGTAGTCGTAACCGTTACTGGCCAGAAAATAACGGCATCGGTTAACCGAGTTCGAATTTCGACTAAGACTGCTTATGTTTACTTTGCAATAATAAACTTGGAAAAGGCATGAAATCACTTCTCCATGAGATATATCGTAATGGATACTAACAAGGAAAATGAAATCGACGAAACGAGTTCGAATTGTAACCAAGACCGTTTATGTTCACTTCGAACTAATGACCTTGGAAAAGAAATGAATATTGCTGGTAGAAAACGGAACCGGTGAGGCGGCTTCGAATTCGCTTTGGAATAATGACCATGGGAAAGGCATGAATCCATCTCTCTCCACGCTTTGTTCTATACTTTTTAACTTGACAAAAAAGTGTCTCCCCATTGGTTTGGCATGATGGTCGAAAGAGAACAGTAGGTGAGTGAGCATTTGGGCAGACCATTTTCCAAGACTAACTTATCTATCCTGGCAGCAGCTATTGGAACCTATTACCTCCATAGTTAAACTTGACGTGGACCTATAAAAAATCTTTTTATATAAAATCTAATGTCATTCTTGTTTGATGGTTTTATAACGCTAAAGAAATATATTAAGTCAACATTCGAATCTAACCTGGAAGTAAAAATGTAAGGGACATACCAATACGCCAGCGTTCTGCTGCTGAAATATTCAGGTAAAATCAGCTTTGGAATACGAAGTTAGGTTTTATTATTTTATAAATGTTTTTAATTATTTTTATGAATTGTATCTTTTTCAAATACGATAATGTACTAAAAAGGTTCTCAGCCTGACCAATATTCGGTGAGATTTGAGGAAGTGGGTCTGGCTGACAATTTTTCAGTTGTAATATTATTGTATTAAACTCGTTTAAAAACAAAAACTAAATTTAAAACACTTTTTCCTCATATATTCTTTTAACAAAAGAGCCTTGTGAATAAGATTTTTTGTTTGGTATTCCAAGAAGTTTATTAATGAGAATCACTTTCAAAATTAAAAAAAAAAAAAATAATTTTAAATCTTCAGAAACAATATCTGATGTTTGTTTCGTGTAAAAAGATAAGTAATCACAGTCTAAATGGTTTATTAGGTTCACGTTTTCAACTGACATGAAGTGGAGTGATTATACTGAACCATTTGCTAGGTCTACTGCTAGGAAAGTTGGTTCACTGTATCGGACCAGACAATTCTACTCGTCAGAATTCCTACACATTGAACTCTGTTGCCATATCTAGTTTGGTCCACCTATTGTACATCTCGAGACTGTTGACAAAATTCAAGGAAGAATCTGTGATATAACCAATCATGACCTGGCATCTCTGCATGAGTCAATTTCTCACCGTCGTCACGTGGCCTCCAAGTGTATTTTCTACAAATATTTTTATGGCAATTGTTCTAATGGGCTTTTCACCTTAGTGCCTCGACTGCATAAATTTAAGCGTGCTAATGGATTGGTAATTAGGCCTCACCGTTTTACTGTTGAACTATATAGATGCAACCGTAGGTTCTATTCTAATAGTTTCTTTTCTAGCTGTGGAACTCTCTTCCGATTTCTAGCTTTCCTGCCAACTATAATCTTCCGAAATTTTAAATGCAATCGCCATCTTCTGTTTACCTGAATCCTGTTCTTTTATTCTCTTCACTAATGTCTTCTCATTCTCCCTCCCTTGCATCCTAGTGGCATTATCACTTTGCTTGGGAAGAAATGATTCAAAAAGATTAATTTGAATAACTAGTTGATTATTGAGCGCATTAGATAAAATGAAGGATCTGCAATACAATAGTCCTTGACCAGGCACTTTGTCTCTAGTCACTTTTTCGTCGACATAACATGGCTTCTCTCTGCTTGTTCTACAAATATTTTCATGGTAACTGCTCGAACGAGCTTTTCTTCTTGGTGCACCGACTACATGAATTTAAGCGTGCTACTTGATTGGAAACTAGGTCCCACCGTTTCACTGTTGAACTAGCTAGTTGCAACCGTATGTTCTATTCTAATAGTTTCTTTTCTCGCACTTCTCACCTGTGGAACACCTTTCTGATTTATTGCTTCCATGCCAACTACAATCTTAAAAAATGAATGCAACGTCAATCATCATCATCTACTTTCATGAATCTTGTTCTTTTTTCCCTTTCTCTTCACCAAAGTCTTCTCGTTGTCTTTCACTCCCTGTAACCTACGTCCTAGTGGCACTATCGCTTTGCTTGGGGGGATGATTAAAAATAAATAATCTGATAGAAAATCGACTATAGCTGTGAATTTTCTTCATGGAGAACTATTTGAACTGCTAGGGGAACTTGAAAAATATTCAAATAATCCTGAATATTTACTGGGAACAAACAGCCTGCACATGAATAGAAAATGAATTGAGCAAGTATACAAATATAAAAACGAGAGTGAAATAAAGATTTGTCTTCCCACAGGATTCATTTAACCTTTACAGCAAAGGCCATCCCAAGAAAACTCGAAGTTCTACCGAGATTTATCATTGAGAAACATAATCTTAATAACATAAAATACGCAGATGATACCCAGTTGATAGAAGACACAAAAAGAAGAAGGGAATACCATGACAAGTTAGTAAAGGAAAGCAAGAAGAAAGGACTATCAATTGTAGGAAAACAATGTATGGTCGTAAGTAAGAGGTGCAGCTGAAGATCTATAAATGTGAGGTGTCAAAATCAAACAAGTAAAGAAATTTAACTATCTGGGCAGGGTTATGCCAAAGAGAAGAAAATGTTATACAGATATTCGAAAGCGAATTATAATAGCGAAATATGCCTTCTAAAAACTAAGCAAAGTATTAAGAAACAGGAAAATTTCGTTAGAAACAATAAAAAAAAAGTCTGCCATACAATTTCCCTACAGATGAAGAGGAAACTTGAGACAGCGAAGGTTTTCTACAAAAGGATGATGAGAATACCATAGACAGAGCATTTGAGTAACGAGGATTTTTACCGAAAATGGAAACAATGGGGACATATACTTAGAATCAGAGAGAGTCAGTTGAAATTCCTGGGATATATTTTGAGAAAAGAAGGCTTAGAGAATTTGACACTCTCAAGATATATTGATGGCAATAAGATCCTAACGAGTTTTGTGTAATTTGGATGTCGAACAGGGAATACATGGGAGAGGCAGTAAGGGGACAAAGATTATATAGCGCCACAAAGGACATGAAGTTGTTGAATACTATGTTCACCCACGTTTTGAAGTAGCACGTTACATAAAAGAGGAATACTTAATAGGATTAAAAATTAACAATTCTGTTTCAAAATGAAAACCATTCATTTCCAAGACTCGAGCAAAGAGAAAGAAAAGGGGAAAAAGAGTGAGAAAGAGAAAAAAAGAGTAAGTAATAAAAAATCATGTAATTACTTACCTGCCAACTGGGGTCTGCCATTTTATAATAGACAAAGTTTTCCGTAATCCAGGAATAAATAGCTGATAATGTCATTTTATTGTTCGGACTTTCTCTCATCGCCATGCATATAAGAGCCGCGTACGAGAAAGGAGGTTTCACGTAAGGATTTGTTTTATAGTCAACTGTCTGTTGTTTGCTAGGGACCCTGGAATTATTCACATAGAGCAAACGACCACATCTGAACCTCGAGCCCATCTCCCCGCCACCACCGCTACTGCCGTCGTCATGCACTACCCGTAACACTCCGTTTTCGTCCGTCTCTGCTGTCTGTTCACGCCGTTGCACGGGGTCGACCGGCGACCGCGGTAATTCGTTACAAGGAAGCGGGGTTGGGTTTGGTACCCTGAGTATCTTGAGGTTCTGCAGCCAATTCAGACTGGTCAGACTGTCATCGAGGTTAATGGAGCCCGTGTTGTAGGAATCCATCGGGTACTTTGACAACCAGTTATCACGAAATTGCTTTGCTAAATTGTTCATCTTATAAACTGGCATGGCTGTTCGCCTACACTCCGTTAAGTCAGTCAAACGTCACAACAAAATCTGGAAGCACCTTTGGTGGGTCCGTTCACCTAAAAAGAAAAAATAGTTTAGTATGCTAATTAGAAGAATATCTCAAGATAAATTAATGTAGGAAAGTGGACTGGATTCATGCCTTTTTCAAAGTATTTTATTGGCTTAATTGAATAGGTTATTCTGAATAAGTAAGCAGTTTGCTACCAGTATAAGTTCTTGATTATTCTAATACTAGTGTATCCGTACCGTAAAAATTGACGTCAAGAAGGAATGTATTATAAGTAATATGTATTATATTGTAAGTAATCTTAGTTTAATCAAAATAAATCTTGTAATTTAAAATAGTTCGTTGTTAACGTTAATAATTGAACAGTGTACAATTTATAAACACCTCAGGAAATATATCTGTATTTTATCCTTATTGTGGTGTGCGTTCGTGCGCGTGTGCATGCGCGCGCGTACACACGCACGTACACACAGCGGTTTTGTGGCACACTTTGGGTGTCCTTGAGAGTCAAATTTGCTCAGAAATTCGAACATCATCGCTAGTAATAATCGATCCCACAATCTAAGACAACTCGAATAAAAGTAAGTTTATGTGAAGTTTAATTCAAACTGAAATAAAATGTAAACCTCGGCCAATATTTGTCTGACACATATTTATCTTCTCTCTCTATCCCTTTCTATTTCCTTCCTCCCAGCTTTCTTTCTTTCTTTCATTATTTCTTTCTTTGCAGTTGTGTATCTGTTTCTTTTTGTGGCTACTTTCCGTCACTCCTCTCGCTTTGATCGTAGTTAGCAGAAAGAGGGAAAGAAGGGCATGGTTTATAGTTTGTCAGCACGGTAGCTTTTGGGGGTGGACTGAATGGGGTCATGACTTCTGTCCATCCCATGTCAAAATTTTGCATTCTACCAGTCAATTGTTACACGCACAAAATAATTATATATATATATATATATATATATATATATATATATATATATATATATATATATATATATATATATATGCAGCATAACATTTAAGGATTCTTCCCAAATATCTCAAGCAAGAAAAATCTATTTTTATTATTTCAAAGCAAATTATCATCCCTACGTCTACTTCCCGATTTCTGTCATTCATGCCGGATTATTAACGCTCATTACTATACTGAATTTCTAAACGCAGCTTAGATGTGACACAAGGCCGTAGGCATGGGGCACCCAGTGAGGATCCAATTCACTATCCGGTTGTATCGGTTTTAACGAGACCAGCTTGCTAACCATTACACCATGCCGAGGTGCCCGAACGCTCATTACTATATGCTCAATGTCAAAGGAAGAACTATTCATATTATTGGAGAGCAGTTTTCGGATATTCAAGTCAAAGTTCTGGCTTAAATGCAAAGAAATTACTTTAAACAATTTGCTTGATAACCCATTTAAATACCAATATACATCATACTCATTTTTTTTTAAGAATTGTTAAATTTCATTTTTTTTTTAATCACTGACAGAGTGAACACACCATATAAATTGTCGATGAAAGAAGGATTTGCGAAAAGGAAGCATTTTTTAAACGAAGTTAAATTATCACATATCAAGCGAATTTGAAGAAAAAAAAAACAAAAACAAAAAAAAAACGCTTGCAAAGAGGGCATTTTGGTTTCTTATACGTCTTTGCTGGGGAACCGAACACAACGTTCCACCATTATGCAACAGTCTCATAATCAGGAATACTAAACTTTTATATTTTTTTTTTGTATTGCATTGTTACGTGTGATGAAAATGGGTTTTGGGTGTTCATAAATATTCAGAAGTAATTAAGTATTTCAATGCAGACCCCAAGGATTTGGGCGTATTGGCTTTATTCCAAACTTTTGATCACGCCAGATTATGCGCTCTTTCCCAGAAAGTGTAAACAAGGGTCAACATAGTTGAAGCATAACCCACAGGTTGGCTCTCTGGCTGTCGAAAAAATGTACCTGAGCGGGGGTCTGTAGCATGGATGAACATGCAGAGGAGCATACTCAGAAGCAAGCAGCCATTATATATACATACATATATATATATATATATATATATATATATATATATATATATACATGTGTGTGTGTACGCGCGCACGCGCGTGTGTACAGACAAACCTTACATCTAAAGACCCCCATCAACGGACTTCGGATACACCGGACAAAATCTGCAGGCAAAATAAAAAAAAATTAAAAAAAAAACTGCAGGAAAAAAAAACTTCCAAATCGCCAGCGATGTACTTGAAAATTTGCGGACATCGCGAAACGAGATGTATTAGTTCTCAAAGTGACCGGTTGGCAGCGATGGCTGGCTTTTCAACTGAAAAAGTAGCTGCGAGATTTATTTATTTTTTTATTAATATATCTATATTAAGTATATATTTATTTATGCCATATATACATATTTACAGTATTTACATTATGATCATAACTACTGGTAGTTACTATAGTGGTTTTATAACTCAAAAATAATCCCTTCCCATCTATGGACAATCAGCTTTATTTGACCACCTAGCCCCCTATTAGTCCGTTGATGAGAGGTTTGTCGCTATATATATATATATATATATATATATATATATATATATATATATATATATATATATATATATATATATATTGATTTCGTCCCAAGGAAGGCCACTGAGACAGAAGGGATTATTGTGTGTGGAAGAGTTAGAAACAGAAACATTGCTAAAGAACGAGAACAAAAGAAAAGCAATCAGGAGGACAGTAGGTAGCGATGGATATTGCATTTAAAATTTTTGTAGATTAATGTTAGCTGGAGTCAGAGGGTAGTTCCACATGTGAGAAATGCGAGAAAAGAAACTGTTAGCATATAACTTACCAACTCAGCGGTAAATGACATATATATATATATATATATATATATATATATATATATATATGGAGGGAGGATGAAACAGTGAAAGAGAGGTAAGTAATTAAAGAAGGTATGAGGTGATCAATACGGAGAAAAAGGAAAAGGAGAAAACAATAAAACCGAGAGAAGGAAAAATCAATAACAATGAAAAATGATAATATAAATAAATAAAGTGTAGTGAAGGGTTGAAATCGTATAGCGTCGAAGGGGCTTTGCGTCCAACCTGATTTTGCAAGTACTAAATAATGGAATGAGTCATGGAAAGGCGTTTGAAACAGAATGAAGACAAGAGAGAACTTGTTTCTAAATTGCAAAGCTCCATAGTTAATAAATGAGTGCACAAACATGACCCTAACACCTGGCCAGTTTAATACTTCATTCATATATATATATATATATATATATATATATATATATATATATATATATATATATGTATGTATATGTGTGTGTGTGTGCGCGCACGCGCGCACACGTGTGTGTGAGAGAGAGAAAGAGTGAAAGAGAAAGAATATGATGCATTACTTTCTCAAAATACATATAAAAATGTTAATTGAAAAAAATGTTAATTGAAAAAAATGTTAATTAAAAAATTTGAAATTTCGGCGTTCCAACATCTTCTATAGATAGATAGATAGATAGATAGATAGATAGATAGATAATGAAATGAATTAATTCCGACAATTATTTGATATATTTTCTGTTTAATTTTCTCGAACATTCTGGCCGGTAAATGTAATAAATATTGTTGAATTAAAAAACAGATCATTTACTTACAGTTATAGATATTAACTGTATCTATAAAAAATGACGTATAAACAGAAAATATATTAAATAATTGTCGGACTTAATCTATTTCATTAAATGTTGTCATTGTTTACGTTAAGATACGTTTCGTGAGTATATGTGATCGATCGAAAAAAATCTTTGGAGATTGTGTTTATAAACAGTAATTTGGACTATCCAGACGCTTCTCTGTAGCCAAATGGTATAGCAAGTCAGGTCAAATGACAGTTTCCTTATAGGAATACATATTCAATTCCTGTCGAAGAACGTATATTTTCTACGAAATTTCTCGAACATTCAAACCGGTTATTGTAATTAATACCGTGTAATTAAAAAACACCATTTACTTAAATAAATTGTATGTATAAAAATAACGTATAAACAGAATATATATATATATATATATATATATATATATATATATATATTATAATAATATTTTTTGTTTAAAAATATGATTCCTTCGCTACATAAGAGTTCTCATGTTTCAAAAACGAGAGCCGAAATCATCCAAATAATTAATAAAATTAAGTTGGATTGTGGTGTTTAGTCCCGTTTCATCTTCAAGCGAAATTTTAGGAATAAGCTATCTCTCGGTTTACGTGTATTTTTAGGCACGGTCCGTTACAGAATTTGTTGTTGTGGGAGTGGCTAGACTATTTTCCTTCTTTAAGTGGTCAGGGAGTTAATTCTTATCAATAGATTCATCATCCTCTGAGAGGTTTTGCTAAGGTTGGGTAGGGTATCTATTTCAAGGCTAATGTTTACGGCCATCCTTTAGTTGGTTCCCAGTGAAGGATATTTTTATGGCACGCCTACAGTCGTTAAATTCTGTAACGGACCGTGCCTAAAAATACACGTAAACCGAGAGATAGCTTATTCCTAAAATTTCGCTTGAAGATGAAACGGGACTAAACACCACAATCCAACTTAATTTTATTAATTATTTGGATGATTTCGGCTCTCGTTTTTGAAACATGAGAACTCTTATGTAGCGAAGGAATCATATTTTTAAACAAAAAATATTATTACAATATAAGCTCTACTTCTGTATGGAGCACTGTCTTCTTAAAAATAAAAACAAAAATACTAAGGAACCCCGGATTATGCACCCAACGTGTTCTTTTCTATTTTCTGCATACCTGCACAAGGATACATATATTAATTGCTGAGCGTCATAGCAAATAAATGAGTGCACATACATGACCCTAACACCTGGCCAGATTAATACTTCATTCATATATATATGTATATATTTATATATATATATATATATATATATATATGTATGTGTGTGTGTGTGTGTGTGTGTGTGCCGGCGCGCACGCGCGCAGGTGCGAGAACGAGTATGTGTGTCTCTATGGATGTGTGCGAAGGAATGCAAATGTGACACGGGTACGAAAAATAGTCTGTTGTTGATAATAATGTTAATACCCTAACGCTAAACTTCATGTTTTCGGGCCGGGCCCGTAATATTAGACACCCTTGGAACAGTACTTGAGCCCAGCTAGAGATAGTAATGATCATCACCAATAAACCCAAGACATCTGGAGTAAATATGTAAATAACAGATAAAAGATACAGTTAATAACTGTGGGCATAAAAATACTTTAAAAAACATTGAATCTCTGTACATCAAACTGAATCTTCAGCAAGGATAGTGTTCCTTTCTCACCCAAGAGTTCTGTGGTTTATTCATTTACGTGTCAGCGGGATCCTGGTTACATTGGGATGCAGAATCAAGCAACATGTCCTAATTAGGATCATGAATAGCCAATCTCGTCAGACAAAGGACATTTTGTATTCAGTGATTGGCCAACATTTTATTGATCATCCTGACTCTGTCAACACTTTCACAGTTTTAATTATCTAATTGTGTTACCTTTGGTTTTTCACCAGAAGTCTTTGTACAAGCAGAAGGACTTTCTTTATTTCTTGAAGTTACCCAGCATAACTTAAGTTAGCCTACTGCCTCGCCTTTTGTTTTCTTTGAAGTGACAGATAAAGCCTACTTTGAAAACATTTTACCTCGTTTTTATTAGTAACTTGCTTTAAAGCAGCAGACCGTGCGGACTTTTAAACTTGGTCGTAAATGGACCAATAGTCCAGCTTAGAAAACATCACTTCATGGAACTTCAAAACCTTACTTCACTTAAACTCTGATTCAGGCTAGAAGTCCAATTCCGGCCAAAATACCAATTTGAACTGAAAGTCCAATTTTGTCCGAAATTTCAATTCAAGCCGAAAATTGAATTCTTCAAATCACAAACTCTGTGGAACATCAAAATCTCAAGTTACGAAATCTCTCATTTTAACTATGATTGCTTGGCATTTTGAAGAAATAAAAATTGATTTCCTCAAGCAAGTTTTGGAGATATTTTAAACTGAATTTAAAACAATTTTTATTTTTAATTCACAAAGTTTTTGTGTTACTTTAAACTCAAAAATAAATTAAAACTTTTAAAATCACTATTTTTTTTTTTCCAGTTATTTTAAAATTTGAATTTTTAACAGTTACCCCCTCAACCGGACACACAGTTAGAGGAGTTTCAGACACACGAATGGACAGATAGAATTCGCCGTTTATTTATTAGTAATTGTTTTATGGCTTAACATTTTAAACTTAACGACTCCCTTCGATAAGGGTTAATGGAAAAGCTAGCCCCTTAAGAGCAATTATGCCATCTATTTGATTGTTAATTTCAATATGTCTCCATTGCTTCAAGCTATAGAAAACACCGGTTCTCGTTCGAACACCGTATTGTCGAGTTCGGTCAGTACTGAGATGGGGGTGGCTGTTTGAGACAAATGTGTTCTGTAAGCGACCTGCTACAATTTGAAATACGTTTCGGCTTTAAATAACCCAACAAGCCGTAAAAAGCAAATCTATGAATCTTCAAGCTATGCAAAATACTTGACATAATTAACAGATAAGCCTCAAAACACCACCTAAAGTCCGTGTTTGATTCAACAAAAGCTCAACCTGCTTTTCGATAAGCTCGTCCAACTGGATGCTTCAGAATTTATTGATTGATTGACAGTCACGTCTCTTAACCGCTGGATAGGTTTGAAATTGCGTGACCCAATCAGCTGCGCCTTTCTTGACATATCCTAAGTGATTTAACGCAGGCATAGCCCAATTGTTCAGCAAGGGACTGCAGATAACAAAGTTATATATTTTAAGTTTACTTGATTAGAATTCATTTTCTCGCTGAGTTTTTTAATAGCAAAATTTCCAAATGTTTCGCAACATAATCTATTGATATCCTAATTTGAAAAAATAACCGCACGGTTTTTATATAGAAGTGCATATTATGGTCACGTCTCCAAATTCCCCCACTATGTTTAGCGTGTTTGACTGGAAAGCCACTGTGTTGACCCTTGTCATAAAGTGCCCCATGTCAAAGTTTGACTGGTCAGAGAAACATTAATTTTAAAAATGATATCATATTTCGGCACCGATATTAGAAAAACTTAAAACGATTAGTTGGTTACTTATTTTAGTGCATCATTTTACTTACATTTATTGCCACATGACGATAACAATTATTTAAACAACCGTAAATAGGGCCTTTTATAGCAATCTGTGAGTCATATTAGCAACTAAGACTGTTTTTACATTTACATAAGTAGCAAAGTAATCGTTCTAAGTACGAACTTCGATTCTGGTCAGTACCCTTGAATGTGCGGGTGGAGTAATGGATAATGGCTCAGAATTGTTAATCGGAGAGCCGAGTTCCAATTTCCGTTTGGTTCGTTATATTCACTTCCGCGCAAATACCCTTGTGAAATTTATGAATCCACCTCTTCTACCCCCAGCTATGGGTTAATTAGTAGGACTTGTATTAGTAAACCATTGTTATCTCCGAAAAATTCTTACAATCTAAATCTATTATCTGGCTTTAAATAACTTGCAAAAGGTTGATAAACAATAAAAAAAAAAAAAGACATATCAATATAGAACAAGTAAATTTACAAGATTACCAGTCTCTAACAAACAATATTTATACGGAAGAAAAAAATTATATATGAGGAACAAATACTCAGGAATGTATTATAATCTCAAAATATTTATATGCATCACTAAATCATTATTATCTCCCCAACATCACAAAAATTCTTACTATTTAGAAATATTTTCTGGTTTTAAATAACCTTCAAAGTGTTGATAAGTCGTAAAAAACGAATGAATGAATTAAAATTTGTTCTAACCAGCAGATCGCTAATGGGCTCCATGTATTTTTGGAAATAAATAGGAGACATTATTTTCGGAGCGTCCTCTCTCTTTCTCTCTCTCTCTCTCTCTCTCTTTGAGGGTACATTATTATTATAGAGGTGTGCTTGGTTACCTTGTGAACTTTTCATTTATTACTACATTAAACCACACTTAGAACTTTATCAAATGTTCTGAAACATCAGAAGCGCCTTCTTTGGGTCATTACACGCTTTGTTCTCTTTCCGCCCGGAAAACCGCGAACAACTAACCTTTCTTTCTTTTACTTTTTCTATATTCCTTCCTTTCACTCTTCATTGTCTATCTTTTCTTTGTTCTTTCTCCTCTCCCATTATATATATATATATATATATATATATATATATATATATATATATATATATATATATATATATAATGCGTTTTACATAGTTGGCGGATTATTGAGCTGGTTCGCCACTCCTGCGTGACGGACCATCTCCTTCCAGGTACATTCACGTTCCTCGAGGGAAGAAAAAAGAAAGAATACTCTCACAGGAACTGTTATAAACAGGATGTCTAGCGTTACGCTTATATATATATATATATATATATATATATATATATATATATATATATATATATATATATATATATATAATCAATACAAAAGTAAACATTCGTTTTTTATTGTTTTATTTTAACCGGGATATTAGTGTTGGGTTTCGTTTTTCATTTTTACTATCATGCTTTGTTAATTTTAAATTTGCCCGAAGCCGGACAAAAAAACAAAAACAAAAAACAAAAAACAAAAAACATTAAAAAAATATATATCCCAAGTTGTCTCCCAGAAACTGAAGAATATATTTCTAATCATTTCACCTTACTATCAGTCTGAAGCAGCAACCAGAAAAAAGCCAACTTTCATGTCAGGGACCATTTTACCAGGTCAGGACCGAGAAGGACAATGAAGCAGAGGACAGATGATGTAATGGAATGTCCCACACTCCCTATCGCCTACGTGGACTGTCTATATCAGTAGCTATGTATAATAAGCACAGGATATAAGTGGGGGCTTGCTTCGGGAATTACTAGACTGCTACCCGATTCCTTGTCTTTCAATAGTGTATTCTATTTTAAAATAAACCTCTCTTCTTTCATCTATGCATGTGTTGCTGTTCCTTCACTAGAGTACAACCTTTGTCTGTTTGTAACCTCTTTAAGGATACAACATTATCTAAGTCGAGTTGCTGTCATTTGAGCCCCTTCAAAAATCACTAGACAGCCGATGTAAATTCATCAATAATAGTACTATTAATAATAACAACACTTTGCGAAAGCTACAAAAATCTGTCTTATTGGGTACAGTAAGCATATTTAAAAAAGTAATGTCTAAAGTTATGAATTAACAGGTAGTATCTTCCGACATTTACACAACAACAGTACCATGATACATTCGAAATAATAATAATTCTCATCAAGCAATGAGATCTATGACTATAATATAATCCTGGACTATTTTCTTTCTTTCTTTTTAATTATATAATAGCCGATGTCACATATTGTGTCTGTTTATTGGATTTTGCATTTCCTGTCACGTTAACAAAGGAAATAGAAAAATACGTGTGCACCGAGAACGCACAGAAAGAGAATGAGGTCTACTTTGTTTGTGTGTTCGCGAGTAGCATTGGTCCTGCTGCTGCTGATTTATATTTAAGTTTCGTTGTTATATTTTTAATTATATAAAATGTATATTTTATTATATAATATATATATATATATATATATATTATAAAATATATATATTATAAAATATATATTTTATTTTTAAGTTTTGTTGTTATATTTTTAATTATATAATATATATAATGGGTCTGTTCATTAGTTTTTGCATTTCCTGTCACCTTAACAAAGGAAATAGGAAAATAAGTTGGCACTGATCGCACAGAAACAGAATGAACTCTACTTTGTTTGTGTGTTCGCGAGTAGCATTGGTCCTGCTGCTGATGATTTATATTTAAGTTTTGTTGTTATATTTTTTTTAGTTATTAATATGAAAAAATAAACTTAGGACGATGTAAGCATATTTTGTTTTTTAATTTATTCATACGCCAGCAATCACACCATTTTTTAGGCTGGGAATTGATACATAATAGTAATAATAATAGGGATAAGTACCAGATGAGAGAATTAGGGCAAAGCTAGTAGGTGGGGATCTGCTTTTACCTTTTTTTTTTAAATTTTACTATAAACTAATGGCGAGAAAGAGAAAGATAACAATAAAGGATTTTTTTATCTAAAATCTTTTTTTATCATGATTATATTCCTTGCTCTTTTTTTCATTTCGGTCTAATGCTAATTATGAATTACTTGAGAACTGACTTTGATTTTATCTTGCTCTGCATTTGGTCATCAGCGAAACCCACCAGAAGAGACTTGCTGTCACTCGAACCCCAGCACCTACTATAAGCAGGAAATGCATAAACTACAACTGCTGCTACTATTATTCTTACAAATCATAATAAGACCAATAAATGGCTAGATGGATGCAATCAGATTGAAGCTGCTGTTTCTTCTACTTTAAGTGCCATACGTGATACACGCTCGGGCAATTATATCTCTTTCAAGTCATGACCAGACAGAAGATTTTCCCGTAGTAGGTTGCCATTTCTTTCAGCAGTAGACTGGTTGCCTACCAAAGCTATAGGACCCAGTCTATCCCGCTATTCAACCCATAACTGGGAGAAGAGATGGATTCATACTTTTCCCAAGGGTATTTGCGCGCAAGTGAATATAACGATCTTAACAGGAATTCGAACTCTGCTCTCCGATTCCTATCTTCCGATTCAATATCCATTACACCACAATATTAATAATATTAATAACCGACTAATATTAACTGGTTTCGAGAAATAAATAGAAAAATACAATCGAGATAATACTTGCGCAGAGGTCACTTGGAAGGAGAAACTGAATTTGCGTAGGTGTGTCAATGCATTTGGATCTATGATAAATGAATATATATTAGGTAAACGCCACTGTGCTGCAACCTAGCATAAAAATGTTTTCAATTCTTCAAAGTCTTTCTTCTGTAATCAGAAAAAGCAGCTTTTAATTCTGAATGTAATTTGTTTGGGACACACACACACACACACACACACATACACACTAACACATATATACTAAGTATGATTGAGAGAAATATTAAATTAAACCCTCTCTAAACTCTATCATGTCTCTCTAACCACTCCTTATTACACTCTCTATTAAATTACAAAAACTTACACTAGCCATCAATTTTCATTTCATTTTTCGTTTCATTTTTTGGAAGTGCTATCTGATGATCCGGCGTCCTTTAAAAGGGCTCTGGTGAAATAAATTATTATATTATTATAATGGAACCTTAAAGTGGTCTTATATATATATATATATATATATATATATATATATATATATATATATATGTGTGTGTAACAACTTAAAAGAGACTGTTTGACCAACACAAGGAATGTTAAAAGATTCATGTTAAAAAGATAAAAAAATAAAAAAAAACAAATGAAAACTACAGACAAAAGTTCATTTTCTTCAGCAAAAGACTCATTTCTGTAGTTTACTGCTAGTAGCAGTATTTCTCCTCCCGATGATGGCCATTTTGGTCGAAACTAGTCGAGGAATCTAAATGAAATAATAATAAAAAAAAAAACGAAAGAATATTAATCTACAACCCAGTGTGTCTAAAGATTTTAATTTTTTAATTTTTAAAATTTTTTTATTGTTCAATATATATATATATATATATATATATATATATATATATATATATATATATATATATGTATGTATATATTAGGTTGGTGCAAAAATAATGACGTAATAATGTCGTTTTTTGACGTAACGTCAAAAAACGACATTATTACGTCATTATTTTTGCTCCAACCTAATATGTATATCAGCATATTTTTACTATATGCGTGTATCCTATCTTTATTAATCTACCCTCCATTTTAGCCTCCGTAGACACTCTTTTCAGACCCCGATCGAACTCTGGAGAATGAGCAACGAAACCCGGTTAGTTTTATGTTTGTTTCTTTTTTTCTACTTCTAATTAGGACTGTATCATTCTAAATAACCGTTTTTTAAATAAGTGATAAAAAATGGGTTTCAGACCACAATATTGAAATGGGTTCGGAAGACACCCATTTTATGACTGATCTTTATACATTATATATGATGAGCGGATCTAGCCATAGGACATAAGGGTTGACAAAGAAAATAACAACTATTTTTTTTTTAAGCAAATTGCCCCAAGCAAGGCGGGAGTACCACTAGCACGCAAGGGGTTACAGAGAGTAAGAGTAAGAGTAAAGAGGAGTGTTTGGGAAAAGGATAAAGAGAGGAACAGGGATCAAGATCAAGGCATCAGAAGATGTCGATTGACATTACATTTGAATATTTGAAGATTATAGCTATCAAGGAAGCAAGTGATAGTTTCAAAAATATTTAGAGACGATATCAGATTGGAAGCTACAACTTGTTAACAGTCATGGAAAAAGTCAAATCTTTAGTACATTTATAAAAAAAAAACAATAAATTCTTAAACGAACTCAACATCACTGTAAAGGAAATAGTTAAAATATCCAACTAACAAATGCGGTTAAATTTATCAAATAGATGCTAAAGTACAAAAGTTAAATAATTTTCAAAATCATCTGGAAATAAAAAAAAATGACCAAAATGCACTCAGAAGTAACGATGCTGGCGTAAATAAACACAAAAGCCATTAGTATTTGAATAGCTTAAGGCTGAAAGTAGAAACGGAGGTATTTATGATGGTTGCACAGAGACCAATTCTATTTACCAGGAATTACCAGGTAAATCTCATAAAGAATGGTGCTAAAACAATATGTAGATTATGGGAGAAACATGTTGAGACTATTGGCCACTTACTGACAGGCTGACCAATCCTAACACCGAAGGAAATGAAAGATCAGCATGATAAAATCGGTTAATATACTCAACGGGTAGTATGTCAATATTATAGTGCGCAACACACGGTAAAAAGGATAAACATCATCTTGGACCGCTCATAGAAAGCTAAGAAGTCCCTATTATTTGGAACTTTGACATTCATACTGACAATCATATACAAGGTTATGTAAAAAAAGTAATGCAATTCTTGTTATGGAAGGCGCATTTCTCAATGAATTATTCGAAATTTGGCACAAATGTAAAGGCATATACACCGTTGATCTTTAATTATCTATTTTTTCGGATATTTGAATAAATGAGCAATTGCGTCACTGTTTGACCCGTATAAGGCGATAGACTAGATATGGTGATTAAAGTCCCGAAACAAATAAAATACCTCCACATAGATATGAGTGTGCTATCAGATAAAAATATACCCGTTAAAGAATATGTAAATATTTTAAAATTGACGTTGAAAAAATATGGCACCTTAAAATTATTGTTAAGTTATATCTATAAAACTGGATCCCTGGGTGTAAAAAAAGTATGACAAGAATAATTGATCCTTGGCAGCTCTTATTTACAAGAAATTCCAAAAGGTGTGGAATTACATATTTACTCGGGAAAGTCTTATCAATGTAAAGAAAATATACTTTACATGTTAAGTATCACTTAGCATCAGAATTTGTGCAAACAGAATGCGTATATTTTCTATCTTGACATAACCTAGTTCACGGATGAGGACCTGGTAATGTCACGGTTATGACTTGGTAAGTTCACAGTGATGCCCCTGTAAGAAATTGGACTGAACAGAAAGCAATAAAAGAAGAAGCAGAAGAAGAAGAAGAAGAAGAAGAAAATAATAATAATAATAATAATAATAGTCGAAGAAGTGCAAGTAAACCATAATACACCTATTGCAGCGACAAAGAACCTAAAAAGAAAGCAAAAGAAAATGTACCAAATGCAAAAGCAAATGTACCAAATGCAAAAACGATGGTAAGGTAAGCCACTTTATGGTCAATATTTTGCCCGTACCAAAAAAAGCTGATGCAGCCAAACCCCATACCCATCAGTGCAGATTCTGTGATAAATATCCAGAAACAAGTGACCATCTTGTATCAGGTTGTACGGTGTTGGCACCCACAAAATATAAAGCTCAGCATGATAGAGTGGGCCAATATATGCACTGGAAATTTTCAACCTTTACGGGAAGAAAACTGCAAGAAACTGGTATGAACATAACCCAGACAGGGCCTGTGGCAGTTTTATGGCACTTTACAATACACACAGACAGGGAACAAAGCTAATCGCCCAGACCTCGTGATCAAATATCGCAAAAACAGAATGTGCTTTCTTATTTACATGGCAGATAGTAATGCATCTTTGAAGATCTTCAAAAAATGATGAAAATGGGAGGATCTTGAAGTAGAATTCTCAAAAAATGTGACACATGAGCACATCAATAATAATAATAATAATAATAATAATAATAATGATAATAATTGGCGAAGAAGTGCAAGTAAACCATAACACGCCAGTTGCAGCAACAAAGAATCTAAAAAAGAAAGTAAAAGCCAATGCAATGCACCAAATGCAAAAACGATGGCAAGATAAGCCTCTTCATGGTCAATACTCTGCCAGTATCAAACAAGCTGATGTAGCCAAACCCCGTACCCATCAATGGTTACATAGTGCAGGGTTAAAAGCTGAAACCGAAGGTTTTATCCTCGCTTCACAGAACCAATGCTTGCTAATAAGAAATTGCCAAGCACACGTACTGAAAAATTGTGTTGACCCCAAATGCAGATTCTGTGATAAATATCCAGAAACAATTGGCCCTCTTGCATCAGATTGCATAGTGTTAGCACCAACTGAATATAAAACTCAGCACGATAGAGTGGGCCCAATATCTGCACTGGAAAATATGCAAATTTTACGGGAAGGAAACTGCAAGAAAATGGTTTGAACATCACCCAGACCTGTTTATAAAGATAGGACCTGTAACAATTTTACGGGACTTTACAATACACACAGATAGAACAAACTAAGCTAATCGCCCAGACTTCGTGATCAAAGACCACAAGAACTGAATGTGCTTCCTTATTGATATGATAGTCCCTGCAAATTGTAGTGATTTTCCAACCGTAGCTCAGATGTGGCACAAGGCCGAAAGTATGGGGTACCCAGTGAGGATCGAACTCACTATTCAGTCGTAATAGTTATAGTGAGGTAAGCTTGCTAACCATTACATCACCTCGAGGTGCCCGCAAATTGTAATGTATCTTTGAAGATCTTCCTAAAAAATATCAAAATACAAGGATCTTGAAGTGGAAAACTAAACAAATGTGGCACATGAGGATATCAATAATTCTGTTTGTAGTTGGAGTCCTCGGATTGATTGGCAAAGCTTCTGATAGACTCATTGAAGGGGTTACTGAAAGCCCAAACCTTAAAAGAATACAAAAATTGTCCTCACAAGTACAGCTCACACATTACGAAGACCTTTATGGAAAATGTGTGTGATTTTAGTTTTTTTTTTTTTAGTTTTTTTTTTTTAGTTTTTTTGTTTGTTTTTTACAATAACATTAAATGTTATGAAGCCATTTCTGACCTTAGGTCTCTGGTTGGGACCCGGGAGGAAATGTGTATACAACAGAAATCAATGGAAATAATATTATGGTTGATCCTAGGAAAGAAGGCCGGGTTTGTTACCCTATTGACGTTACTTGTCCGTTTGATACCAAAGTAGTCGAGAAAAAAAGAAAGAACATAGAGAAATATATGGACCTCAAGTACGAAGTAAAGAGAAAATAGAATTGCCAGAACAAGAGATAGAGATTCTTCCGATTGTAATTGGACTGGGAACAGTTTCAGAGAAAGAATTAGATTTTCAAGTGTGTTAGTATGCGTTGCAGAAGGCCTGTTTGCTTAGCACTGCACGAATAATTAGTATTGGATGCTCAAGGCTGTGGAAGGTAGCTTGATATCCAATTAGATGCGAAACCATCTAATAAAATCAAAGAAGCTATCCAAAAAGGCAGCAACAAAAAAACAAAACAATAAATACAACAACAATGATAACAAGAACAACAACAATAATAATAACAATAATAATATCATCTGAAAGAAAGATAAAATATCTCGGAAATTAATAGGGAATTGTGAAAGTCAGTCATGTTATCGGAGTATTGTGAATTGTCCGAAAGGGGAAAAACTGGAGGAATTAGCCATTAAGGAAGATTTGTAAGCATCCAGACGATTTCATTATAGAAAATAGCTATAATTCTGAGAAGGGTGCTGACGTATTACGGAAACCTGCTGTCTCTTAAGATCAACAGCAGGTTACCAGGCGAGAGTTTACTGGTATGAATACTCAGTGAGGGACTACTACTGCCACCACTGCTGCTACTACTACTACTACTACTACTGCTACTACCAATAATGATAATAATTGAACGAGTAAGCTAGATTAATCTAGAACATATTTATTTACTGTACTAATCCCCATCTTCTCTTACTCCCTTTATCCATCTACGTACAATTTATCTATTTTTATTGCCCTGACCCAGTCAGTATTCATTCCACACACACAATATATATATATATATATATATATATATATATATATATATATATATATATAGTGTGTGTGTGTGTGTGTGCGTGTGTTTGAATATGTGGGGGATCCTTGTTTTGAGTATGTGTTAATTAACACCACCCACTTGTTAAATGTGACAACTGCAAAAAAGATTAATGGGTGAAGAAAAAACATGTAACTATTCTTACATTCATTTTTATATTCTGTGTAAAGTAATAAAATCTGTTTCTGGGGAAAGATTTTTGCGTGTATAAAGAAATATTTGCGTCATATCTATCTATCTATCTATCTATCCATTTCTGTTCGCATCTCTATCTCTATCTCTCTCTCTCTCTCTCTCTCTATATATATATATATATATATATATATATATTAGATATATTATTAGGTTGGTGTAAAAATAATGACGTAATAATGTCGTTTTTTGACGTATTTTTAACGTCAAAAAACGACATTATTACGTCATTATTTTTGCACCAAACTAATATATATATATATATATATATATATATATATATATATATATATATATACAGAGAGAAAAATATAGAGAAATATATATATATATTTCTTGTTCTATTTTTCTCTGTCTCCCTACATATACACACACGCATGCCCCCCCCCATATATATATATATATAGGAAATAAAATTGCATCCACTCTTCAGGAGTCTTCATTTAACGACTGCCTGACATCTATCTATATACGTCTATGTGTGTGCGCGGGCGTATATAGTCACTATATGCGGTCAGTCGCTTGCTTTCTCACATAGCATAGACAAGCACAAACACCTGAGAGAGAAATTAAAAAAAAATAGCGCCATGAATTTATCCCGACAACTGAAATATCGATCTACGTGCGTAGATCTCGATAATTCAAATAATCAAAGATGTTGATCACTTTAGCTAATTAGAATTTATTTGATGAAATAAAAATGATTCCTTTATTTTCCTTAGAAATCTATCTGATACTTTGATAATATTGTACCCAACAAATGCGCGTGCACGCGCGTGAGAGAGATAGAGAGAGAGAAGAAGGATAGAGAGGACGAGAGACAGAGAAATAGAAAGTTAGTGTGTGTTTTAAAGACAGAGAAAGTGAGGTATCTTGCACGTATTGCTCGTTAGCATAAACACATATCCAAAGAATATTCTATTTAATTCGTTCTACGTTTCCCCCTCCTCCGGCCGCCACCGCTTTCGGCCTATCAAAGTAATGAGTGTAATATCGACATCAACGCAACCAATTCAGACTCTTTCGCCATCTTCTCCTCTGGTCAACTTCACCAGTAAATCGAGCGAAAAGCTGTTTACGAAATTCTTCTTTCAAAACAGTCTTTAATGTTTGCTTACCCTCCTCAAATCACTAACGGAAGCCAAGATTTTACTACCAAACAGTGATATATCCATACGCACACTTTATATATATATATATATATATATATATATATATATATTAATTTCACTGGACACTATGTCTTACTGAACCGCTCTGTTACTGAACAGCTGAAGGTACAGGTGTAAACATTTATAGTGTGGTAATAGTGATGTGGCAAGTTGCGCAGAATTCAAACTAAAAAAAATGTAATAACTTGCTTCCTAGTAAATCAAAAAAAAATTAAAAACAATAAAAAAAAAAGTTTTTCATCAGCGTATTTTTTAAAAAAAAGCCAAATTAACTTATAAATTAGTTAACAACATAAAACACACACATTGACAGCATACGTGTTTACAAGCAAAACACTTACCTACTTTTTAGCCTCTCTACTTTATAGATATAAACAGCTTATACGTACAATAGAGACTAAGTAAAAGATACAATATGAAAGACGAACTTACTGCTTTGATCGGTAAGCATTAGAACCAAGTCCGACACACTTGAGCTGTATATATTTGAACGGCACCTTTATTGTAGGCCTCCTAAGTATACCCTGTGAGCTCCGAGCCGACCTGTGCTGGCTTGCATGTATAACAGGATATACATGTCAGTCGAAAGACGCAGCAAATCCACGGTCGCCCGACAACAACCAGTCCTCCTCGGCGTTGGGCCCGTCTGGACATGCCAACGTCCGATACTAGGCTGCCAGTGTTCACCACTCTTTTCACCTATAAAGAGGACCATAGCTCCATTAAAAGGAGGTAGCAGAGGCACTGGACTGCTGCTGCTGTCGCTATTTCGTTTAATGTCTTTTTCAACCAAACAAACATTATTAGAGCCTACCTTCTTCGTTCGTTCGTCCTGCTTTTGTGTTGTATTCGTGTTTTTTTTCTTTTCAAGGGTAAATGATCTCGGAATTTTCATGAAATTTCTATTGTGCTTGCTAAGCATGCGTAACAGTCAAAAGAGTCTCCCCACTCCTGCATAGAGAGGGCGGATCCATACCCATGGTTAGAAATCTAGCATCTTTTGCGTTTCTGATCACTTGGCGATTGTTTATATTCGTTTAATATTCCTATTGAATTTATTAGCATTCGGAATATTTCAGGTTTAGGCGTGAAAAGACCGAGGTACGGAATTTGGCGGCTTTTTTGCATTGGGGGGGGGAGCATTCGTCTTTTAGTTTCATGGAGCACGTTTGTACATGTACATATCAATAAAATCGACAATAAGGAGCGAACCCAAGGTCAGGCCAGTCGATTCATTATATTGTATTGAATGTCATTTCCATATCGCCCATATTTTATGATCTGCGATGAGCTTCAGTCCTCCTATATGGCAGTGAATGCTGGACAATCTCTTCGTGGATGAAGAAAAGACTTGAGGCAACAGAAATGTGATCCTACAGAAGGATGCTGAGAATACCATGAACCGAATATGTGAGCAACGACGAAGTTATTTACATTGTTCGGGCTGTTGTCCTCGTCTTTATTACCATATTCATGACGTTTCGGCCATTGTAGGCTCCGGCCGTTGTAGGCTCCGGCCTTCAGGTGATTGGAATTTCGAACTGGACCCTTTATTTCGTCCACCGGGGTAGACTGTTCTAGTTCCACGTGCCATGCGTCTTCCGGTTGGATCCAGTGACTTGATCCAAAGAGTTGTGAGTTCAATACCTGGCTACTGTAGTTGAGTTAAAGGGAGATAACTGAGACATCTGAAAGAGGCATGGCACGTGGAACTAGAACAATCTACCTCGGTGGACGAATTAAAGGGTTCATATCGAAATTCCAATCATCCGGGGAAGGCCAGAGCGTACAACGGCCGAAACGTTGTGAATATGACAATAAAGATGAGAACAACAGTCCGAACAATGTAAATAATTACAATATCTCATTACAGAAATATAGACAGATAACGACGAAGTTTTAATTAAAATGGAACCCAAAAGGAAACTTACACTTAACATCAGGAAGAGATTGTTGAAATTTCTAGGACATATAATGAGGAAAGAGGGATTGGAAAATTTGATACTCAAAAGGACAGATTGTAGGCAAAAGGCACAGGGGAAAAGAGCGCATAACCTAACTGGGGAGCTCAAGTTAACGGGCGGTGGAGCAGGATTTGGGAGAGATAGCAAGAAGACAACGAGAATTCGATAGGATTAAAATAAAAATAATAAATAGACATAATATGTCCAGATTATTCAACCAGGCATGCTTGAATGAAGATATACTGCCTAAATACATACACACACACACACACACACACACACACACACACACACACACACACACATATATATATATATATATATATATATATATATATATATATATATATATATATATATTTAAAATTGATTATTTGGGGCAGAAATCCATCATTTATACAAGTATTAATAATAAGAAAAAGAAGCCAACTTTGAATAATATCAATTATGAACAGGGGCACAACGTGCTGACAGTGTTTGGAAATTAAAACTCTGCCATCCCTATATATACATATATAAACAAATATATATATTCAGCTAAACAAAATATATCCTTCATAATGGCTAATAGAAAGCGCTCGAATCTACAAATCATTTGAACAGCTTTTACATATTCCGTGTCCAGAAAAGAAATCACTTGTACGAATGCAAGAAAAAGTTTTTAAAAATCTTAATCACACTACCTTATCAATCGTCTTCAATTAAACTATATATATATATATATATATATATATATATATATATATATATATATATATATATATATATATATACTGGCAAAAACAGATAGACTGCTCATGGACACACTGATGAGCCCGACGCAACACAGGAAGAATGTGTATGAGTATGTGTGTGTGTGTGTGCATGTGTGTGGGTATATATGTGTATGTATATATGAATATATATATAAATGTGTGTGTGTGCGTATGTATATATATATATATATATATATATATATATATGTGTGTGTGTGTATGTGTATGCTGATTCATGTGCAAGCTAATGGGGACACGCACGCACACACAATACATAAAAATGCAAATTGATTTGACAGTCTCAAGGGTAATGTAAGGATCATCATCATCTCTCATCAACACATCTATCATCACCACTACTCAGACCAAACGTAATGATTTTATTAGGTTGGTGCAAAAATAATGACGTAATAATGTCGTTTTTTGACGTATTTTTAACGTCAAAAAACGACATTAGTACGTCATTGTTTTTGCACCAACCTAATATTTCCACTTGGGGAGAAATTCACTTTTGCCAACAGTGAGATCAAGGCTCACTACAAATACAGAAAACGAACAATGAAACATTTAAAGAATATAAGGAAAATTTATTCCTTTAAAAATTGATTCCTTTTATTTGCCTGAAGAATGTCACGAGACCGGAAACACTTGCAGCAAAAATTTGAAGAATAAAATATGTACACTGAAACAAATCCACATTATAACCAAAAACGTTTGCGGTTTCTCTCTTTTTAAAAAATATAGATTTTTCTCTCGTTGGAAGCACTATAACCTTTTCCCTATATATATATATATATATATATATATATATATATATATATATATATATAGAGAGAGAGAGAGAGAGAGAGAGAGAGAGAAAGAGAGAGATTAATAAGATTTCAAGTGAGCAATGACCGGTCACGACTGTCAGTTTCATAAGTTTTCACACAATCAACAGGGGGTCGGTAATTGAAAATGTGTCGGCGTGAAAATGGGTACCTTTATACACCCAGCCAAATCCAAGATGGAAAAAGTGTAACAGATGAGTGTATATATCATGCACACAACAACCAAACTCACCGGGAGACGGGGAAGGTGAACGCACCGGCCAAGTTAAAAAATATCGTAAATTCACAATTAATAATAATAAAACAAACAAACACCAGAAACGGTTCTCCGGTGTGTCAAAAGAATGCTCAATGTCATTGGGAACAATGGTACCCCAGTGAAGGAGTTGACTGCATTAAGCAAAAAGTTCTCGATAATACCGGGCTCTTAAAGCCCCACCCCAGGATAAACAATTGTAATAATCAAAATAAGCAACTCCCAAAAGAGTCTGCTAAGATTGCATACAGGAAAAAAGAGTGCTCTATGTAAATAGCAGAGCTATATTTCAAAGATAATTTTATTATTGCATAGAACACTCTTTTTTTCCTGTGAGCAAACTCAGCAGAATCTTTTAGGAGTTGCACACAAAGAAACACACACACACATAAATGTGTGTGTGCGTGTGTGTGTGTATGTGTGTACAGGTCATGTGTAAATATATTTAAGTAGGTATGCATAGTTTAGTTCATTTAAAGGTGTTATTTATAACAATATTAATGGAATACACCAACCCGATTCGGCCGGAAGGTTTTGTTACGACCCCCTACTGGAAAGGAAGACCGACGCGTTATCGTGTGAATTCGCGGTAAAGTGATATAGTGCTTAAGTCATTTAGGAAATAGACCAGACCGAGGATGACATTCTCTTTCATCATAATACTGAATCCAGGGATGAACAATTTAATTCCTTACCAATTGATACTGAAAGCAATTAGGATTTTGTAGGTTTTGTGCAAAATTAAATAAGTGAAAATCATTTTTTTAATTTACTTTTATTTTGCTGTTGTTTTGAACTCTTTTGCATTTAGCAAAATTTATACTAATTTTTCAAGTATTAGTTTGAATTTTTGTTCAATAAGATGTATGAAATACGACTCTAGGTTTTATTTTTTGGGTTATGTGTCTTCAAAATAGGAGTACGTTTATCCAGTGGTGTATCTTATATTCTCAAAGTGCTATACCTAATATACTTTTAAGAAATACGAAATGCTCGGACTATCGGCCTTATTCATTTTCTTTCAAGATATTTAATATAATTTTAAGAAGAAGAATTATCAATGCATAAAATGTTCGGACTATCGATCTTATTCTTTTTTGTTTCAAGATATTTACTGTTTAAGAAGTGTAATTATCATTCCAAGATAACTGCTTACTTGTTTACTACTAACGATAGACTGACGATCAATTAGTAAACTGAGTCGGTCTAAATAGTTGCGATGAAATGCAACTGAAAGTAAGATTGAAATATTACCAGTTAAAAATTGGTAACTGCTGAAAATAATTCATCGAGATAACATTAATACTAATTGTGACAATGCCTTTTTTTTTTTTTTTTTAGATAAAGTCATTTATGAAACGGGCGTTTTTAATGAACATAAAGACTCAAAAATAGCTCTTTTTTGCAATGAGTCAGTACACGACGACCCGCTAACTCCCGGTAACGTTAAACAATAAATTTTGATATACTTATGATTATACGACCTCTGGCTTGCACAAATACATTTCATTAATAACAAAAGAGACGATTTAGTATCAAATAAATACCGTATCCCGTGTTCATCTCTGATTGATGGATATTACGAGAAACTCAATTGGAAATCTGCATTTATAATACATGTTTTAAAAACTAGTCTCAATGTCTTCGGGCTTAATTTTAAATTAGGTTTCTAAATATATAGCAATCACCATCGACAACTAATCACGTAATTTAGCACGAGAATGTTATTCATGTATTAGCGTCTTCGTTTATACGCCATTGTTGACCACAAGTTCCTATCCATTGTAGCTCTAAGTAATACTTCCCAGGGCCCGTTCTGTTATCCATTTTCACAAGATCGTTAGATAGGTTAATCGATGTTTTCATCTACCCATCAATATGTCTCGTCATAGTAGTGTTAGATTCTCCAGTTTTGCTTTCCTTATTATGTGACCCAGAAATTTCAACTCTCTCTTTCTAATTCTATGCATAGGTGGCCATTTTGTTTCCATTTTCCTCAAAAAACTTTTCCTTGCCACTCACATCCGCCATCCATGGTATTCTCGGCATCCTTTTGTGGAACGTCAATTGTGTTGCTTCATGTTTCCTCATCATATGTGAAGGAACTGTCCACCATTCAATGCCATATAGGAGGTCATTCAGTTCTTTTTTTATTTGTCTATTACACGTTTCTAAATTATAATAATTTATTTTTCTGTATAATGTATTTTTCTCTCTCCTTAATAATGTTTTTTCTTTCATATATTCTCTCCCACACTCAATAACCCCTGTGTCATAGTGTCTTTATTGCCTTGCTTGGAGATGAAATTTATAATTTATATATATATATATATATATATATATATATATTGTGTGTATTTAGGCAGCATCTTTTCATTCATACACGTTTCATTAAATAACATAGACAAAAAAAGCTTAGATTGTATTAAAAAAAATATGGATCACTATTGTGAATTTCTTTCTTCGTTCAACGATAATGTTATTAAACTTATCAGATGTTACGAAAAAAATTTACATAAAATAAATAGACACCACTTGTCTATATTATTGAATGAAACGTGTATATATATATATATATATATATATATATATATATATATAATTATATGCTAGTATAGAAGTGGTAATAACTAATAATAATAAAACAATAACTAGTATAGATGCATATATGTGTGTGTGTATGTGTGTGTGTTTTTGTATGTGTGTGTGCGTGCATATATGTATGTATATATTAATAAATATGCATATACCTACGTTTGGAGTGCGTCTTAAGTTCCGTGGTTTTACCAACACATCACGCACGAAATATATTACTTATGTATTTTTTTTTAAATAATATATATTATTTATTTATTTTAAAATCATAAGTAATATTAAGTCGCACTCCAAACGTAGGTATAAGTATATTTATAAGTATATATTTCTTAGCTCTGTCTAACCACATTGAGCACTGTTATATCAATACCTGAAAGTAAATTGAGTAAATATTTATTTGCTTACCTGCGTATGCACGTTAACGCGCGTATATACAATTGGTAATATCTCGTTATTTGATTTACCCACCTCTATACTTGTATATAATTATATATATATTATGTAAATATAAAAGCGGACATTGAAGTCAACACCCAGCAACGAAAGTCTGTTTTATCCATTATGTGTTGTGTTTTTGTTCGACTATTTATATAAACAGGACAGTGATGTATTGTGGGTAGTCTATTGTATGATTCTAATGGTTGTTTTGATGGGTTCTAACGGTTATGTTTCAAATTATTCTCGAGGTCTATTGGGTGCAAAATAATTTTGCATCTAGTTGCAATTTGGGGCAATTTATAGTGCTGTTTGTTAATTTTTTTTTTTAATTAATTATTGTTGGTTGTTATTATTACGTTTACTTGTTTTTATCTGTGCCTATGTGGTTTGTTAATTTGTTTATTATTTACTCAGTTTATTTGCTTATTATTGGTCTGGAATAATTTATTTAACTTATTTTTACTTATTTATTTTACTTTTATTATATTTTTGTTTATTTTTGTTCGTTTTTATTTTTCGATTTTTAATGTGACTCGCCTTACAATCCCACCCATTGTTTAGACAGCTAAGAGAGGTTTTTAATAGAAAGGAAGATATTAATAAGTGAGGTTGGAAGATATTAATAAGTGAGGATGCAATAAAGGAGGTCTTAATGAAGAGGGATGTTAGAAAATCATTTAAATTGTCAAAAACTTGGAATTTGAAGAGATTTTTAAAAATTAAGTTTATCAAAAAATGTTATTTTTGGAAAGAATAAAAAAAAGGCAATGGAACGCTATTTTACACAATGCAATCATAAAAGCGTGCAAGTAAAAACTTGAACCAACAATAATTACTGTTTCCTATATGAGCTTTGAAGTGCGAAATTAATAAACTGGGTGATCTTAATAAGTTCAGGAGGTCGAAAAATTTCTTTAAAACCATAAAGCAGGCTCTGAGTTTTTTTTCAGTCATGATAAACGGTTACAATCTCAATACGGTTGTTTTTAATTATTCGCACTCCAGCACATTCCAGACCTGAAGTGGAATTCATATATACGACCCACCGCTAAAGACGCTGGGAAAAAGAATATAGCTGATTCATTCCGTAATACTCCAACTTTACAGGGGCCAGATCAGACCAAAAACAATGTATTGATGCCTCATCTGGATTCAAGATGTCAAATTCCCACTTTCCAGCTTTGACAGCATTCAAAGGCGTTTACGCGTCCTTGTAGGCGATAAATTATTTCCCCACTTACAACCCCTTCCTCACAGATAAAACATCCCTCGCCTATCATTACACTATTACTATTTTCATAGCTGATCTCCAAAAGGACTGCATTTCTTAGTCAACACTCACCGGCGACGCTCAATTTCATGCTTAAACGCAATCTTTAGGCCACCTGTATATAAAAAGGCAAAAGGAAAACTTTACATACGTTCTATCCCTGATATTAAGCATTTTAACCCATAAGTATAGTATACCTTAAAACTATATTTTTATCATATATTATTATTACTTCAAGCGTTATTGTAGTGGATACTCGTATTTCAAATAGACGCTTCATTTTTATTTCGAACTGTAAAAATCTTCTCTCTAGTAGGGACCGAACCCGTGTCTTTGTAGAAGAAACCATCGTTTCGGCGCGCTTTACCACGCTACAGAGAGCGTCACGATTTAGCAAAGCTCTATTTTCCCTTTTAAGGAAAGCATGCTTCCTCGTTCAGGTTATTTTCTCTCGAAAACCCATAACCGATGAGTTTCATATCCAAAACGTAAACAAATCAATTTCTAAAGACTAAATAGATTTATTTTTAATCCGACATTATTATTACTTATAGAGGTTGTATCAAAAATATTTTACGAACTTTGGCGTTTCTATGTGCAGACACTATCATCGGCCAACTACTTTTTCGTCTGCACGTAAATATCTCTTTACATTGCACAGATCATGAGTCACTACCCCACAAATCTATTTCAGCAAGTACACGCAAGATATAATGACAAGTTTTGATAATTATTATTGTAACTACTCCGTTCTTTATACGCTGTGTTCAATCAGTCCGTGGGCGATCACGGGTCTTTACAATTTCCTATCCTTCATATTTCTAACTAATGTTTGACTTCTTATTTTCCCCCCATACGTTGTTCTGCCATCCATTTACATAAGTTGATTAAGATATTAGCCTCCACCCTCTTGACCTCAATACGACCTGTGAGTGTCAAAATCTCCAAGCCCTCTTTCCTCATTCTGTGTACTATTAGGTTGGTGCAAAAATAATGACGTAATAATGTCGTTTTTTAACGTATTTTTAACGTCAAAAAACGACATTATTACGTCATTATTTTTGCACCAACCTAATAGAATTTTCAACTCTGATTCTATGTATAAACGTTCATTTTATTTGCATTTTTCTTCAAACTTCCTTGTAGTCCACATGATCCGTCGATGGTGTTCTCAACTTCCTTCTGTAGAACTATATTTCCGTCACCTAACATAGCAGTTGAGCATTCTTGATGTTTCTCATGAAATTTTCCTGTTGCTTAATACTTTGCTTAGCTTTTGGGAAACCTCTTTTTCTATTCCAGTTCACCTTCGGATTTCGGTATTACATTTTCCTCTCTTTGCTAAAATTCCCAATACTTCCATCCATTTACATAAGCTCTTTAGGTTTCCTAACATGTTTCCTTCTGTCTCTCTTGCATTTATTATATCCCGTGAGTGTCAACTTTTCCAAGCCCTCTTTCCTCATTACGTGTCCTAGAAATTTCAACTGACTCTTTCGGATTCTAAGTTTCTTCTTTTTTTCCTATTTCCAGCAATTTCCTGTATTTTGTCGTAAGGCTTGTCTTTATGCGATCTCTCCTAATCCCTGTTCTGACAACCATTTACACAAGCTCGTTAGGTAGTTTATTCCTCTGTCACTCTTGACTTCCATATGTCCTACAAGTGGCAAATTCTCCAAGTGCTGTGCTCCAAAGATTTCAACTATCTCTTTCTGATTCTAAGTATAAGCATCCTTTATCGTTTCACTTTTCCCTAAAACTATATCGTTGCTCCTATATTCAATCTATGGTATTCTCAGTATCCTTCTGTAGAGTCACATTTTTGTTGCCTCAAGTCTCCCTTTATTTGTTGGGAATAGGAATAGGTTCTCCTATTATCCTGTTCACAGTCCTCCTTGTTTTTTGAACAGGAGTAGAGGTTTTCTGTTTAGGATTTGGTTTCCGGTTCATTCTGAAGAATTTTCATTCGCTTTCACTTCCAGGAGCCCCTAGCGTTTTAGTGGCATTATCGCTTTGCTTAGGGGTGAATTGATTAAAAATAAATCGTTTAATATTAAATGCTATATAGGAGGACTGATATTACATAGCAGATGAGTATCCATCCCTTTGTTTCTAATGACATTTTTCTACTTTACTTAGGTTTTCAAACATATCTCTGCTATTCCAATGCACCTTCGGACACATTTCCCTCTTCTGTTAAAATACTTCTCAGATATTTCCATTTTCGTACTTACTTAATTTTGACGTTTCCAGTTCATACTTTGGATTTTGGAATGTTTCTTTTGCTTCGGATTCCGGTGTCACGTTTTCCATCGTCTGTTCAAACACTTCACAGATATTTCAATTTTCGTACTTGTTTGATTTTGACGTCTTCGATTCGCAGTTGCCATCTTATAGTGTTTATCTGGCTGACAACCAAACATTCTGTTTTCTTACAACTTTTAGACGGTTAGATATAATTTAAAACAAAAATGTAAGTGATCGGTTGTGAAGGGGAAATTAACGCAGGTTTAAACGTACTGCGTTAGTGGAGCGTGATGAAATAAAATCCGTCTTTGCACATGCCTGTTCACCTGTAGTTATGGGAAAGAAAATTTGATTTGCAGCTCCAACTTTCACAATAATATTTATCATTGGCTTATCTTTGAAATTAAAACCCGTTGTTAGGCCGGAGGTGTGTTTGTTTCTATTCTGCACTTAAATTCCTCTTTACATTCCGCAGATCATGAGTCACTCTCCACAAAATTATTTCAATATAATGACATGCAATATAAAGGTTGTGGCGGAAATACCTCCTACATTTAACTTCCAGAAATACCACCCAAATAATGGTAACACATTGGTGGCAATGGTGTCTTCAGCATTCAAAAAGTATTATTCTTCAAAAGATATTTTGGTGGTAGAGAAAAATGATGTAATGCCCAGCCACCAGTTGAACAGTGGTAGAGAAAAATGACTTAATACCTAGCAACTTGTAACTATTTTTATATCTACCATAAAACATTACATAGCAATTATTTGCGAATTTTGACTCGGGAGCTCAGGCAGAAGGGTTAGAATTGTTGAAGAACGCATGGATCAAAGGCTTAAAGGATGAAAAATGTTCACGGATTGTGACGTCATTCTGGGGGTCATTTTTTTTCGTCCAAATCTGTGAACTTGTCTTGCATAAAAAAAAAATGACGCTATATAAAATTTACTATTTCTTATCCATAATGTTGAATGTGTTAAATTATTGAACTTTTTACAAAGAAATACCTGAAGTCCATGTTAAAAACTGTCGCAAAACATTATTCGTTTATTCCAGATGGAATAATCTATTATGACATGTCTCCAATTTGTATTTACATTTATTTTCAATTTTTCTAGTTGAATTGTTCACTGATATTGCATATGATCCATTATTGGTCATTATTAGGTTACAATAAAATTTGTGTTTAATATGAATATTTCCTTATGAAAATTGAGATTTTGTAGAATGGCTGTGCGTATCATAGATTCGGGGGCGGCCAACACGAGACCCATGCACCGGCTCTGTACATATATTTTATACTTGACGTCAGAGTAAGCCGTTTGTCATCAAATACACTACTTATTATTATTAGGATTAAAATATTATCGGTTTAAATGACGAATAAGAGAAATCAAGCAATAAATAAGAAACCTGTATTCTTCAAAAGATATGGTGGAGAAATAATAGAAAAAATTATTATCCAGAACAAATTGTCGAAATGAACGATACAAATTAACGTTAGAATTCGAAACACCTTTCTTACAAATTCGAAAAAATTTCAACTTGGAACTAATTTCAACTCGATTTAAAAACCCTATCACTAACCCTTAGTTCCCAGTTGAAATTAGTTCCGAGTTGAAATTAATTCCGAGTTGAAATTAATTCTGAACCCCTTTCCTCGGAGTGACGGGACTAATTTCACCTCGGAATTAATTTCAACTCGGAACTAATTTTAACTCGATTTAAAAACTCTAACTCTTAGTTCTGAGTTGAAATTAGTTCCGAGTTGAAATTAATTCCGAGTTAAAATTAATTCTGAACTCCCTTCCTCGATGTTCGCATGTTCCTTCCATGGTATTCTCAACATGTTTCTTCAGTAGAATCAAATATATATTCACAGCTAAAGATGCGGGAAAAGTGGTCGGCTCCCTGTACAGCTTCATTAAGTATCTGACTCCTCATGCTAGCCTCCACCTTTACAAGAGCCAGATCAAGCTTAAAAGGGAGTACCGACGTCATAGATGGGTACGAGCTGCCCAGTCCTCGCTTTCCAGATTGGATAGCACCCAAAACCATCCTTGTGGGTGACAAATTATCTTCCACCCTGCAACCCCACTCTTACAGACGAGATGCCGCAAGCATTTAACTTTTCTATCTCTACTTCCATGGAAAGTGCTCACGCGAACTACATTAATTAATTCCACTAGTTCTAAGCTTCACATCGAGGAACCGCCATATGCTAATTGTAGCGAATCACCCTCATTCCCTACGTATTCTATGAGTTTTTCCCGCGAATCACTGCTCCGTGGAACCGACAACTCCCAAATATGAAGGTTTCTCGATCACTACATTCATAAGCTATTCAAGTCTATGGTTAACAGTTATATTTCTCACGTTATATATCTGCACAAACTTGTGGCTCTCGGGTCTTGTACAGGGTGAACGCTAATGTAAAAACGAGACTTCTGTGTATAAAAATTAAGCAGATTTCAACATTAAGTTTCGGAGTAAAAAAATAAATGCGTCTTATACACTGAAAATATGGTAAACGAACCTGACTGAAGAAAGAGAAACAAGTAGTCCGGCATGTTATTTTAATAAAGGACATAGTTTAATGTTGCCCACGAATTTCGTACAGTTATCTAGTTTGAGAGTGAGATATTCAAACACGAGTCCACTGTAAATGAGCAAGTATATATTAGCATGGGTTCTTCTTCTTGTTTTTGTTTTTTTGAGTGGAGGTAAGAAGTAAGAACAAAAACTATAGTTCTAGTTTTGCAACAGGTTCAGTGGTAACTATAACTAAAGTTTTGAGGCATGATCGTCAGAGAAACGATAGAGTGAGGAAATAGACAGGGTGGGAAGGAAAAGATACCAAATACACGAGAGAGAGAGAGAGAGAGAGAGAGAGAGAGAGAGAGAGAGAAAGAGTATATAGAAAAGCCAAACAAAAAAGAAAACAGAAAAAACATTCATTTTAATTTAATATGTGTGTGCGTGAGTTTGTGCGTGTGTAAAATTTAAGATATAACTAAAAATATTTCTGTAAAAAGATAATATGAATAAAGACAAAAAGGAAAACAAAAATGTAAAATAAAATCCTTACATTTGCCTTGATAAACTCCATCCGAGGAGAAAACGCGTCGGCTAAGATAAATTTTATCTTTATACATATATATATATATAAAGATAAATATATATATATATATATATATCAGATTCTCTGATATATATATATATATATATATATATATATATATATATAAAGGGTGTGTAAATATAAAAGTGGACATTGATGTCAGCACCCAGAGGCGACAGTCTGTTTCATGTTAAGCGAAATCTTCAGGCCATGACGACTGCGTTTTGCTGAAAAATCGAATCATCCTTGATAATTGCTAAAGTTATAGCCGAAAGCGCTCGGAAATATAAAACATTTGGACAGTTCTTACACACCCTTTGTCCAGAAAAGAAAGCTCTTGTTCGAACACAAGAAAAATTAAATAAAAAGCTTAACTGTAGTACCTTGTCTGTCGTTTTTAATGAAACATGCATAAAGGAAGAATTGCTGCCTAAATATACAACTATATATATATATATATATATATATATATATATATATATATATATAATCACTTTACACGTTATTTTTAGTCGATATTCGTATTTCAGTAGACGCTCCTTATTCTGGAAATCTTATTAAAGAAAAAGATGTGAATATACTGTTTAAAAAATAAACAGAGCGTCTACTCAAATTGCATTATCTGGGAATTGTTTTAAGAAAAGACAGAAAAAGAGACAAGGAAATCCGAAGATGCATTGGAATAGAAAAAAGTTGCCTCCCAAAAGTTAAGCAAAATATTAAGAAAGAAAAAAAAATTCGTTAAAAGATGAAAAGTGTTCAGCTGCTATCTCACATCAATCCTCTTATATAGCAGTCAATGCTGGACAATTTCTTCAAAGATGAAGAGGCGACTTGATGTAGCAGAGATTTTGGTCTCCGGATGGATACGGAGAACGCTATGGACGGAGCATGTGAGTAAAGAAGGAAACGGGAACAAAAGAGACGCCTTTCTAGAACCAGAAACAGCCAGTTGAAGTTTCTAGAACACGTAACGAGGAAAGAGAGCTTGGAGAATTAGATACTCACAAGCAAACACCAAGTAACCTCGCTAATGAGCTTGTGTAAACGAATAGCAGGAGCGGATACGATAGGCATAGTAATAAGACAAACGTTACTTAGAGGTACAAAGTTGTGGGGGACATGTTCACCTACGTCCTGAAGGGACACGTCACATAAAAGAATAATCATCGTGTAACAAGTGCTTTCTTTTGCAGCCAATAAATAACAAGTATCACTCAACACTGAATTTAAAATCTAAGCCTCGGCGTCAAAGCCTTTATAATTAGGACAGATTGCAAGTGAAAAACCCTTTGCTGCAAAAAGACGAAAGAAATAAATTAATAGGAAATATTGTCTAAGGAGTAAATTGTCAAGTGCTGAAAATTGCACTAAAGAAATATTTGCTTTAGCCAATATGAGTTGACATTTCATCCGAGGTGTAACCAAGGAACAGTCTAGTACACACGGACTTTGTTGATCTACTTTGGCTGTTGATCGCTTTAGCGTGAAAATGGCCAATTCTTTTATCGTCTCAGCTGGAAACAGGTGAATTTATACGCTAAAATATCCCCGATTAATCTTCTTCTTCTTCTTCTTCTTCTTCTTCTTCTTCTTCTTCTTCTTCTTCTTCTTCTTCTTCTTCTTCAGGGTGCGAAGTGTAAATTGTCACTACTTTATATTTTTAATTTCGCGCATGCGCCGTTGGTTGCTTTTGATTTTGTCGACTACACAGTATAGTAGGGTCAGTTGGGCACCGTCTCTAAAACAAAAGAACACTATGACGCCATTCACTCTGCCAGAACTTTGGAAGCAACATGCTGTACTGCTTAGTACTCGAGCCGGAAGCTCTAATACCAACATTTCAGAGTGTTTGGGTGTCAATCAGAGGACAGTGCAGAGGATTCGGAAATAGTTGGATCAGTCTAATGGTGAGTACGAAGGTGTTTGGGGGTGATCACTAGTGATGGCGAAGTTATGCCACCATTCTTCTTTTCAGAGTCAACACGGAGGTCTACATCAAGAGCCTTGAGGAAGTAGTGCTGCCATGGTGGCTGCTGGAAGACCATGCCACATAAGCAGGCGAACCCAGTCATAGACGTCAATTTCTGCGTCCACATCACCCCTTATATCTGGCCACCTAACTCCCCAGACTGCAACCCACTTGATTATTATGTATGAGGTGCAGTTGAACAAGAAGCCAACTAAACTCCTTGTAACACCAAAGATGAACTGAAGTCAAGGATTATGGCAGCATTCACCAACTTAAACAAGGAGACCATCCAGAAGAGTTGCAGGAGATTTCGAAGTCTTCTGGAAGCTGTGGTTGAAGCCAATGGCAATTTTATTGAATGAATTTACTTTTTAGTATTTCAAGATATTTTTGTGTGATTTTGGTAAATATATCTGTTAAAATGAGATGTAAGTGTTATTTTCATTTTTTGCGTAATTTAGACGTAATCCATCGCACACTGTATGTGCCGTGTCACTTCAGGACGTTGTCGACGATCGTAGCTCTCCACAATTTCCTGTCCTTTGTAGCTCTTAATAAATGTTGTCTTTATATTTTCTCTCCTAAGCCATGTTTTGCCATCTCAAGCTCGCCATGTACGTTATGCGTTGTTTTTCTTCCTCTGCATTCAATCTATCTTGTGAGGGACAAACTTTCCAAGCCCTATTTCCTTATCATGTGCCCTGAAATTTATCTTCCTAATGTTAAGTATAAGTTTCCTTTTTGTTGCCATTGTTTCTAGAACTTGGTCGTTACTCAGATGTTCGGTTCATGGCATTCTTGCCATCCTTCTATAGAACCACATTTTTGTTGCTTCAAATCTCTTCTTCATCTGTAAGATTTTCCAGCATTCATTGGTATATTTTTTTTAATCGGTATCACTCCTAGCAAGGCAATAAAGCCACTAAAACACAAGGTCTACAGGGTGTGGGAGAATTAGGAACAGAAACATTAATAATGAGCCCTAAAGAGAAAAGAGTAATCAGGAGGACAGTAGATAGCGATTTACATTGCATTTAAATTTTTGCAGATTAAAGTTGGCCGGAAAGCATGGAGCCGGAAGGGAGTTCCACGGGTAAAAAATTGCGATAAAAATAACAATAGCATGAAACTTACGGCTACATCTAGCCAGCTCGACTGTAAATTGATGAGATCTCGACGCCAGTCTAATACTGCGTCTGAACTCATAAAGTCTAGGTACCATAGCGAAGAGCTCATCTGAAAAATTACCATGAAAGAACTTGAAAGAAAAAGGCACAGAGAGACAAAACCTTACGGCGATGGGAAAGTGACTGAAGCCGAGCCGCTACACCAGGGCCAATAATATTGCTGATTCTTATCTGGATCTTATCAAGGAGCTCGAGTTAAATAGCAGGGGCACTGGACCATACGTGGCAGCAATATTCTAAGCATGGACGAATGGTAGACATAGATATATAAGAAAGATTTTGGAGAGAAAAATTGTCTCGCACGACACACTGAACCGACTTCCTTAGCAGTTGACCTCACAATGGATTCAATATAGTCTTTCCACTTCATGTCAGTTGAGAATGTGAGCCCGAGAAGGCACAATGAGTTACTTTTCTGGAGGTTAGCATCAGCCATATAGATGGAAGGCAGAGAGGGATATCTCAGATGTTTAATGGAGAGAAGTTTAGTTTTGGAGCCGTTAAGATTAACAAATTGCTACTACATAACCGTACAGTATTCTTATCTGTTTGTATTTTATCATTGTTAATTGTATTATTCCCATTCTGCTAATGTCCTTCAACTTTGTTGATTTAATTATCAGAATATTTCGGTCGTTACGCCCTTCAGCTTTCTTCAGGTGTCTGTCTGTCAATTCGGGGTATTTCGAACTGAAATCTTTATTTAATCTACAGGGGTAGGTGGTTCACGTTCTACTCCCATGTGTAGAGATATCTCGTTTTGTTATTTAATTTTTTTGTTTTTGTTTTTTAGTTTTATTTAGTTATTGTTCGCCTTGTTTCCAGTGAGCCTGAGTCTACACTACCCGGTCCAGGGATTGAACTCAGAATTACTCCGCCACCGAATTCACAAACCAACTTTTAATTCACTGGATTATTGTCTCGTAGATATGACAATCTACCGCCATAGATTAGAGAGGACAATCTACCGCCATAGATTAAATAAAGAATTCACTTCGAAATTCTCTGACTGTTACTCGCTCGACAGACACCTGAAGAAGTCCGGAGGAAACAATGGCGGAAACGAAGATGAGTACATTAGTCCGAAAATAAAAAAAAAACCGTGAATTCATCATTGTTATTGCTAGAAGTCCTTATAGAAACGTTTGTAGCGATTAATAAGACCCCGTTTCTATCAGACATGACGAAATGTGTACATCAAATAAATAAAAGGTGGTAGACGGGTTAGAAGATTAGCATGGCGTGCATGAGACCTCGGTTCGATTTTCACTATAGTCGATTTGTCAGGAAGCTGACTTCTTGATAATTACGGCTTGGGGGAGATGATCCCTGCGTGCGATTCCGTTGGAAAGGGCTTGAAAACCGTACCATGGATTGACAGTTAAAATTCGCTAGACGAACGAAAAAACCGCTCGGAAGCCGTCGATGCTCGTGATCGAGGGTTTCAGTGTTGCTGGCCTTGTTCAAACTATAGTGATCACACCATATCTTGCGATCTCTTCCAGAAACCGTAACTATGGACCAGGCGTCTACAACAGATATTAGCTCGCCGCCTTAGCAGACAAGCATACCCAGAAACCAATGGTCAGCCGCACACCCAATAAAAGAACCGATTGTTCTTACTTTTTCTTCCTGGGTACCTGCTGATGTCTATATTTTCTCTTTACAACTGTAAATACCAAAGCATTTTACCCCAAGTAAGACGCCAGGGGTTACTGAGAGTGAAAGAGAATAAGACGACTTTAGTGGGGAGAAAGACGATAAAAGAACAGGATTCAGGATTCAGGAAGACAGAAGATGGTAACTGATGTTGGCTTTAGATTTTTGGAGATCGTAGGTGGCAGGGAAGCAAGAAACCGGAATTGTGTTCCAGAGGCGAGAAGTGCGAGAAACGAAACTATTAGAATAGAACTTACGGTAACATCCAGCAAATTCAGCGGTAAAAAAAGAGGCCTAGTTGCCAATCTAATAGTTCGTTTGAATTCATATGGTTGACGTACTAAAGATGTGAGATCATTGGAATAGCTACCATGAAATTGTTTATAGAAACCACACGACGGCATTTGGAAAGTAACTGGTGTCGATATGCTATGTAAAAGTATCGGCCATTTAAGATAATATCGAAAAATGAATTAAACGTCAAGTGATCATCGTTTTGAAGATAAGATGCGCAATGATTACAACTTTGCTTTTCTGAAATTGTAGCTAAGAATTCTCAGTTTGGTTAAGGTGTAGGATGGAGAAAATAATTAGCAGTCGGACAGGGAATTGTATTCTTCGTCGGACGACAAGTCGTTCTCTTTATATTTCTTCGATTCAATCGAAGAAGGAGATCATTTATTTTCGTCTGACCAACCAGGAGAGATGAAAATGTTTTATCTTACATCTCTGACTGCTTTCATACTCGCGTACCAAATGACTACCGCACTGGACTTTCCTTTACTTCGGAAGAGGGCAAGGATTATCAGTACCCTGGCGCCCAGTCACCCTCACAGAAGAAGTGACGAGAAGGTTCGAGCAGTTTTTCTCCCTACTTCCATATAGGCGTGGGACAACAAGTTAGATTTTGCCCTGTGTCACATTCCGTTCGTATGAGCATGTTCATAATTACTATTTTATTTGTTACATTCCTGACGCTAAATAATTGATTAATTCATTTTTTACGGCTTATCAACCCTTTTCAGGTTATTTAAAGCCAGAAAATATTTTTAGATTGTAAGAACCTTTTTGGGAATAATAATGATTTAGTGATATGTCTTATTATTTAACCCATAGATAAGTGGAGTAGAAGTGGATTCATAGCTTTCTCCAAGGGTATTTGAGCGAAAGTGAATATAATGAACCTGACTGGAATTGGAACTTGGCTCGCCGATTAACATTTTAGAGCCATTATCCATTACACCACCCGCACATTCAAGCTTACAGCACCTAGTATTCTCAAGCGGTTACCCATTTAGGCACTGACCAGGCTCGACGTTGCTTAACTTCGATGATCGTACGGGAAACGGTGTTTTAACATAATGTGGTCGTAAGCCCTGAGGTTAAACGGTTACTTTTTATCGACAAAGCCACTAAGGTATACTTTAATCACTTGGTTATATGACGTGCTTTGCTTTCAATTGACCACGTGAACACTGATGCAGTCTTTAAGATAATATGTGTCTCATTCCCTCCCTGGAGACTTTTCAGTCCTCAGTGAATCTAATGTCAAATTGAACACCAGAATACACAGCATGAAAAAATGCGTAGCTGCACACAGGCATATCTAATAATTCTACGAAACCAACAAAGGACTCTTCTCGAAATGTCTTTCAAGATCCTTCACATGAACTTTGTACACAGGAAAGTACGAAAAAGGGTATTCTACACACATGCACTTTCATTCGCTTTTTATAGTAACCGCCATGTAATCCTAACGTATACTTAAGCTCAGTGGCCAGATTACGTGCTTTGCTCTCAAATGGCGAAGTGAACGTTGATACACCGCTTTAACAGATCGCAATTAACTTCTTTTGTCAAGCAACACTATTATATTACAATGATTTAAGATCGTTACATGACGAGCTTAAATCAAGTTAAATAGCTCGTTACTTGACGATCCTAAATCAAATTAAACAGCTTGAGATATCGTATGATATTTCGATTAGCCGTAAGCCAAAATTTTATTTAGTTTTTTATTCTGCAATATCTCCAGGTTCATTCTTAAAACAACGATTGAACAGGCCATTCCTTTTTCAAATGTTTTTTTTTTCAATTACAAGTCCACAACGTGTTCACTCACATTGATAAATCTAATACGAAATCTGTCTTCTTTTAACTTTTAACACCCAACTTTTATAATTTATGACAGAGTTTTTAGATAAAGACGATGGACGCTATTTAATTAAATACGAATACAAACGGGTTTAATCTCGAAATGGTTATAAAGAACACTGCTCTATCTAGAATTCTTGAAACTTGAGTCATTTTTTTTTCAAACATTTAAACCGATTTGAACGTAAACATGTTGGCAGCTCGGTTCGTAACGATAGCAATGGGACAACTGTTGGAATTAGGCGCACAGAGACGACGAACAGCACAAAATAATGTGAATATTTTTGCCTGTCATCAAATACACGTCTCGCCTACTATTCCAAAGTAAGAAAAATTTCGTAAGCCGAGAAGTAATTATAATTTATTTATATAAGAATAATTTTCGGCCTTCCAAGTCTCCCCAAAATAAACTTATGTAAAATTGTCCGTACGATTGTCATTCTGAGTGTTCCTAAAATGTTCTTTGCTACGATTGATAACAATTCAGAAATGGCGTAAATCGAAGAAGCAATTTCCATTAATTTACATGAGAAAATGTTTGAGCGTTCCTAAACTGAAAATATAACCTTGAGTAAGATTTTCTCTACGACTGATAGCGTCGTAATGATTTCAGAAATGGCGTAAATCGAAGAAGCAATTTCCATTAATTTACATGAGAAAATATTTGAGTGTTCCTAAACTGAAAATATAACCATGAGTAAGATTTTCTCTACGACTGATAGCGTCGTAATGATTTCAGAAACGGCGTAAATCGAAGAAGCAATTTCCATTAATTTACATGAGAAAATGTTTGAGCGTTCCTAAACTGAAAATATAACCTTGTGTAAGATTTTCTCTACGACTGATAGCGTCGTAATGATTTCAGAAACGGCGTAAATCGAAGAAGCAATTTCCATTAATTTACATAAGAAAGTGTTTGAACGTTCCTGAATTGAAAATATAACCTTGAGTAAGATTTTCGCTACGACTTTACTCCAGCTATCAGGTATGTTCTGCCTTGTTTTCCTCTATCCCGCTTGCCTTCAGTATGTCCTGTGAGTATTACGATTTCCAAGTCCTCTTTCCTCAACATATGACCTAGAAATTTCAACTGATTCTTCTTGCTGTTTAGTATAAGTGTCCTTCTTCTTTTCTTCTTTTCTAAAACTTCGTTGTTGCTCACATGTTCGGTCCATGATATTCACAGGGTCTTTCTTTATAAATATATTTACGTTGTTTCAAGTCTGTTCTTTATCCGTGTTCAGAGTGCCCAGCATTCACTGCCATATAGGAGGACTGGTATTACATAAGAGTTCAGTACTTTTTTCTTTGTTTCTAACAAAATCTTTCTGTTAATACTTAGCTTAGCTTTTGAAAGGCATCTTTCGGATTCCCGTGTCACATTTTCCGAACTCTGTAAAAACATTTCCCAGATATGGACTAAAACTAGTAATAAAATATTAGTAATATTGAAAAATGTATTGACTCCGAGTACTGAGATAAAAAGCAACAATAATAAGATATATAAAGACTAGTAACTAAATAACAGTAACTAGTTTTAACCCGTGAAAATTTCACGGTTTTTCTATTTTAAATTCCTTAATTCTTCAATTAATGAAAGAATAAGCTCATGGTGAGTTCTACGACAATAAAATATCAGTAGAATCCCCCCCACACACACACACTATCGGATCGTTAAATATATGAGATTAACAACTTTAAGAAAATATTGCAATAGCAATGATAAAGATGAGTGCTGGTCGTTATTTTAAGAAGTAAGGGGGTACAAATGAAAAGATTTGAAATTGATAACTTTCACTGAAACACGTTAAACAATTCTATCTTCCCTTCTTTCTTTCATTTTCTCATTGAAACCAAGTAGCGCCTTTGATGTATTTTCTCTTCTCACGCAATAAAAAAAAACCCCGAATAGTACACTATTCATGAGGTATTAGTAGGAGACATTAATCACATCTATCTATCTATCTATCTATCTATCTATCTATCTATCTATCTATCTATCTATCTATTACTGAAAACGGGTAACGTCTCTGATAAGTCTTTTTTTCTCTTCATCCAGTCAAAACGAAATGGTTCATTATTTATGAGACATTGGCAGGGGGTAACGGTCGTGCGAAGTAAAGAAGGAATAAGCAAGCACAAGTATAATAGGATAATGAAAATTAACGCAAATTATTTTTTATTTCCTTGAGCATATTTAACCTAAACGTTGTTTTAATGAGGTTCCTCGCTATTTGTTCTATAATTCTGTTGCTGCAATGAGTCAACGTGACAGTCAGAATATCCAAACAAATGTCTTTATACTTACTGGATAAATCCAGTTTCAAGCAAAAGGTATTTCACTAATTATTATTTTTGCAATTCTATTATGTTATTTACTTTTGCTTGGGATTTGGTGAGTATATTTTCTCTCAAGCCCGTAGTAAATGTATTCAACATATAGAGTCATGGCCTTGGTAAGAAGTAGAAGAAATGAATAAATCAGTTAGTTATGTGCCATGCGTGATACACGCTTAGGCGATCATGTATCTTTCGATACATGACTGACGAGGCAGATTTTTCCCGCAGTAAGTAGCCATTTTTTTCTGCAGTAGACCAGTTGCCATCCAAGGCTATAGAACCCCGTCTGTCCTGCTATTTACCCATTGCTGGTGGGGTTGGAGAAGTGGAGGATTCATACCTTTCCCAAAGGTATTAGCAAGTAAGTGAATGTAAAGGGTTCGACTGGAATTCGAACTCGGCTCTCTGAATCCTCAATCCGAGTCGCTATCCATATACCTCTCCCAGAAGCATTAAACCTAGAAGTGACATTTTCGACCACACCCAACACTGAGCTCTTGATGTGTCACTGAAAATTGAAGTAAATATTTACACAATCTTCGAAGCGCCGTGGAAATCCCCACCTCTTCATTAAACATATTTTGTATTTTGTGGGTAAGTAAAATCTGAAGATGGATCCCCAGTGCCAAGGTAAATAACACAAGATCAAAGAGCTGATGCTCACAATAAAGGACTGCAATAAACAGCTTCATCCAATGTCCATACTTTCAAATATTTATCTGGCTAAACAATTTTAGCGCGTGGTCATGTTCTTGGGACAGTTAATGAGTGCTTACATCTACATCACGTTGAATCACCGGTCGTGTACGAAAGTCAAGCTTGGTCAGTATCCTATTACACGATAATGCCATGCCACATGTTGCTCGAGTCTCCTAGGAAACGATTATGGCTCTCCATGTGGAAGTTTTGCCTCACCCGCCTTACTCTCTTTACCTTACTCCATCTGACTATCTTTTTAGATTATTGCAACTTTTTTAGAGGGAAAACTGTTTATTTAATTGTGAAGAGGTAAAAACTGATAGTGAGTGTTTCTTTGCATCAAAACCTGAAGAATTTTATGCCCGAAGAATCAGCAATTTACCAAATAGACGGGAACTTTCTATCGATAATGGGGGGAAGTATTTTCTTGATTAACACAGCCAACCAAACGATAACTCGTAGCTTGCTTTTTTTATTATGGCGCCGACCATGAGTGATCTCATTTTTGTGGTCTTGCCCTTAAGGCTACAACCATGAGTTTTTTCGTTGTTTTAATACAAATAACTGCTACTTGACGTCTAATGTGGGAACAGAAAATTGTACTGGCGACTAAAAACAAACTTTTTATGGGTAAAATCTGTTGATGACATATAAACGAAGCATTTGAAAAGCAACAGAAGTTTCTCATATCTCGTCCAGGGAAGGAGCGTCTCGGTCCTCGTCAGACGAGTTCTCATTTGCCAATCCTTCTCCCACGCTATACTTAAGAAGGTTAGTCGAGCCCCAACTTGAGAAGATGAAACAGGAAATTGACCCTTGCTATCCACTTCACGGCTGTGAGCCAAGGACAAAGAGATTCAAGTCAAGATTGATTTTTACACCCAGCAGGACCAATAAACGACAGAGTTCTTAGTCAGCATCTGTCCCTGTGGTGTAGCCACCTTAAAAACGTGGAACATAAGCTTTCTCTCTCAGCCCTACAGAATCCCTCCCCAGTGGCCCCAGCGTTGCTTGGCCCTTTTGGTCCTGCCTAAATCGTCTCCGAACAGCTGTTGGTCACTGTAGAGACAACGTTCAGAAATGGGGTTATGCCATCGATGTTGATACCAACTGCCAACGCGGGAAATCATAAACTATGGAACATCACCTTGTTTGCCCCAATCTTGAAGATCCATGCGCACTTAATGACTTTGAAACCTTAATACCCCAGGCAAGGCTCTGTGTGTAACACTGGATGGGTGTGGTGTAGCGACTCGATAAGAAGACTCGTATGGTGATTTTTGAAACAATCAACAATGGAGAGAGGTAGTTTGTCTTCGCAGACAGCACAAAAGTGATGTGTTTCTCGCTGTACTTTTTGGGGGTGCAGTGAGGGGTGAACAAAATCTACATGTTCTGGCTGGACGTTGTTTTTTCTCAATTTTTTTATTGCCTAAGTTGACTATTATAAAGTTGGTACTTGATTTCGTAATTGACCTCAGGCAGTGAACATGCTAAATATGTCAATTAATTTCCATTATTCAATATTTGACAGGATTTTTTTTCCTAATCTGATACAATAATAAAGTAGATTCATATATACGAGCACAAATTTGTGTTTACCTCTGTTTTGTGCGGGGATATTAGTAACCAAAGGCGTATAAATGTGTATTTGGTGCAATCGAAAAATAAGAATTATCAAACAGAAAGACGTCAAATGATAATCTCGGACTGTGTGACTAAGTTTCTAGATTGAAACAGTGGAGATGATATATGTTAATCATACCAATGTTGTCAGGTTCATTGTAGTTGAAAAGAGAGAGAGAGAGAGTAAAAAAGAAAAGAAAAGAAAAGAAAAGAAAATCTGACCTATCCCAGTAGAGAGAAGCGGAGAAGTTTAGGAAGACAAGGGTGAAAAGAAGATCAGGGAGAAAGAGAGAGAGAGAAGTGAAGATATGATAGATAAGTAAAAAAGAAAACTAGAAAGAGTAGAAGAAAGTTAGAGAGAGAGAGAGTAGCCAAAAATTAGAAAGGGAAGGAAAAAGAAAAGTAGAAAGATAAGAAAGAGAAGAGATTGAAGTTAAGAATGTTAGAGAGAAGGAAAAAGAAAACAACTAGAAGTTTAGAGACAGGAAGTTTCCGAGAAAGAAGCCAAGAAGGTTAGAGAGAGAATTGAAAAAAGCTAGAAAGCGAAGAAGGTTAGAGAGAGAGAGAGAGAGAGAGAGAAATTAGAAAGAGAAGGAAAAAGAAAACTAGAGAGAGAGGGGGGAGTTAAGAATGTTAGAGAGAGGAGGAATAAGAGGACAAGAAGAAGGTTAGAGAAAGTGTGCGAGAGAGAAACCATGAAAGTTAGAGAGAGAAGGGAAAAAACTAGAGAGGTAAGAAAACGGAGCTTAGTGAGAAATACAGAGAAAGAGATGGACAAGCAAAGAAATTAGAGAGAGAAGGAAAAAGAAGACTAGAGAGATAAGTTACAGAGAGACAGAGAAAGAGAAGCGATGCATAAGCAAAAAAGAGGACTAGAAAGAGAAGAGATGTGGGGAGAGAGAAGCGAAGATTACACAGATAAGGAAAAAAACGAAGACACAAAAAGAGAAGGTTAGAAAGAAGGAAAGAGAAGCTAAAAAGATTAGCGAGAAGGAAAAAGAAAACTAGAGATATAAGAAAGACGGGAAGAAGGTTACGGTAAGAAAATGTGAGAAACTAAGAAATCTAGAGAGTGAGTGGGTGTTCAACTAGAGTGAAATGAGAAAAAAGGAGAGTGGAGAGAGAGGGGCAAGCAAAGAAGTTTACAGAAAAATAAGCCGAGAGAAGTATAGAAAGAGAAGTAGGTTAAAAAGAGAGAGAGGGAGTAAGAGTGAAAAGCGAAACAGATTAGAGGGAGATATAGAAGCGGAGAGATAGAGAAGCGGAGAAGGTTAGAGAAAAAAGAGAGATAGAGAGAGTGAAAACGAAAAAGTCAGTAGGTAAATTGTTAGGTTTTAAAAACATGGTTTAAGTCGACTGTTTTATTTAATTTTAACAATTTTGAATTAGGACAAAAAAAAAAAAAACGAAGAAAAAACAACTCCAGGTTAAAAAGGGCATGTTCGTTGGTAAATCTGTTTTCTTCTTCGGATCTAAATATACATAAATAACGTTTTTCTACCCCTACCACTTCACTGTATGAAAATGCAAAGCAACAACCGAAAAAAAAAAACATGTCTGTCCTGGTTTTTGAATGAGCGATCGTCTGCTGAGAATCTTGTATCTTCACAATAACGTTTTACAAGACATATATGTTTGCAAAGGTTAAAATTCTTCTGCGGATTGAACTGTCATGGTTGCTTAATTGGCTGTAAGAACGATTTTTATTTATTTATTAAGATATTTTCCTATAACCTATATAAGATGAATAATTTTGACGCAAGTTATAAGTTGGTCGCAAATTATTATATTCGAACTAGTTTAATATTGACACGATTCTTTTCTTCATGAAATAATTGGTTCTCGTCTCAAAGCAATGCAAACACACATACACACGCATGCGCACACACACACACACACATATATATATATATATATATATATATATATATATATATATATATATGCGTGTGTGTGTATATAATATCACTTGATAATTAGTAGGAATAATTCCAAGGATATAAATCCAAAGAGAGCTCAATGTAAAAACAGAGCAAATATGAAAATATGAATACGGCATTCTTAAAAATACATTAAGGGGTAATTTATTTCGTGGACTTCCATCTCTTCTTTAAAATTTGGTCTGAAGAGTTGGACGTCTGAGTCCACGAAATAAATTATCACATGAATTAATTTTTAAGGATTCTTTATTCATTATATATATATATATATATATATATATATATATATATATATATATATATATATATATATATGTATGTATGTATGTATGTGTGTGTGTGTGTAATAAAATAAATGTAAATGACGCACTAGGGCGGTTAGGTAATCCCCATTCCAGACGCCCGCTCAGGCACATTTCTGTTTGCTCAACACCTACAGTGCCCCCTCCCCTGTGGTTTTATAATGCAACTATGCTGAGTTTCTGGGAGAGAGCGCGTTATCAACCCTCGGTCACGGTGACTTATGATGTTGTGCCAGGAAAAC
>OZ010608.1:52209626-52422126 GCA_963932145.1 Acanthosepion lycidas | reverse complement strand
AAAACAGCTTCTTCCCGCAAACCACTACCCTGTGGAACAGACTCCCAAGAGGATCTTTCCCCGACCACTGCAATCTTAAACTGTTCAAGTATAGAGTTAACCGTTTCCTTCCCCTCCTATCCATATAAACTACCCCGTAACGTTATCCTCTACCTCGAGTGACCCTCGGGCTTTGTACAGGGTGAACCATACTGTAAAAAAATACATTTTTGTAAATTAAATTTCTAATGCTCCCAAGAAAATTAATTTTTGACATTAAATGACCCACAATGAGTTGATATAGCGCTAAACAACAAACGTATTTTGGTAAATAAAAATGGGTTATAGTGTATATATATATATATATATATATATATATATATATATATATATATATATATATATATATATATATATATATTAAATAACGAATATCAAACACTTAAAATAGGTTTGCAGGTCTGAAAGATTGAAGGCTATTTTTATAGCTTTCATGAAATAAAGATTATTACCTATGGTATTTTAAGTGTTTGATATTCATTAATTAATAATTTTGCTCCGTCTCCGACATAGAGCTCTCCTTGGATCTTTATCCGCTTGGAAATTCTATACGGATTACCATTTTATTTTATACATATATATATATATATATATAGATATAGATATAGATATAGATATAGATATATATATATATACCGTTTAGTACCATAGATTTTCTTGTAAGTTGCCTAACTTTAGCTATGTGGTGATACTACACCAGGTATGGCTCCCATGGCTTTTGATTTTATTTGATAATAATATGTACATATTTTGCCTTTTGGGAATTAAAATGGGTTACAGGATACGCCGTTTTCAGTACCAAAACTCCGTATCTCTGTTCAGGAGCGGGGTAATGGTTCGGGTGGGGGGGTGCTCGTGGCCGGGTCTCAGAATATATAATTATATATGTTTCAAAATATACAGTTTACACAATAATCTAAATACCAATAATCATTTTACTCTCTTGAAAAACTGAATATTCTTATCTTTTTTAGCCTTTCGATTTTGGCATTAAATGCCGCAAATCCATCCATAGATCAATCAGTAATTTAATATAGATAAGACCATGAAGGAGGTGAAGTAGAGAAATGGATAGCGGCTTGCATTGAGGAATCGGAGAGCCGAGTTCGAATTCCACGCTAATTCCGTGCTTAATACCCTTGGGAAAGGTATGAATCCTCTTCTTCTTCACCCAGCTATGGGTACATCGCAGAACAGACCGGGTTCTATAGCCTTGGATGGCAACTGGTCTAACGCAGAAAGAAATGGCAACCTGCTGTGGGAAAAAAAAAATCTGCCTCGTCAGTTATGTATCAAAAGATACATGATCGCCTAAGCATGTATCATGCATGGCACATAAAAAAGACCATGAAAAACCAAGTGTAATATTTAGTGGCGCGTCGTGGGCTACTATTTTTCCATGAGACTAATGTTAGGCGAATTTTGATTCACAAATTTCTGACTCTCAACATCGATCTCTTAACCCGAACTTTGAAAATATAATTGAAAAATATCGACTGGTACTGGAAAATACAGCATAATTAATGTTTAAAAAGTACTATAAAAATAACGATCGAGTGAACAAATTTACTTACAAAATCAGCTGTTAACGCGTTGAGATCTTCATTGAAAGTCGAGCTTGATAAATTATCACCTCAGATCTTAGTCTGCAAATTCACTGATAGCCCAAATCCGTTTGTCAAATCTTCGGTTGTATTGAATGCATACCGCGGACAATAATAGTAATAATTACACATATCTTAATAAGACGAAAGAAATGAAACAGTTGAAATGCGAGAAGTGATTAGATCGACACCAGTGAAACGGATATCCATTCGTGAGTAAACATGCGATCTGTTTAAACATGCCCGCTTTTTCAAACACAAACCACTTCATCTGAGTGAACATGCCTCTTTTTAACTGGCTTTTCACCTTACTGTGATCAATTGTTCCATTCCAATTGAGGCTCCCAGACAGATTCTTTGAATTTTACTCTTCTGCATCAGGCCATTGATGTTATTGTTCGTTATGGACCCCACCTTGTGCCCTTTTATTAATAACATTTTTTTAATGCCGACAAATCTTAAAAGATATCTAAACTACTCTCTGGCACAGGTCTTATAAACAACAACGTTTAAATAGGAAAAAACTCTGTACAATAAAAACTAATGTTTTATAAAGGTGGTTTCATTTGATGAAAATGAAATGTACCCTCATTATCTTCTCAAGGAAGGTAATAATAATAATAATAATAATAATAATAATAATAATAATAATAATAGCCGAGAAAGCAAATAATGCTCATGTGTAATACGGTCGTCTTAGACTGACAAGCGCTTGGAGAGCAATCGCCTTTATATCGTACTTGTGCACACGAGCAGTCATGAATATCTTGGGATAAGAACATCGTGATGGCGGGACAACGAAAACTACAAAGGTACCAAAACCTAGCCGGTCAAATCAGACAAATATTTGAATAAGTAGTTCAAGTTATTTCTTTTGTGGTTGGCGCACTGGGCACTATTGCCAGGAATCATTCTGCCTCGCAAGACGCTTTGAGGATACCTGGTATCATTGGAGTTGCGCAGGTGGCAGTACTGCCTAGAACAGCTCATATACAAAAGAAAACGTTGTGCCTGGATAGAAGCTGAGATATGACCATCATCATCATCATCATGTTCCTTGTCCACTCAGGACGTAAGTGATCATAGCTCGCCACAATTTCATGTCCTTTGTAAGCTCTTAATAAATTTTGTCTTTTCGTTATTTCTCCGAAACCTTGTTCCGCCGCCATCAATTTACTCAAGCTCGCTGTATTATTGTTTTCATCTGTCGATGTTGCCTTCATTCTGTCCTGTATCAGATTTTCCAAGCTCTCTTTCCTCATTATGTGCCCTAGAATTTTTCAACTATCTCTTAAATATAAGTTTCTTAATGAAGATAATAATAATAATAATAATAATAATAATAATAATAATAATAATAATAATGATAATAATAATCAAGATATTTTTTTTAGAAACCGAAAACAAAAAAAGTTGCCTCATTATTGATATGGCAGTCCTTGCAGACTGCAATGTATCGTTGAAGATCTTCAAAAAGCTATCAAAATACAAGGACATTAAAATCGAAATCTCAAAAATGTGTCGCATGAGAACATCAACAATTCATGTTGTAGTTGGGGCCCTCGGATTGATTGGAAAAGAGTCAAATAGACTCATTGAAAGGATTCCTGGAACCCATACCTTAAAGAAATACAAAAAAAAAATGTTCTCACGAGTACAACCTACACCTTACGAAGGGCTTTATCTATGTAAAATATGTGGTGGGGTGGGGTTAAATTGCTCAATGGAAAATGTCATGATGGCATTTCTGACCTTACGTCTCAGCTCGAGACTCGGAAAGAAATGAGTACACACCAGAAATCAAAGGAAATAAAATAATACCACGGCATGAGAGATATCTGCATTGTAAAATTTTCCGGGAAGGAAACTGAAAGAAACTAGTATGAACATCACCCAGACCCGGTCACAGAGATAGGATGTGTAAAAATTTTATGAAACTTATACACACAGAACAATCAAAGCTAATCGCCCAGACATCGTGATCAAAGACCGCAAAAACAGACTGGACTTTCTTATTGACATGGCAGTTCCTGCAAACTGTAATATATCTTTGAAGATCTTCAAAAACTATCAAAATACAAAAGATTTCTTGAAGTAGAAATCTAAAAAATGTAGCACATGAGGACATCAATAATTCCAGTTGTAGTAGGAAACCTCGGATTGATTGGAAAAGGATTGGATAGAGTCAATGAATAGATTCTTGGTAGCCCATGCCTTAAAGAAATACCCCCAAAATTGTACTTACAAGTACAGCTCACACATTACGAAGAGCTCAGTATGTGCAAAATGTAATGAAAATCGGAACTAAAGAGGCACAGGACACTTAGAATCAGTAAGAAACATTTGACCTTTCTCGGGGTCATAATGAGGAAAAAGGCCAGGTAAATTTAACACACACAAGGCACAATGAATGTAGAAACGGCAGAGGGAGGGACAACGAGTAATCTACTTAATGATTCTGCGTGAATGGATAGCAAAAGAGAGACTAAGACGAATTGTAAAAAAGGCAAACCAGAACGATTTCGTTTCGGGTTAAACGAATCGGAAACGGAATCGTTCTTATATATATGAATACATGATCTAAAACTGGTGACCGAGAAAAGACTGCAGAAGATGTGTGTTTAATAGATTACGCAAAGATAAAGTACACAAAGTTCGATAAAGTACACCACAAATATCCGTTGTAACTGCTCAGTAACCTTGATATATCTGGGAAAGATATTAGAGCAATCAAGAACCTCTACTGGCAGTAAAGCGCCTACATACGGATGGAAAATGCGTTCAGCAGATATACAAAATATAGGAAGAGGTGTAAGAGAAGGATGTGTCTTCCCTCCGGAGTTATTCAACCTAAACAGCGAGGCAATTCTGGGGGAACTAGAAGCCCTACCAGGGTTCATTACTTTTGGTCACAACCTTAACAACATAACCTATGTAGATGACACAGTGTTGGTAGCAGACATAGAAAGAAAGCTACAAAAAATCCTACAGAAGGTAACGAAGCAAAGCGTGAAGAAAGGACTAAACATCAATTGCAAGAAGACAGAATGCATGGTCGTTAGCAAAAAGATGAGCCCAAAGGGCGAATTGAAAAGTGGAGGTACCAAAATCAAACAAGAGCGGAAATTTAAATACCTGGGAAGTGTTTTAATAGAGGACGAAAAGAGCGACACTGAAATCCGAAGGCGTATTGGGATAGCCAAGGAAGCATTCTAAAAGCTAATAGAGTACTAAGAAATAGGAAAAATTTCGCTAGAAAGAAAGAAAGAAAAGAGTAACTGCTAAGTGTTATCCGTTCTCCTCTATGGCAGTGAGTGCTGGACGCGATCTCCTCAAAGATGAAGAGGAGACTTGAAGCAACAGAAATGTGCTTCTACAGAAGGAGGTTGACGATACCGTGGACCGAACGACGAAGTTTTGGAGAAAATGGAAACAAAAAAGAAACTAATACTTAACATTAAGAAGAGAAACTTCAGGCTTCTGGGGCTCATAATGAGGAAAGAGGGCTTGGAAAATCTGATACTAACGGGGCAGATTGAGTTAAAGAAGAACAAAGGGAAACAACGCATACCATACTTAATGAGCTTGAGTAAATGACAGCGAAACAGGGATTAGGTAAAATAATAGAAAGACAAAGTTTCTTAAGAGCTACAAGGTACAGAAAATTGTGGAAAGCCATGATCGCTTACACCCTGAAGGAACATGGCAAATAAAGAAGATGGAGAAAATATTTTGATGACTGAAAAAATGAAACTGATAATTTATATAAAAGGATTTCGCCAAAACTGCTGATAACGTTTGCACCAACTTACTATAATCAGAATCGACAGTTTTAGTGGTTGACAGCATTCTAAAGCATTTACGCGGCCTTGCGGGTGATGGAAGATTCTCCACCCTAAAACCCTTATCGAACAGACGAAATGTTGCTAGTTTCTTACTACTCTATCCCGATTACTATGCCAAATGTTCGGACGGTTTACATCCCTTAGTCCCACCAGTCCACGCCTTCACAGCTAGGATCCGCTATGCCATGCTCACGGTGACGGGTCATACCCATTCCCTTCGTATTCCTTTGACAAGGAGCAAGTTTCATTCAGATAACTTCTTCCCCAGACCAGAACTGTTAGTTTGTGGAAAAGTCTCCCGAGAGGATGTTTCCCTAACAAATATAGTCTTAGTCTATTCAAGTCTACGTTCAACTGATATCCATCCTACACGTTCTCATAATATGCACTTCTTAATTTCTCCTTCTCCTCTCCCTTACAACAATCTCACTCGTTAACACTCTACCTTGAATGGCTCTTAGACCTTGTAATGGGTGAACTAAGAGTGAATAAAATAAAATTATATTTACTTCGAGAGAAAAAAATTCTGTATATCTCTTTTATATTTCGTATCTTAAAGTACACCACAAGGCTCTTAACAACCTTGATATATTTAAGAAAGATATTAGAATAATCAAACGGCATGCATGCGCATTGAGAACGAGTCCAGCGAGTATACAAAAATAGAAAGGGGCGTACGGCAAGGATGTGTCTTCTCACCAGACTTATTTAACCTATACAGCAAGGCCATTCTGAGAGAATTGGAGATCCTACCGGGATTCAGCATTGGCTGCCACGATCTTCTTAACATAAGATACGCAGATGACACAGTACTGATAGCAGACGCCGAAAAGAAACTATAAAACCTCTTACAGAAGGCAACGAGGGAGAGCGAGAAGAAGGGACTAACTATAAACTACAAGAAGACAGAATGCAGGGTCATTAGTAAAAGGATGAGCCCAAAATGCGATTTGCAGGTCGGGAACACTAAAATCAAACATATGCGGAAGTTTAAATATCTGGGAAGTGTTCTGACGGAGGACGATAGGTGCGACGCTGAGATCTGAAGACGGATTAGGATCACCAAGGATGCAATCCAAAAGCTGGGAAAAGTGCTGCGAAACAGGAGGATTTCTTTCATGACACAGAAAAGAGTACTGAGCTGCTACGTGACAGCTGCCCTCCTTTACGGCAGCGAATGTTGGACAGTCTCCTCAAAAATGAAGAAGTGACTCGAGGCAACGGATGTATGGTTCTACAGAAGGATGCTAAGGATATCATGAACCGAATGTGCGAGCAACAACGAGGTTTTGGAGAGGATGCAAAGAAGGAGGAAGCTTATACCTAACATCAGGAAGAGGCAGCTGAAATTTTTGGGACACTTAATGAGAAAGAAGGGCTTGCACAATTTGATACTCACAGGTCAAATAGAGAGAAATAAACACAAGGGAAAGCAACTCATGGCGGGCTTAAGCAAGTGGATGGCAGAACGTGGTCTGGGGGAGGCGGCAGAGGAACGAAAGTTATTAAGAGCGACAAGGGATAGGGGGACGTGGAGAGCCATGATTGCCTACGTCCTGAAAGGATACGGTACATAAAAAGAAAATCTTTTCAGCATCTTCCACTTGTTTCTTCTGTAATGTGCGAGGGTGGATCAATATGTTTGCAGCCACACATCTATCTTGAATTTTCATTATTTTATTTATGTGATGAACATTCCCCACAAAGCGCATTGAGAAGATAATGTTGAAGAATGAATATTTGCTGTGTAAAATACGATTTCTTTATTATCCGATATATTGATCTATCTGTGCACGATAGATCAATAAGTCTGTATCATGAGACATTAGCAGAATTTTAATCTGAAATTTTCACTGTTCGATTCGTGATTAAAACTGATCACAAAAAAGACAGATATTCTGTCGAAATATTTTGTAATACCGTCAAAGTTTTTTTCTTTTCTTAAATCGCGTTCTTACCTTCACTGTTGAAAAATATTGGAAGAGATACGTCAATCATTTTGTTTATTATTACTATTATTATTATTATTATTAGTAGTAGTAGTAGTAGTAGTAGTAATAATATAAACATTAGAAAATTATTAAAAAGATTAGGTTTACCAACTGTAACAGCAAAATTGTCCATTTGTTAGATTAATCTTTGAACCGTTGTATCTTAGAAATGATTAAAGATATCTTACTGGAATTCTCCGAAGTCTTTAAAACACTATTGAGCAATAAGAATGAATAATTACTCTCCAGGCATAACAGAAGAATCGTGGTGAAATCGATCATAAACGAAAATCACGTGTTCATCATCAATTAATCATAGCTAACGATCGGAAGTTCAAGAAGTATTGAAATGAAGTTAACTTCACGTGCGATTTCAGTTTCAAGTCTTTTTTCAATGCTCTTTAGAGTGTCAAGGTTGAAACTCCTCTCTCATGTGCCAAATGTCTTATGGATTGAGTTGGATCTTTTTTAACTGATCTCTTTAGCTCTAAGTTGAATTGATGATCCCTCTTCCTGTTGTGACCTCCTGATCCAGTTTTCTTTACTGTTCCTTCTTTTTTAAGCATATTCACAATTCTCTTGATGGTTTTTGAATGGATTTTGAAGATGGAAGCCAGAGTATGTATGTCAGTACCATTACTGAAGGCCTGAATGATCTTTTCCCTCTTACCATTGCTCAGTTGGGAAGACAGTGGGGCTAACACAAAACGATTTTAACCTGTTCTCATTCTAGCTGAATAAGGATTCTTCAGTGATTCTTACGACAAATAGCGTCAAGATGGCTAAATGTCTTAAACCTGAAAAAAGGAAACTCAATTAGTTTAATGGGTTTTTTTATTAAACATTTTATGAGATGGGCAATGATACTGTAACACGATTTGGACAATTTTACTGTTATACACGGTATGTTATACACGGTATGTTATACACGGTATGTATCTACATCCGGAGTAGAAAAAGTCAATAAGAAATTTATAACGTAGACGTCTTACTGAAATTGTCGTTTACACATAAATTTTAAAGAAATAAAAGAACTTCTATGACAAATTGTTTTTTCTTCCATAGAATGAGTATTTGACAGGTTTTAAGTAAATAAACAAACAACTTGTTAAATGAATTTAACATCTATAAAATACTAGTCTAAACTAGACAGTGGCGACGTACAAGAAACATGCCTTGAAGCCGACCAACCCACCGATATACAGAGTCGACACGGTACTGATTCTTTTAAAATAGATCAGCTTGTTTCACCACGTCAAAACAACGTAGGCGTCGGTGCGGAGTAACGCCGAAGAGGTATCTTCTGACGTGTAATGTCTTGTTAGAAGATACTGAATGGACGCTTACGTCTGACACTGCTAAGTCAATCTATCACTTTATTTATCAATTGATTTATCAACCACTGTAGATTCAATGACAACCTAGTTATAAAATATGACTCGGTTAAGTGTTGTATTTCAATAGAAAAAGGTAATTCGTAACGATTATAACACGCCCATAATACTCCCAACGATAGCTTGTGTAGCAATGATAGCTGGGTTTTTTTTTCTGTAGTGTAATGTATTCTTACTGATAGTTCCACACCCGTAGCCTTAAGCCAGACTAGATTATACTTAATAACCTTGTTATGTAAGGGAATTGATTTGTCCCCATTAGCGTTATTGATCAGTGTTTAAGATCAGCTAAAAGCTTGGATTTCAAACGCTGGTTTCTGAGACATGCTGGCTTTTCATGCTTCGAAGATTGGCGCATTACATACTTCCTACTCTCATTTGCTCACGTGCCGTACTAAATTAAGTTTAGTAAATTCATGTACAGACATTAATGTAGATTATTATATAAATAATAACAGATTCATTTGTAATTTAATCTGATTTCTTCTAAATTCTACTTCGGCTCTATCCTTCTAACGTCTACGCTTAAACTCTGTAAATTTACTATTTTTCCCACCATAGGAGTAGATAGGCTGGCCTATCGTTCGGTTCATGCGCTACCCCGGTCTTTTGAACAGGAGCAGAAGTTTATCCCGTGTTTCCTGTTTAGGATTGGGATTCCGCTTCCTGATAATGTCTACTTAAACTCTATACTTCTAAAGTCTCCACATAAACTCTGTAATTTTATTTAATATTTATTTATTTTTTTCTTCAATAGGACTAGATAAGTTCACGTATAGTCCTCTTCACACTTTTCCCCGGCCTTTGGAACAGTACTTTAGGTCTAGTCCTCGTTTCCTGTTTAGGATTTGATTTTCGGTTCTATTTAAAGTCTTTTCATTATCTTTAACTCCCAGTATCCCCCTTGCATCTTATTGTCGCCTTTCTTGGGGTGAATTGATTAAAAAAATATATCTATTACTATAAAGAAGAATTTTAAAAAAAAATATTTCTGAGGCCCCTGTGGATTATGTGACCCTCAACTGTTTCGTATATATCGATATCCGGTACCTTTCACTATATACAGATAATATATCGTTTCTATTTATAAAAGGTTTCCAAAAAGATATATCCCGCATGATACACGAACTTCCAGTTGGTTGATGATATACTATATAATGGAACGGTTAACAGATAAATGGCAGCTTAATCTACGAGATAATGTAGTAATTGTTCAACCAATGTATGAGTTCTATGATTTATTATTATTATTATTATTATTATTATGAGAGAGACGTTATACATGTGTGTATAAGAATTCATAAACATCCTTGGTTTATTGAAGTTTTGATGTTCTTATTTTATTGTTGATGTGAATTGTGTTAGGGTATTTTTTATAGTAAGTGACAAATTTAATTTCTTTTTGTAAACTGGTGATATCTAATTGGGTATTAAGTTTCTTATAATATTATGTGTTAATTTACGTGTTTTATAAGATTTTTTGCTAATATTGTTATGGCTTGTTTTTCGAATGTGTCCTTTTAGTAATAATAAAAAATCAAGCAATTTATATAATTTCTACTCACTAGATTATCTCGTAGATTAACTTGACATGTATCTGATAATTGTTCCATTAAATAGCGTGTCCCCAGCCAACTTAACAACAAAACACTTGAAATCCGAGAAATGCTTTTAGACAATACAAAATATGATACCTTGTAAATTGTAAAAAAGGACAACTATTAGAAACCTTAACCCTAAAAAATAAACAAATAAGCATTAGTATAATTTCAATCATCTCTCTCTCTCTCTCTCTCTCTCTCTCTCTTTTGTGGCACGTGGGGCACAGTACACAGGCTATAATCATATGTGCTGGTGTCTGGCTGTAGGTTCCCTAGGAATTAAGCTATGACGGAAGAATCGAACATATATATATATATATATATATATGTGTGTGTGTGTGTGTGTGTGTGTGTGTGTGAAAATATATAGAAATATATATATATATAACCAAATGAAATGAGAACGAATGAAATATAAATTCAAACGTTCACAACAAGAATATTTAAGAATAGGGCTCAATATAATAGTAGAGCGATAATTCTTTATTATAGGATATTACATTCGAACATATGTAAAACCGCTACATAAATGTATTCATGTTTCTATGCATATTATCGTATCTCATCAGGCGTGTTATCACAATTTTTAATTACAATTTTTAATATTTACTTACAAACTAACAATCTCTTTTCCCACGAAAAAAGAAAATAAGAAAAGCAAGCAAGAAAGAAAGACATAAGATATAGTCTCCTATAAAAAGAAAAGAGAAAGAAAGACAAAAAAAAAAAAGAAATAAAGAAAAGAAAATAAAATGAGCGAGAAGGAAAGAAAGACACAAGATAAAGTCTCATGTCCAGAGAGAAAGATAAACATAAGGATGATATAGAAATGTAAATAAGCTAGACAAGATATGTTGATAATCAGTTCAACCAATTAAAATAGTGTATGTTAAGATGTCATAAGCTATAGATGCAAAATTCAACGGATACATATGGTCTACTAGAAACAGAATTTTGATAGAATGTAACGATAAATGAATGGTTGACATTTTCTCTCAAGAGGCAGGGCAGTATAATATAACAATAATTATTTAACAGCATGTAAATAAAAAGACTCTTTAAGAAATAAAAGAAAGAAAAAACAGGAGAAAAATTACAAAACAGAAAAATAGAAAATTAAATCAAAATGATAAAATAAATTAATAAATAATAGAACGAACCAAAACTTCAAAGTACACAGACCATATAAATAAAACATATAAAAAATAGATAATAAATTATATAAAATTATACTTGATAGAGTGTAACAGTTAACAAAGAGGTTTTACATGTAGTATTAATGAAACAAAACAATAGAAAATGGTAAAACGTCAGCCGAACGTATATACTTCTATATAGAATATTACCAGTAAAGTTAAAGGGATAACATACATACTGTCAAGGTCAAAGGCGAAATATGCTTGCGATTAACAGTTAGTTCATACCTTTGATTTAACAACTCGTCCCTATTTAAAAATCTGTTTACCTGCATTTTCTCTTGTAAACACAGGAAACAAGTTTTATATAAGGATCTACATGTTCTAGCCAGTTTTAAAACTTTCCATTTAACTTTAGGGTTTTATTTTCTATATTTAATTAAAAAAAATGATCTGCTATTAATTTCCGGTTCATCTGGCCGTCTGTAATGCAAAACATAATAGGTTTAACAGTCACATCACGTCGAAAAACTGGTTTCCGTAAGATCAGCGAAGTTAAGGAACGTCGACTGTGGCCAGTACCTAGATGGGTGATCACTTTAGAATACCAATGCTATGCGGTGATGTAATGGATAATGGATCGGAATTGTTAATCGGAGAGCCGAGTTCCAATTCCAGTTGGGTGTGTTATAGTCACTTACGCGAGAAGTATGAAGACACCTCTTCTCCCAGCAGCTATGAGTTAATTAGAAAAGCCTTGTATCACTAAATCATTATTACATCACAAAAAAATTCTTACACCCTAATATTTTCTGGCTTTAAATAACCTGAAAAAGGTTGATAAATCGTAGCAAACGAATCAATCAATAAAAACATGCTTTCTTTCACTCATTAAAAAGTTATCGTTATTTCAAAGAAAGCCAGTGAAAATTCTTTCACGAATGATGATATGAATTTATATAAATGACAGATATTTGGACAAAAGAAAAATATTGCAAAAATTTACATCAAGCTAATAACAAAACTAGATATTTTTAAAAAAATGCCAAATCCCTTCAGAGCATAAGGGATGACGGCTCTCCACACATTCTTCTGTGAATTGCCTATCTTTGGAAAAATAGTAGAATGGTTTCTTTTTGCCTTCTGCTCATTTTGGGGATCAAAGCATAGTATCTGTTCTCTTCTTTAAGCAATAGAGACGCCGAGGGATTCCAAACCCGCGGCAGGAAGAGTTGATGGATACTGACGCCAGTGTGTAAGTGGTCGCGCCGAGGGGAAGTTTTTGTCCTCGACCAATATGTACGCTTTTTGGGCAGTACACATTAAACGGACTTTGGGTTACATATTCCCACCGTGGGGAAATGTGTAAATACCGCCTTCTCTACGGTTTTAAATTGACTTTGCCTTCTCTCAAGTGCTTGTCGCACGACCAGAAAATCTTGATTACCCTGCTATTTAAAACGTAGCTGGTGGAGAAGAGATGGATTAATGCCTTTCCGAAAATTATTAGTGAGAGAGTGATCGCAACAGACTAGACTAGAATTTGAACACGGCTCACCAATTTCATTTTTCGCACCGATAACCGTTACACTAACCGCACATGACTGGACCATTATTGCCAATAACAGTATTGCATAATACGATTCCTCTTATTCACACGTCATCACTTCTTATTTATCTAATACAAATAAATGTTCGCGTTTTTCCCAAACGAACAAGGCAAACTGGTTGCACGATTCGTTTGAAATGATGGCCTACAAAAAAAAAAAAAAAAAAAAAAAAAGGGCAGATAGAGAAGTACAGACTAATCCATTAGATATTATCGCTAAAAATCAAAGCGAAAAGATATACTCGTTCATGCTTGTTTCAATTGGCAAAAATATCGCTCACAGAATATTTGAAAAATAAAGTAAATGCCCGGATGTTGAGATAGAAATTGTCAGAAAGTAGGCTCTCTAAACACACGACCGAAATCGGAGCTTAAGAAAAGGAAACATCGGACAAAAACTATCTGATTTATAAAGGCAGTAATAATTTGAGGCCAACATGAAACATTTGAGGATCAGAGATATTCAATAGGTCATCGACTCTGACAGACCAATACACGCCATTGCACAATAGGCAGGAGATAAAACAATATGTAAATAATTGATGAATCGATTGTTCTCGAAAGTTGGTTTTAATTTACCATCTACATTGTATTACTAAAGCTGTGCACTTAGACAACATTCCCCCAACGTAATGTGTATTTATACATATATTCCCAATGAATCATATACATACATATATATATAGTATAATTTCAGTCAATTTAGGAACAAATTTTAAATATCTCTTCTTCTTCTTCTTCTTCTTCTTCTTCTTCTTCTTCTTCTCTCTCTCTCTCTCTCTCTATATATATATATATATATATATATATATAGAGAGAGAGAGAGAGAGATAGATAGATAGATAGATAGATAGATAGATAGATAGATAGATTATACTAATAGTAATACTCGGTTGGTAAAAAACCTCGGATAGCACAGTTTCCAAGTATGTCAAAACAAATTGGTACCCGAGGTATTTCTGGCTCTTTACAATTTACTGTATATATATATATATATATATATATATATATATATATATTAAGAAATGGACAAAGTCCGACAATTTATTTATTAAAGACATTTTTATGTTTAACGTTCTTTTTTTAGATACAAGTATTTAAGTAAATGCATTTACTTAAATACATGTATCTATAAAAAGAACGTTAAACATAAAAATGTCTTTAATATATATATATATATATATATATATATAATGTGTGTGTGCTATTGGCAAGGATTTGTCAATAAAGTTTTATCAAATTTAAGAACTAATATAATAAATATATTTCTTAACTCAAAAGAAAAAATAACAACATAAATACACAACTTGATGCCTGAAGCCACAATACTTTAAAAAACCGACATGACGCGTAAAGACGCGATATTTGAAAAAGATGAATTTGACATAGTCAAAAAAAAAAACTCTTTGATAATGACAGATGAAAGCGAAAATTACTCGAGCATTGGACAATTTATAATTAAATTTCCAAAATTCAAGAAAACAATGCAAAATTTTGAAAAAAAATCTCAGCAAAGTACATTCGAAGTTTTATTTTAACTATACCTCCCCACCTTAAAGAAAAACATGAAATTTTGACAGTTTATGCATAATTTTTATTTGGATATATACTTATATCTTATTCGAAGATTAGAAAAAAATACTATAAAAGATTAAAGATTAATTGTCGGTTGAGTTTAAAAAAATAATTTAAATTAATTTTTACTGCCTAATTATGTCTTATATATATATAAGCACACACACACAAACATCATGTTTTATATGATTTTTAATATTATTGCTACGGTTTGTTTTTTGAATGCGACCTTCTATTAATAATAAAAAATCAAGCCACTTTTACGATTTCTACTCACCACTTTATCTCGTAGATTAACTTGTCATGCATCTGATAATTGTTCTATTAAATAGCGTGTCACCAACCAACACAAAAATAGAACAAAAGGAATCCAAGAAATACTTATAGACAATACAAAATACGCAAGTTTGTAAATTGTAAAGAAAAAAAAGGTAAATATTAGAAACATTAATTCTAAAACAAATTAATTTAGCATGACTATAATTTCATTCAGTTTAGGAACAAAATTTAAATCTCTCTTTCCTCCTCATCCTCTCTCTCTCTCTCTCTCTCTCTATATATATATATATATATATATATATATATATATATATATTAGGTTGGTGCAAAAATAATGACGTAATAATGTCGTTTTTTGACGTTGAAAAATACGTCAAAAAACGACATTATTACGTCATTATTTTTGCACCAACCTAATATATATATATATATATATTTATATATATATATATATGTCATCACTTTAAACGCTAATTTTGAAGGAGACTTATATTTGAGGAGACGTTTCTTAAGATTAATCGATTATTCAGGCCGGTAGACAAAAATAATTAAATATACTCTTTAATAAATAAATGGTGCGTCAACTCAAATATGGGTATCCGCTAAAAATAACGTTTAAAATGATAAAAATATGTCGGATTAATAAATAAAGACCCATTACCCCAGAATAAATATGTAAGTTTCGTTAAAAACGACTGACAAGGTACTTGTGATATTATAATGATTTTCTTTTCCAGAAATTTATGTAGAAATTGTTCTAATATTCTGTATGCAAAACACTCGGATATTTTCTACATAATTTACGTTTAGAAAAGAAAAAATCATAAGAACACAAGAAAAATTAAATAAAAAAATTAACCTCAGTACAATGTCAGACATTTTTACTGAAACTTGTATAAAAGAGATATTGCTGCTCAAATACACAATTAGATATATAAATTTATTTCGAGTTCTCTGGGGAGGGAATGTAAGTGACTATTACGGCTAATAATGCAAGACACTTCGGTAAAGCAAATCGAGTCCTCTCAGTTACTGTGTTTATCTAAAACAAAAAATACGCTTAAAAATTCACCTTCTTCCCTGCCGTGCGCCAACGGCTTATTCAGCCGGGTTTCGATCCTAGATAGATGCAACTGGACGTCTATCCACACAGTCTGTCTGTGGATGACGATATATATATATATATATATATATATATACATCCTGTTTATACTTTAATAAATACGATTTATTTAAGTTAATTCTCTGTTTATATATATATATATATATATATATATATATATATATATATATATATATAAAAGTGAACACTGTCGCCTCTAAGTGTTGACTTCTATGTTCACTTTTATATCTGCACACGCTCTATCTCTGATATTGAGCACTTTATCCCATAAATATAGCCCATCTTAAGGCTATATTTCTTTATATATATATATATATGTGTGTGTGTGTGTGTGTGTGTGTGTGTGTGTGTGTGTGGCACGCAACGTATAAAGTTTTGGGTTGTATATCCCAAAGTCTAACTTGTATAGTAATTAGATTATTAAAAATATACACGTTAAAAAATAATATGCTCCAACTTCGAAAAGTTCATATGAGAAAATTGAAAGGTTTTACCCCGATATGAGTGACGTTATAGACGGATGAAAAATTTCATCATTCATTTCATAGACGATTTCAATGCAAAGGTAGGAAGAAGAAAAGTTCAAACGCAAAATGTTAGTTAACTTCTCAGATACATAATAATAATTATTGGCATATTTTATTTTAACGCTTAGATGAGGTCGTAAATGGATTTAGAAAAGATAAATTAAAACGAAATTTACTTCATAACTGCTTCCAAAGCCAGTACCGTTCCAAATGTAATCGTAAAAAAAAAAAAAAAAATCAATATAGGGAGCTATCATAAAAAGGTAGATTCCTGAGTAAATTTTGAATGAAAATAAATAATACCCATGAAAAATAGACTAATTAGATCAGCCTCTAGCTCATTAATAAATGTTAAAATATTCAGGATTAAATTTATATAAGCAACATGGTGAGTGCCACAAATGAGACCCGCCTCTTCACACTTCATTTGTTATGGCTTCTGTCTCGTTACGGTGTTCATGGCCAGTAAAATGACTCTTGAAACCGGCATTCGATTTCGCATGTATCATACGTATATGACAGATAGACTCTGTCTCTTTAATTGGGTTTACTGGATCTGCTCTGCAACATTTCTGTGTACCAACATGTTCCTTCCCAATCCAGATGATGACCGTCCTGGGTATGACGATAAACTACATCCACTTCCTGGGTATGACGTTAAACTACGTCCAACAACAAGGCCTCAGATAATGTTTTCGGAAAAATAATGTTGCCAGCTATACGTTTTTTGGAAAAATAAATTTGCCAGCTATATGTTTTTCGGAAAAAAATAATGTTCCCAGCTGTGTTTTTGAAACAACAATGTTGCCAGCTATATGTTTTTTTGGGAAAAGTAATGTTGCCAGGTATGCGTTTTTGAAACAATAATGTTGCCAGCTATACGTTTTTGGAAAGAATAAGGTTGCCAGCTATACGCTTTTGAAAAAATAAGGTTGCCAGCTATGTGTTTTTGAAACAATGGTGCCAGCTATGCGTTTTTGAAAAAATATGTTTAATAGTACTGTATATTTAATATATGTATAGGTATATGTGTATGTATGTATATGTATATATATGTATATGTGTGTGTGTATGTATATATATATATATATATATATATATATATATATATATATATATACCTTGATTTACCTTGATTTGGCATTAAATGATCCACAGTGGTTGATATGCCATAAAACCCAACCAACCAACCAACCAACCAACCAGATGATGATTTGCAAACCATCTTGCAGACAAATGTATCGTCGACAGGGTGATGTAGCAGGTTGGCACAGTTGGCTTGTTTTTACTTGTTATGATGACCTTCCAGATGGTTTATATAACCTGCTCTGTGGTGTATGTGAGAGCGGTTCATCATTTTCATCATCATCATCATCTTCATCATCGTCGCGTAACCCATTAGGGTCGTAGGGGCAGCTCATGTACTTCAGTCATAGTAGCAGCGGTGCTTACTGAACAAGAGAGTCAGATGGAGTCCAACACTCTCCAGGCTGGTTTTGAATTCAGAGTTTTTCCTTCTCCTAGACCGGTTGCCACACAAGGCTATAGAACTCTGTCCTGTTATTTGCCCAGAGCTGGGGGTGGGGAGAAGAGATGGATTCATACTTTTCCCAAAGTTATTAGCACGTAAGTGAATGTAATAAACTCGACCGGAAATCGAAGTCGGCTTTCTGACTCCTTAATCCGAGCCGCTATCAATTACCATTCCTCCAAGACTGCGTATCATTTGGCAAATCAGAGCGAGTGCCTCTCCAGAGATCACGCTTGATCTGAGCATAGCTGAGACATTCAGTATCAAAGGCATCCCTTCCTTATAAAGTGCTTCCACTTTGTATGGTTCAGCTCTTACCAGTGCTGTACTCGCTTGTGCAATGCATTCAGATTATCTTTTTAATTATTTTTAAACGTCTTCCTATGAGCAATATGCTGCGTCCGTTTCAGCTTGTAAGCCCCACCTTTATTAACAATATTGGTAATAACTTGTTTTGAGATGTCAGGTTTTATTATACAAAGTTCAAATTTTTATTTATAAGTAAATTCAAGATATTGCCGGAGGGACGTATATTTGATTAAAACAATATCCCATATACCGGAATAAATTAATATTATAGGAAAAAATCAAGAATAAATTCCAGGTTTTATGCAATAACAAAAAAAAACATCAAAAATATGAATAGCAAATTGATAGCTATAATTAAGAAAGCAGAAGAGAGATAAATCGGAAACCAAAATAAAAAGGAAATATTCAAAATCAACTCAAGAACTGATGAAATACGGTGATAAATACAAAGAGAGATACAAGTGAGAATGCCGAATGAAACCATAAAAAATGAAAAAAGGAAGATGCATTTGAAAAGAGTAGAAGCTATCAAGAAAATCAACCGTTTAAAACATCCCCGATCCGCAACCACCCTCCCCAGATAAATTTCAATTGCTTTCATTGAAAACAGAAACATGGAAATTACCAAATCTTGGAATGAGACATGAATAACCGATCAGCACTCTGCAAACCTGTATACTCTAAAAATAAAAATATCCCTAACAGTTACTACAGCAGATACTAGTGATGAAATAAGTCTGCCTTTCAAGTGTGAAACACGGAAAATTGCCAGGCGAAGATGGCATAGCGACAGACCTTTTCAAGGATGCATCCAAGGATTCTACAAATAATTGGTTAAATATCTATCTTATTTACCCAATGCAACCAGAAAGGTACCTAAAATATTCAGTCTAGGAATAATAATTCTACTTTATATAAAATAGATAATAAAGGCAGTGGCAATTATTGCTTGCCACATTAATATCGAACATAAATTTTATTATCAAAAATACTTAGAAACAGACAAATGACTTAGATGGAGACCAGCCACGCGAATAAACTGGTTTTAGGAGTGGCTACTCAATAATTGATCGTTTACAAACAATAGATCTACTGATCGAGAAAATACAACGTATATAACACAACGTTGGCCATTGGGAGAAGGTTGAAAAGAGATCATAAAACAATAAAAAAAGAAGTTGAAAGTATTAGCAAGAACCGAATTAAGAATTAAGAACATTAAGAATGCCACAAAAAGGGATTTAAGAAAAATTAAAACAATAATAAGTAAAAAGGCTTCTTTGACCAGCAAGAAAATATTTGGTTTTACGAATGTAAAAAGAGAGAAAAGATGCTGAATATAGGCTAACTACAGGAAGGCAACTAAACTACTACCTTTAAGTAAACATCACAAAAACAAACATGAAAATTAGGCGAAAATGTACGTACAAACAGACTTCTCAACAGTAATCTTTAGTGATGCCTGTAGAACGACATTAGATGAACCTGATCGAGAGGTTGGTTCCATCGTGGAAATAATAGACCAAGAAGATTTAGAAGGAAACAGGTGGACGTGAGAGAAATATGTTGGCCTTGTATCGTAAGTAGTAATATTATAGGTCCCTCGAAAAATGACGATGGCGAAAAGATAAATTCTAGGAAATTCTGACAGTTTAAAAACAAGACCTTTTCTAAGTAGTACGGATCACAACAAAGAAAATTTAACGTACTCTAAATATTCAAAGTACTCTTTTAGAGTACACTTTCACATTCTGCAAAGCTGACTATTGCTTACTTTGCAAAAAAGATATTTTCAAACATATCCGATTAATAGAATGCACTCCCAACACAAGACTCCCTAGATATTAATCCGATAGAAAACTTGTGTTTCCTCATTAAAGGAGATCCATATGCGAATGAAAAACGTCATTGAAACAAAGGATACATCCTGGAAATAATTAAACTGAGGCAGTAATGTTTAAGTTGAAACAGTAGAAAAGTTAATAAAATCAATAGATTGATTAATATTAAAGAATATCTAGGAACCCGTATTAACATGCAAAACAATGAAATAATAATTAGTTAATAATATGGGATATTATGTTATCCAGATATATCTTTCTCTGGCAAATATCCTTTGGATTTATTTATAGATATTTTATGATGTCAATGAACACTTGGTGCCACTTTTGTGATGTCAAAGAATACTCGTTGTCACTTTCGTAATGCTCATTGTAGTAGAGACTTTGTAATCGCAGATACAACTATAGTAACGCCGTTGAACAATGCTGGTGTCAGGCGCCTTCGAATATCACTCGCACTAATAGTACTTGCTCAATAATAATATAAGAGATAGTTTAGTGGACACAGTAGAGAATAGCGGTCCGTATAGTAATAGAGGATAGACTAGAAATTGTGATCTGAATAGTAATAGAGGATAGAATAGAAATAGCAGATCGTTTAGACGTCACGCTACTTTCTACTTATGCGTTTCCTCTATGGTCACGTGGTCTATTTAATTCAATAATGAGATCGCTTGTGTTCGCTAACTGGCGATCTATGTTCAAACATAAGTGTCGACAGCGACACTATTCCTATATAACAAAATAAAACAAAAAACATGATATTTTGTTTGCATAACGAAATCTGACACCCCAAAATTATATTTTTTCCAATTTATCATACTATTTTTCTAAATACTGTTTGTTGATATATACAATTATACAAAATTATATATTGTTATATCATACACACATACATACATACATATATATATATATATATATGCGTGTTTGTTTGTGTGTTTTGATAAGGGGATATATTATAAGATGAAAATAATATTATATATTGCTGGTACAAATATATGTATATCCTGCAAATTTTACCAACTTTCTTTGGGTTAACACCAATTTTCACTAGTTTTGGTTAAAACCAAATTAGCAAGAAATTAAATGTAACAGATGTATGATTGGTTTGATCTTTTTATTATGCAAAAATAAAAGAAATGCTACAAGAATACTGATATTATATATATATATAAATATATATATATATATATATAACGACACAAGAGAACAGTTTTCGTTGGCAGAACCCGTTGCCGAGTATTGGGTTGCTCATAGACGTGTGAAACAAGTCCTATGTTGTATTTGAAGAGAAGTCCGCAGTCACTGCATGGTAGGCTAGGTGGGTTCAGGGGGATGCAGTCTGGCTTTTCTTTGGGGTTCCTTCATCTCTTCTGTTTGTCTTCTGGGGTTTTCGAAGGATGTTTTCTCGCGGATTTTTCTTCTCCAGTTGGTTCTTTTGAGAAGAAGAACGGTCTTTGAGTCTGAAACCTTTGGCTGCGAATTGTTTGAGATGGTCCATGTGTGACCACTCCATGGAACACACACACTTCAGCGGACACCATCTGCTGCAGCAAAAGTAGGGCTTGACAGAGATTCATGATGAAAGCTTGCATTGGGATGCCGACTTGTTCTTGTATGTAAAACCTGGTTTAAACCGCCTAACCACTGAGCATGGAATCGTGCTTAGTCTGATCCCTTCTCTTTATCACCATGCGTTCCGATGCGAGTAAGTTTAATTTAGTTTTTCCAGTTTGACATTCGTTTATCCATTTTCAGCTGAACGCTTCTGAGAATTTGAAAATATGGAAAAATTCTTCGAACAATTCAAAGAATCAAATCCAGAATTTGTTATTTATGAGGAAAAAATAATATTCCAAATTCATACAATGCTAAAAAAAATCCAAAAATTGGCGAAATTTTAGTAAAAAGAAATGTCTGCTATTCAGTTCAGAGTCAGCTGTTAGTCTGTAATGCAAAACATGGTTCAGGCTTACGACCATATCACGTTGAGACACTAGTTCACGTAAGATCACAGACATTAAGCAATGTCGATTCTGGTCAGTATCTATATAGGTGATCGTTCTGGAATACCAGGTGCTGTAAACTTGGATATGCAGATGCTGTAAACTTGGGTGTGCAGATGGTGTAATAGATAATGTTTTGGAATTGTTAGACGGAGAGCCGAGTTCCAATTCCAGCTAGGTGTGTTACATTAACTTTCGCGAAAGGTAGGAATCCATCTCTTTCCTCCCCAGCTATGAATTAATTAGTAAAACTTGTATCACAAAATCATTATAATCTTAGAAAAAAATTCTTACAATCTAAAAATATTTCCTGGCTTTAAATAACCTGCAAAAGGTTGATAAGCCGTAGAAAACGAATCAGTCAATAAAACATGATTTATTTCACTCATTAAAAAGCAGTATCATCAGAATACAATAGAGAGACTAGAACATTCATACGAAGGAACAAATATCGCACAATTAAATTCAGTATATACATCGTCAACTATGAGTATTGTGGCGCTCACTTTGACAAGATTAGCAGCTTCTCTTGCAAATGATACTTCCGGTAACAGTTTTCATCGCCTTCTAATATAAAATAATAATGGTTGAAAACAGGCTTAATCGTATATTACGGTCTCCTGAATATAAAAAGGTAGTCATCAAAATATTGCTTTTAAAAGAAGATAAAAAAAAAAGGGGGCGGAGAACATTTACTCAAAATTTTAATAGAAACGCTTTCTGTTCAAAAGCATTTACCGACACGCATGCGCACTCATTTATGTGAAAAACAAAAGCAAATTGATTTTAAAAAATACTTACGTTTTTTTTTTTATTATTATTATTTCTGAAATGTGGGTTGTAATGCTTTGCTTATTTATTGATCAATTCGGATAGTCAATAAAAGATATTACAGTTAAACAAAATTCACCGGCAACTGCGCATAGTAAAAACCAAAACAAAAGAATCTTCCTTTTTTTCTTCTGTATATATCATGTCCCGTAGGCGTTCATGATTCTCTACAATTTCCTGTCTTTTGTGAGCTCTAAATAACTGTTACCGCGTTATCAATATCTTCTGTCCTTGTTCTGTCAGCCATTCACTAAAACTCGCTAAAGAGGTTACTCGTTGTTTAACCCCACTTCTCATGCATTTATTATACCTTGTGAGTGTTAAATTCTCCCAGCCCTCTATCTGAATTATGTGTTCCAGAAATTTAAACTGTCTCCTTCTGATTGTAAGTATCCTCATTACGCACATGTTCAAAAGATAGTCGTATCTGTCTATATTTCTGAGATAACTATTTACATCGTTCAAACTATTCTAATTTTTTATTGTCATATTCACGACGTTTTGACCGTTGTACGCTCCAGCCTTCCTCTAAAGGGAATTAACTGAAATTGAGATATCCAAAAAAAGAAGGCATCGCACGTGGAATTAGAACAATCTACACCCGTGGACTAAATAAAGGGTTCGATTCGGAATTCCAAAGTATATAACCTGAAGAAGGCCGGAGTGTACAATGGCCGAAACGTCGTGAATATAGCAATAAGGATGAGCGATGTAAATAGTGTAAAATAGTGTGTATGATATTTTCCATCTTATAAGATGGATGATTGGTGGTGCTCCTTGTAGCTTATCTTGACTTCTAAGTAATGTCTTACTACTTTTCATACCTGAGAATTGGACGCATGGTTATATTCGACCCCCCCACCAAAAAAAAACAAAAAAAAAACAAGAGTTTAGAAATACTCATACTTCTTCTATGTGACGTGTCCCTTTAGGGTGAGGGATGTTATGACTCTTCACAGCTTTCTATGGTGGGAGGACGATCCCAGCGTGCGGCGCCTTTGGAAAGTATCTGAAAACCATACCACAGGTTGACCCAAGTTTTGTGAGTGGAATTGGGTAGATGGAACACTTAAGGTCGTCGATAGCTGTGCAAGTCATCGAGGGTTTGAGTGTGCTGGTGTTGTTTAATTGTTGATCATTCTAGATAACACGCTCTCCCCTAGAAACTGTAGGGTCTGCTCAGCAGAGTTGCTGTATAAACCACAGGTTGACTCTGTAGGTGTTGAACAAACACAAATGTGCCTGAGCGAGAGTCTGCATATTGGACGCGTTTTCTCGAATACGAATGGCCAGCTATTATATATATATATATATATATATATATATATATATATATATATATATATATATATATATATGTGTGTGAAAATATTGTAGAAAATAGGAAAGAAGTTGGTTTGGTAAATAATCCAAAGTTCCTTAGTATTTTTGTAATTATTTTTAAAAAATAGTGCTCGATACGAAAGTAGAGCATAAATATAATTATTTATTTATTGGCGAGTTGGAATCATATTTTTAAATAAATAATTATATATATATATATATATAGTCGACTCTCCCGTCGAAATTCGACGTATGAGGGTCAAGCAGATCAGTTCCCAGGAAACTGACAGCCCGACAACAGCACATGAGATTTGTTTATAGTGATGAAGGCTTCGTGCAGGACCATCTACACTTTTTGAAGGGACGAATACAGAGACCTGGTGCACTAAGTGCCACAAGGTTCCCAAACGACCCTCCGCAGGTTTTGAATTCAGACTTGTCCTTCTCCTAGACCAGTTGCCATCCAAGGCTATAGAACCCAGTCTGTCCTGTTATTTTACCCATAGCTGGAGGGGGAAGAGGATTCATACCTTTCCCAAGGGTATTAGCAGGTAAATGAATGTAATGGATGCATCTGGAATTCGAACCCGGCTCTGTGATTCCTCAATCCAAGCCGCTATCCATTACTCCACCGTGCCTCCTAAGGAGCTTGAAATGTACTATATATATATATATATAATACATTGCAGGCGGTGACCTGTGGGATAAATAGCAGTCATTCTAAGAAGGAAAACTTTGAATTTAAAAGGAAAACAATAGGAAAACATGACCTTTCTCAAGAAGTCATGTCAATTTACGCATATTAAAATTGTTGTTTATTTAATTACGGATATCGTCAGTTTGTTGCCGGCGAGTGAGTGTGTGTTCGGGGGCTTTCTTTCTTCTTCCCCCAAGTGCTGGTATATTTTTACCTATGATACGATTTTTCCCACATACTGGGCTGATCAGGAAATTGTGGAGAGCGATGATCGCCTACGTCCTGAAGGGACACGGCACATAAAGAAGAAGTATTGCACGTTTGAAGAATGTAAATACTCAAATGGGACAATGCCGGATGATTTGAGCTGTAAATTTTATCTCTTCTTAGGCGACTATTTATTACCTTCTCTGATGTCATTAAGAGGTGTCACCCGGCTCGGTCGTCCAGGTACGCGATCACGTCTATACATGTTTGAGGCGGGGTGGGCACAGGCTCGTTCTGGTCATTCCAATCTCTTGGGTGTGATGCACGCGTCAATGAACGAAATTAAGGTGGAGTTGCCTGCCGACTGACCCACTCTCTCAATAACGATCTAGCACACATAGACACAACTTCGTATTGACACACACGCATCCCTCAAACACGCGCATATGCGTGAACACATAGGCGCATATACGCATATAGATACACATGCATATGAATAGATGAATAGAAACACTTATGCACATTAATAGGCACAGATAAGACACAGAATACTCGGACACACACACACAAATTAGACGCACATATACAAACTGACATACAACAGATAGCTACAATCAAACGAAGATAGATAGACATGAACAGGGATAGATAGATAGATAGATAGATAGATAAGAGCATCTATATATATATATATATATATATATATATATATATATATATATATATATATATTTGCGTTGATGTGATGCAAACTCACATCAACGAAAATAAATGTTAGCTCTCTTACTGATATTGAGCGCTTTCCAATAATTACTGCGCATATATAATATATAAATAATATATATAGGAATTGCATATATATATATATATATATATATATATATATATTATTTATACATAAGATCCACACTGAGGTCCACACCAAGCCGCGACAGTCTGATTCATCTTTCAATGCTATCTTCGGGCCATGAAGATTGCATCAAAAGCCATGAAGATTGCGTTTTAGCATATTTTAAACTATATTCTTATCATAGCTAGAGAGGGGATAGATAGAGAGAGAGAACAGAAATATATATATATATATATATATATATATATATATATATAGAGAGAGAGAGAGAGAGATAAAGAGAGAGGGAGAGAGAGAGGTAGTAGTAGTAGTAGTAGTAGAAATAGAGAGATGGATTATAATAAATTTACGGCTACCGGCCGGTGTAATTGAGAGTCAAAATAAAGAAAATGTACCTTCTTGAGGTGTTCGGACCGATAAAGAGAGGGGCAGGTGCAAACCCTGTCGTAAGGTATATTATCTTTATTAAGACTTTTGAATGTACAGGCCGGTAGACATAGATTTGCACTGTTAAAAAACAGTAATATCTATTCAAACACGTGTAGCCATTAAATATGACTTTTAAAGTAATAAGATCATAAATTAATCTCTCTCTCTCTCTCTCTCTCTCTCTCTCTCTCTCTCTGTATATATATATGTGTGTGTGTGCATGTGTGCGTGTGTGTACAGGGTGCAATGGATAAAATTTTCGTCATTTTATATTTTTAAATCTGCGCATGCGCGTTGGTTGTTTTCGATTTTGTCGACTGTACAGTATAGTTGGGTCAGTTGAGCACCGACTGTACGAAAAAGAGTTCCATGACGCAATTCACTCCGCCAGAAAATTGGAAACGGTATGCTGTACTGCTTGGCATTATGCAATTAATATAATTAATATTTTTTTTTGATAAACAGAGCTTTTACTTAAATATTTGTATCTATAAAAATAACGTATAAACAGAAAATATATTAAAATAATTGTCGGACTTAGTCCTTTTTATAACATATGATGTGATTTGTTTACGTTAAGATACGCTTCGAGCAGATAAGAGAGTTCGAGAAAAATCATGGGGAATTTGTTGTTTAAAAACAGTAATTTGACTTTGCTAACCAGACGCTTACTCTGTAGCTAAATGGTATAGCTCGTCAGGCTATATGACTGTTCCGTGTAGGATGCAGGTTCGATTCCTGTCGGAGGACACGTTTTTTTATGAAAAATCCCGGACATTCAGAAAATGTCTACATATCAGACTAACAGTGGGTAATCTAATGACAAAATAATCTCTTACGTAACGACAGTCTAATCTACATATAGTTTGTGGGGGGGGGGAACAATGAAGGCCGGTCACAACATTACCTAAAAGAAGTTAATGGTACAGGTAGGCTTAGTTTTAAATTTAAATTTCAGACATCCAGTGTATCTAGACGTATAACTTAGCTGACCTCATTAAGCTTTCTACCGCGGTTTGTTTTTACTTTCATTTTTATAGCTCTTGTTTTTAAATATCCTACACTACATCAGCATTAGTTTAATCAAAAAAGAAGGTATACATTGTTTATTGGCGAATTGTCAATTGATTCGATCTTTATAAAATGGTAAATAATGATTTCCCTTATCGTTGGTTTTCATATTTTAATAATTTAGTAAATATTTATAAATTTATGAATAAAAAATGTTTTCATGTATATTTCTTCAGAAATTGGTAAAGTCGGACTAATTACATTAGTTTTAAGTGTATTCATTTTTGGAATGCATATATAAAATTATTCTTGTAAATAAACAAACTAGTAAAGAGTTCTATTGTGAATTCTCAAGAGCAAAATATGTATAAATTAACTTTATATGTTTAGGTTTTATTACAGTTCTCATCACTGAATTTTTATATGTTATTTAAAACATAAGAACCAGTTAATTATAGGAAAATATCGGAAATTATTCAGAAATAAATAGAATTATTTTTAAAGCTTTTTGTAAATTTTGTATAAATACAGTGTGGTATAGATACCTCCTTGACAAACAATAATAGATGATAAAAACATCTTTTTTATATAACAAATGAATATATTAGGTTGGTGCAAAAATAATGACGTAATAATGTCGTTTTCTGACGTATTTTTTAACGTCAAAAAACGACATTATTACGTCATTATTTTTGCACCAACCTAATATTTCAATTAAACTTTATACATAGTTAGGCACATATATAAGGTAGAAAAATCACTAAATGTGGCCACCATCGGAATACACCACGGGTGTGACCAGAACCCGGAGCAGGACTTAGCGACAGCGTCCCTGTCCATGTTGAAGCTGGCGTCCCTGATACCTGCGTTAAGACCCTCCTCAATGCTGTTCATCTCCCTTCGAGATGTTCCACACAAAAGAGTCGAAAAGATTGCGTCTGGCGCGGTGAGCAAGTGGCGCCTCTTAAGAACATAAGATTTATAATTCAAGTCCTCCTTGACAATACGCCCGATTGTTCGTCCGCTGGTGCGAATTTCCTTGGGGATTTTCCAAATGCTTTTGCTGAGGTTCTCCTTGACAACCTTGACGACGATCTTGAGCGTCCTTGTGGAAACAGAGAGTCTTACGTTCTGACCTGAAATTGTCCTTGTCTTCTGAGGCCCCATACGCTTTTGCAGGGTCGCAGACCATGGTTTTGGTGTATTTAAAGGAATCAATGATTTCCTTCACTTTGGGGTTGGCGCAAAGGGGCTCCACAACAGTAGCTCAACGATCGTATTAGTAAGCCCCTTGTGCGTAAATGACGAGACAGCTACTGAAGATTAGTACTTTCTGATTGCGCTCTCGAAACTTCGCTACGCTGTGATGTCACGGCATTGTTGCCACGTAAAAATTCTGTACTTATAATGCGCGACACTGATATTGTATATTGCTGTTAAAAACAAAGAAAATAGTACTGAACTGTTATCTAGTACCAGTTTTCCTATATAGCAGTGAATGCTGGACAATCTCCTCACAGACGAAGAAGAAACTTGAAACGACAGAAAGGTGGTTCTACAAATGGATACTGAGAATATTATGTAGCCTCAATTCGCAAGCCATCGTGACTGAGGGTTTCAAAATACTAACTTTTTTTCAACTGCTGATCACGCTAGATTATGCGTTCTTCCTTAGTAATTAAGGTATACTTCGCATAATTGCAGTATAAGCCAAAATTTGGCTCTGTGCGTGCTTGTGAAACACAAATGTTTGAGCAGGTGTATGTAACGGGGATTAGCAAGCCACCCTAGCAGACTGGTGTACTCTGAAACGAATTGCCAGGATAAATTATTTTTACTCATGCTTCTGCCTAACATAGTTTTTAGTCTGAGCATGATTCAGTGCATTTGCGACTGGCGGTGGTGGGGTCAATATTTTAGACTGAAAATTGTATGAAACAAATAGAAAACAATACATGGACGTAACAGATTTGTTAGAAAATTTATCATAGGATCACACAGACAATAAAAGCGATCACACGCAGGTATACACCAATAACAAACTACGGGGAGAAAGGTTTTAAATTACAAGACGGCCATCTGATATTCCATTATGCAAATTACTTTTGAAAAAAAGCGCGGAAGTCAAAACTTGCAATGTCATTAGCACAAAGTAATACCAACTGCCGGCAGCCATATTTGAAAAATGGTTCTACGTATAATTATCAGATATTTCAACTTCTCCAAGAGAAAGAGATAAAACAGATAAGAAAGAAGCAGACAGCGAGAGGAGAAAAAAGAGGTCTTACAAAGAAGGAAGAAGGGGGGATTGCAGAAAAGAAAGAAGACGTCTTACGCAGAAGAAAGAAGGGGTATTTCGGAGAAGGAGAAAAAAGAGGTTTTACAAAGAAGGAAGAAGGGGGCTTGCAGAGAAGAAAGACGGGGTCTTACGAAGAAGAGGGATTGCGGAGAAGGTGAAAGAAAAGGATTTAAAAAGACGAAAGAGGGCTTGCAGATTAGAGAAAGATGAAGTCTTGCAACGAAGAAAGACGTAGACTTGCAGAAGAGGAAAGATGAAGTCTTGCAGAGAAGGAGACACGTGAGGGCTTGTAGCAGAAAAAGAAGAGGTTTTCGGCAAAAGAAAGAAAGAGGGTTGCAAAGAAGATAGGGGCACGCCGAGAAGTGAAGAGGGATTACAGAGAAGAAAGAAGTGAGCTACAAAGAAGAAAGACGTCCTATAGAGAATAGCAAAGAAATGCAGACGAACAAAATAAATTTACTTGTCCAAAACATTAATGATAGCCCTACTCTCGGAAGAGAAATAGAAATGTCGATGTTGTTATAAATGAGGGAGTAGAGAAAATGAAAATGTAACGGTGGTTTTGGAAAAAATAGAAAATCTAATAAACGGGTAGGATTCAATAAATGGGTTGGTTTGGAAATAATTAAACACACGTCTTTCAAACTATAATATGACCTCGATGAAATAAAACTAAAAATAAATGATATTCAATGTCTTACAAATTCGAAAACATTTCCTTGATGTCTTGCCAACGTTACAATATAAATGAATGTTCGTCAATGGCCCACAAATGAATTATACACAACAACGTCCCAAAATAAGATCTTATAATATCTCAATGAAACTAAAAATTTATTTTAACCTAATTATGTTCAGTAATGGGTCATATGCAATGCAGGTGAACAATTCGACTGGAAAAATTTTAAATAAATACAATTTATCTAAATACAAATTAGAGACCTGTCATAATATTAGGTTGGTGCAAAAATAATGTCGGTTTTTGACGTATTTTTAACGTCAAAAACCGACATTATTTTTGCACCAACCTAACAGATCATTCCATCTTGAATAGATCAACAATGTTTTGTGGCAATTTTTAACATCAACTTGAGATTTTTTTTTTTTTTTTTTAAAATGTTGAAGAATTTTAACACATTTTATGTTATGGATAAAAAAAAAACAGTGAATTTTATATCGTGTTTTTTTTTTTAGACTTAGCCTGGGTAAAACAAAAAGACCCTAGGATGATATCAAAATCCGCTAATAGTTGTACACGACGACCGTCTTCCTTTGTCAGTTGTGCTTAGTTTCAATTGTAACTTACATAAATGTAGGTAGAAAAAAAGCAAATACAAATTAATAATATATCAATTCACCTTGAATAAATCAAAAATGTTTTGTGGCAATTTTTAACATCAACTTGAGATTTTTCTTGTTAAAAAGATGAAATAATTTTAATACGTTTTATGTTATGGATAAAAAACAGAGAATTTTATATCGCGTTTTATGTTTCGAGACTTAGCAAAATAAAAAGACCCTAGAATGATATTAAGATCGGCTAATAGTTTTCATCCTTTGTCAGTTGTGTTTAGTTTCAATTGTAACTTACATAAATGTAGATAGAAAAAAAAAGCAAATATTGATAAGACAGCGAAGGTCACAAAACATTGCCCGGTGGCCCCAATCAGGCTTAATATCGAGAGTGGGGGTTGTGGATCGTATGCACCAACCCTGGGGTAAGTTAATAAACACATAATTGCAGTATAAACTACAGTTTAACTCTGTGGGTGCTGAATAAAGACAAATGAGCCCGAGAAGATGGTCATGTTCGGAAGCAAGCAACGATACTGAAGATGAGAAATGTGCTTTCAAGTCGAAACAGCTTTGATAATGATGGGTAATAAACATTGGGCTCTAATAATGGGGTGACTGGGAAAAATAGAAAATAATTTCCTTGAATTCTTGCCAACGTTACAATATAAATGAATGTTCGTCAATGGCCCACAAATGAATAATATATATCCCAAAACGTCCCAAAATAATACATCAAAATGAAACTAAAAATCACTCTATACTTACATTGTTCGGACTCTTGTCCTCATTTTTAGTGTCATATTCACGACGTTTCGCCCGTTGTACGCGAAGACCTTCTTCATATATATAGGTTGGAATTTCGAATCGAACAATTTATTTACTCCACGGGGTTGATTGTTCTAGTTCCACGTGTCATGCCTTTTCTGAATATCTTAGTTTCAGTTATTTCCCTTTAGTAACTCTCCAAGTTTTTGTTCACCTCTGCTGTGGCCAGCTATTGAACTCACAAATCTTTGGGTCAAGCCGAAGGCCGTAGCGTACAACGGCCAAAATATGGTGAATATGACAATAAAGATGAGGACATTTTTGAATGCCGCCATATTTATAAGGTTTGTAGTTGAATTGAATCGAACATATAAGATATTTCATTAAAAGAAAGTTTGCTGTATATTTCAAAATAAAAATTTCCAGCAAATTTATTTGTTGTGTAGGGTTAATGGGATTAATAAAAAAATTAATGAGTGTAGGTGAATGGAAAAAATCCGAAAATTAACAAGCGTTGCTGGGGAACGTTCATTTTGCCCCGAAAAAATGTGAGATATGGCGATGTACCAGAATAGCTGAGATCGATTTTTTTCCAAAAGAAAGTAGGAAAGTGGCGAACAGTCAGACTATAGATGAAAGAAAAAAAGAGAGAAGCAGATAGGGAGGAAGAATTAGGGCTGTAGAAAATGAGAAAGGGGGGAGGTATACAGATAAAGCGCTTGCCGAAAAGGGGAAAGAAGGAGGCTTGAAGAGGGGGAGAAAGAAGTAGGCTTGCAGTGAAGGAGAAATACGAGGTCTTACAAAAAAGACAGAAGAGGGCTTGCAGTGAAGGAGCAAGAAGGGAGCTTGCAAGGAAGTAATAAGAAGACGGCTTGTAGCGAAGGAAAAGAAGATGGCTTGTGGAGAAAGATTAACAACAGACGAATCTTCTGTTTTCTTAATTATTAATAATGTATTTTTCATCATATTCCTTAACACTCAGTTACCTCTTGCGTCTTAGTGGCTTTATTTCCTTGAATGGGATGAAGAATTATTAAAAATAAGTATTGCTGCCACATATGGTCCGGTTCTCGTGCCATTTACCCAGATCTCCTTGATAAAATCCAAAGAAGAATCAGCAATATTATTGGTCTTGATCTGGCAGCTCGTCTTCAGTTGCTTTCGCACCAGTGTTGACTGGTTCAGTCTGAAGTCGGACGACCGGCTGACAGACTGATCGGTTGTTCGGTTGAACTCTCTGCCTTCGGGCGGGGAGGAACCCGAAGGAGTCTACGCCGAAGGGCGGAGTCTCTTTCGGGGAGGTAAACCGACCCTGAACCCATTTATACGGTTCAAAGGGCATATTTTTGGCCAAGCCCACGGGCTCGGAGATCCCACGTTAAACGGGCCTTGTGCCACATGATGCCCTTGTGGGGGGTGACTAAATACTAGTTGCTTTCCCACCACCGTAAGTTTGCGCCCCCGTGTCTTTTCTATAAATACTTTTTAAGATTGTAGCGATCAGGAAAGCATCTTCTTGGGAATAGGTTCCACAAAGCAGCCATTCGGGAGAAGCTGCTGCTGGAGTGAAACTTACATCTAAACAATGGAATACGGAGGGAAGGCGGGTGGTTGGCTATAACGTGCATGGCATGACAGGTCTTAGCCAAGAAGATTATAACTGGTGGAACTAAGGAACGTAGTTCGTCTGAACACTTTCCGTCCAAATAGCGATAGGGTAGCCAGAGGCTTGAGATGTTCTATCTGTGGGAAAGGGGTTGTAGGATGGAAAGCAATTCATCACCCACAAGAAGGTGGGGACGCTTCTGGACTCTATCGAGACTGGAAGGTTAAGACTGGGCAGCTCCAGCACATATATGGCAGCGGTACTCAATTTTTGGCCTCATGTGGCTCTTGTAAAGGCAGAGAACAGCAGATGGGGTCAGGTACTTATCGAAGCGGTACAGGGAAAGGAACCGACCATATTTTTTCCGGCATCTTTAGCGAAGGGTCACATGTATGGGATTCACTTCAGGTCGGGGTTGAGCTTAATTCCCAAGAGGCGCTCGAGGTACGGGGGCTTCCTGAGAGGACACCCGTTCATTGCGATAGGTGAAAATTCTGGGCATTTCAAAGGATGGGAAATTTGTGGAGGGCTATAATCGTCCACGCCCTGAAGGGACTCGGCACGTAAAGGGACACTCAAACAGGCTGACAAATTGAAAAGACGGGTGGTTCGAGAGCATGGAAAAGGAATAGAAAAGAAGAGGTAATATAATTGTCAGGCGGTTTGAACGAAGTCGAAGGGACTGTCGAATAACTAGAAAGTGTTGTAAGCAAAGTGAAAATATTTTCTTTTGTATCAATCGGGCTACATTATTATTGTCTCGTATTTTATCATGATTTGTTTGCTACGAACAAACGCTGATCACACACACACACACACACACACACGCACACGCACAGGCACACACACACACACACACACACACACACACACATCCACTTTCTTTCTACTCCTTCCCACTTCTCTTCCAACCGGCTTCTGATTCTTTCAGTATTGTTTTGTTTTGGCTTGTTCATTCAGACGTCCGCCAGCTATTAATGCAACTCACATAACATTCTTTAGTTTTCATGACTCTCTTTCAGTCTCTCTTTCTTTTTGCCTACGTGTCCAGATTTCTTAATGGGTTTAACGATACAAACACGAAATATTTGCCCTTGAAATTGGACTATTAATAATAATAATAATAATAATAATAATAATAATAATAATAATAATAATAATAATAACGGAAATATCCATGAACATTTCACGGTTTCGCTGTTTGAATTTTTTAGTAAATGATAATTCTTAAGTTATTGAATAAACTTCTTGCGAATTCTGCTACTACAAATTACGCTTGAAAATTCTCCTATTGTATCGTTAAATATTAGAACTTGACAAATTTAACAAAACAATATGCATTAGCATTTACAAATATAAATGCAGGTCATCATTTAAAGAAGTAAGTGGGTATAAATGAAAATTGACAGTTTTCACTGAAGCAGACGTTAAACGCCTAAGAGGATTATCACCTTTATACTCTCTTTTTTTTCTAATAGAAACCAAACAGCGTCTCTTATATGTCTTTTCTTCTTTCAGTTCACATATGTGCCATGCGTGATACACGCTTAGGCGATCATTTCGATACATGACGAGGCAGATTTTTTTCCGCAGTAGGTTGCCATTTCTTTCTGCGGTAGAGGTTAGGCTTGCCATGCAAAGCTATAGAATATATTTACCTATAGCTGTGGGAAGAAGAGGAGGATTCCTATTTTCCCTAGAATATTAGCACATAAGTGAATGTAATGTATTCGAACCTATTCCTCAATCCTAGCCGTTATCCATTACTCCACCGTGCCCTCATTTAAAAAAAAAAAGTTCCCACCATGCCAGGCAGGAGTGCCACTAGCACGCAGGGGGTTACATATGATTGAAAACAAGAATAAAGAGGTGTGTCTGAGGAAAGGGTAAAGAGAAGGACGAGGAACAAGCTCTGGGTGTCAGATGTCGATTGACATTACACATGAATATTTGAAGATTATAGTCATCGGGGAAGCAAGTAAGGGAAAGGGAAGTGCGGGAGAAGAAGCTGTTTGAGTAGAAGAGACGGTTACATTTAACCGTTTTGACATTCAAAGGGTGGGACCGAGATGTCAGCCTTATAGCTCGTTTAAATTGATGCAGTCCGGGAACCAGCGAAAGTAGCTCGACGGAATAGTTGCCGTGAAAATACTTGTAGAAGAGACAGAGGGAAGCCATGGCACGTCTGTGGGATAGCGATTGTAGACTAGATGCCAGATCAGGACCTATCATCTTGCATATTTGTCTCTGGATTTTGTCAAGGACCTCGAGACGTACAGCGGGAGCACCAGACCATATATGGCAGCAATATTCCATGAAAAGACGGATGGTTGATTTATAGAGTTGAAGGATGAACTCAGACGAGAAAAACTTTCTGGCACGACACAGAGAACCAACTTTTCTTGCGGGAGATGAAGCTATTTATTCTTTCCTCTTTCTTCTTTACTCGCGATTAAAACGTAATTGTTCATTATTTATTAGTTATTGGTAGGAGGTAGCGTACGTACTATCTCACTAAGAAACAAAGGAATAATAATAATAATAATAATAATAATAATAATAATAATAATAATAATAATAATGTGGCACATGGGAACATCAACAATCCCCGTTGTAGTTGGAGCCCTCCGATTGGTTTGAAAAGATTCCAGTAGACTAATTGAAGGGAGCCCTGGAAGCCCATGCCTTAAAGAAATACAAAAAAATTGTTCTCACGAGTAGAGCCCACATCTTACGAAGGGATTTGTCTATATAATTTTTTTTTTTTTTTTTTAGTGGAAAACGTCATGATGTCATTTCTAACCTTTGGTCCCTGGGCGGGACCCGGAAAGAAATGAGTACACATCAGAAATCAAAGGAAATAAAATAATAATAATAATAATAATAATAATAATAATAATAATAATAATAATAATCACATGTACAGCTCCCACGTTACGAAGAGCTTTATCAAAGTAAAATCTGTGCGATCTTAGTTATTCTTTCTTTTTTTTTCTTTTTTTACAAAATAAATGATTAAAGGAGAATATCATGAAGCCATTTTTGACCATCGGTCGCTTGTTGAAACCCGGAAGGAAAAAATGTGTATACATTAGAAATCAAATGAAATAATAATAATAATAATAATAATAATAATAATAATAATAATAATAATAATAATAATAATAATAATAAAAGTCGCGGAACTCCTGAGTTAATTGTTAGGCGGGGTTAGCATGCCTATAATTTGTCTTGGTGAATGAAAATTGGCTACAGTAAACTAACTATTCAGTAACATATACCTGCGTATCAGTTGCTTGACTCTAACCAGTTCGGCATGTCCACTAGAGGCTGACGCACTGTGCATCTCAATTCATGGGCGAGAGTAGCAGCATGGTCGGATGTTGACAGGGTTGTTTTCCTAAGTTTGAAATATGAGGCAACCAAGGCGACTTAAGAGTCATACATAAATATTTGGGAAAACTCTCATTCGGAAACCAAGTGGGCGAACTGGGTTACAAGACTTTGAAAATATTTCCAACTAGATTATGCACGTTTATGCAGATTATTTATCATAACATGCAACCATATTGCACATCTTTAGCTGCGATGCATGTGCCCGGTGTACACATATTAGACTGGGAGTCATAGTGTGCTTCCTATATTTGTACGCTAAATTCACTTTATTTGCGTGTGGTTGTCTCAAACAATAATAATGATGACATGTTCGAGCTACCCTTATGAGGCTAGGTGTCATGGTGGGCATCCCATATTCGTACCCTAACATTACTTTGTTAGGGTACTGCTGTCTCAAGCAATAATAATGTTAACGTGTCCGATCTACACTTATCATTATGGGTATCATGATAGGCTTTCTATATTTGTACTCTGACATCATTTTGTTAGATTTGATTGATTGATTCAATTACTACAGCTTATCAACCCTTTGCAAGTTATTTAAAGCCAGAAAATATAGATTGTAATAAAATTTTTGGAGGTGGCGGAGGATGGTTTTATTGATACAAATCTTACTAATTAACCCATAGCTAGTGGAGAAGAGATGAATTCATAACTTTCCTAATGGTATTTCCGCGTAAAGGAATATAACGAACCCAACGGGAATCGAAACTCGGTTCTCCGATTAACAATGCAAAGCTATTATTCATTCCACCACCCGCACACATCCAAGTTTATAGCATCTGGTATTCCCAAGTGGTCACCCACCTAGGTACTGAACAGGATCGACGTTGCTTATTTCGGTGATAACACAGGGTACCGGTATTAGTTTGTTGGCGTATTTCTATGTCAATAATAATAATAATAATAATAATAATAATAATAATGTTACCGACATCCCCTCATCAAACCGGGTGTCATGATGGAGATATCTGATTTCGTATATTTGTAACCCAGAATGGATAGCAGCTCGGATTGAGGAATCGGAGAGCCGAGTTCGAATTCCAGTCAAATACATTACATTCACTTACGTGATAATACCCTTGGAAAAGGTATGAATCCTCCTCTTCTCCCTCCAGCTATGGGTAAATAGCAGGCCAGAACGGGTTCTATAGACTTGGATGGCAACTGGTCTACCGCAGAAAGAAATGGCAACCTACTGTGGGGAAAAAATCTACCTCGTCAGTCATGTATCGAAAGATGCATGATAGCCTAAGCGTGTATCACGCATGACATATCAGTCAGTCAGTCAGTTAGGTGCCATGCGTGATACACGATTCCTCAGTCCGAGCCGCTTTCCATTACTTCACCGTGCCTCCCTTCGTGCGGTGCTCTCTTATTCAATAATCATAAAAACGTTTTTAAAAAAATGTATGCTAATCAGACTGTGTATTATGATAGGTACACTGGGCTTCGACTATTTCTACCCCAGCCTCACTTTGTTGACGTCATTCTTCCTAAGTCAATAAATAAATAAATAAATAAATAAATAATAATAATAATAATAATAATAATAATAATAATAATAAATTGCCTCCTTATTGATATGACAGTTCCTGCAGACTGCAATGTATCTTTGAAGATCTTAAAAAGCTATCAAAATACAAGGACCTTGAAATCGAAATCTCAAAAATGTGGCATAAGAGAAGATCAACAATCACTGTTGTAGTTGGAGCCCTCTAATTCGTTGGAAAAGATTCCAGTAGACTCATTGAAGGGATTCTTGGAAGCCCATACCTTAAAGAAAAAAATTGTTCTCACGAGTACAGCCTACACTTTACGAAGGGATTTATCAATGTAAAATATATGTGTTGTTGTTCTTTCTTTTTTTTTTAATTGCTAAGGGGAAAATGTCGTGATGCCATTTTCGAACTTAGGTCTCTGTGCGGGACCCGGAAAGAAATAAGTACCCACCAGAAATAAAAGAAAAACAACAACAACAACAATAATAATAATAATAATAATAATAAATTCAAAGTAACGTAACGCTTAAAGAACCCTTTGTCCTTTCAAGGGTTCTTGTAGGAAAATAAGAGAAAAAGCAGGATCGTGAGTTTAGAAAGGGATTTTCAGAAATGACAGGTAAGGTTAAAAAAAAAACATAAAAAAGGAAGTGAGCCAAAATGTAAAAATTAACGAGAAAACGGCTAACATAAGAACCCACCCCCGCCATTTTTTCTTTTTTTCTTAAGGATACTTAACGCCTTCTTTTTATCCTCTGGCCTCTTTAAATCGGCCAAATGGCGGTGCTTATAGCCAACGAGTGGTATTTCGTGCAAGTGCATGTGTGGACGTGTAACAACCTGCCTTTGGCCAAATAAACTACAATCATTTCTTTTATTTTTTCCTTCTTTTTTTTTTTTTTTCATAACAGATTTGTGCATGAGAAAATGCGAGCATGCGCATCCGGGCCTGCACCCTGACCTACAACACGGAAACATAATTTAACTACAAACATATTATACATAGATATACGTGTATGTGTAAATGTGAATTCGTATATACCCATGTAGTGGGTGCGTGCTCAGAATTGTCGTAAATATACGTCATTTTCTATGTTCTGCGTACACATGAACAACCCCCACCCCACACACACACACACAACGTTCTATTTTTCAATCTATATAGGCCTATCTTTAAATTTGTCCAACAGGAAATTTTAATATATAAACAATGAAGATGATCTGAAAAAAAAACTATTTACAGAATCAATATTCGATTAACAAAAGTCGAAGATGGTTTTGTTATTCTCGAATCATTAACATGAAATTAGTCCTAAGATCAACTGCAATTCTTGTTTCTAAACAGAGACCTTTCCAAACCAAATCTGATATCTGATGTTTCTTCAATGCTCCTGATAGATAGATAGATAGATAGATAGATAGATAGATAGATAGATAGATAGATAGATAGGAACAGACTGAGAGAGATAGAATCAGGCAGTTTGACAGATATATATTAACAGACTGAGATAGAACAGACTAAGTTTAGATAGATAGATAGATAGATAGATAGATAGATAGATAGATAGATAGATAGATAGATGAAAATGTGAATCTGCTCCGCTTAAAACCAATAAAACAACCTATGCCCAAACTTAAATCTCGGTTTACTGAGTCGGATTTTCGTGCTGATAATCATTATAGGATCAGTCAACCACACATATACACTCTCTCTCACACACACACGCCGCACAAACGCACACACACACACACACACACTCTCTCTCTCTCTCTCTCTCTCTCTCTCTCTCTCTTTAACGTAAATTGTTTGCCGAGTAAAGAGAGTGGTTGAATGACTATATGAATGAAGAAACCACTCCCTCATTACTACCAGACAGTTGTAATAATAAGAAGCCTTTATCCCTATTGTTGCTAGTAACAGGGGGCCAATGGTTTTTAAATGTGGTCTCTTTATGGAGGAAAAATACTAAATACCGGAGATATTTAAGCATTTATAGACATCGATGATATTTTAGTGTTTTGAAAAGCCTCTTACAAAGTAGCGAAACCTGAATTTTTAATGAACATCTTTTCAACATGCAACTGGATTTCACCTGTTTCATTTTTACATACTTCTCAGCTGACATGAAGTGGAAAGACTATATCGAATCCATTGCTAGGTCAGCTGCTAAGAAAGTCGGTTCTCCGTGTTGTGCGTGATAACTTTTCTCTCCAGAATCTATCTTACATATCTATAAGTCTACCATTCGTTCATACTTAGAATATTGCTGCCAAAATATGGTCCTGTACCCCTCCTATTTACCCAAAGCTCCTTGATAAAATCCAAAGAAGAATCAGCAATATTATTGCCCTTGATCTGGCAGCTCGTCTTCAGTTGCTTTCTCACCACCGTAAGTTTGCCTCCACATGCCTTTTCTATAAATACTTTCATGGTAATTGTTCGGATGAGCTCTTCGCTATGTTGTTTTATTCCCGTCCCTCTCACGGACTAGTTAAGATGTTCATAGAGACAATGAGGTATTATGGTGGATGTAGTAAGAAAGGTAAGTAAAATTGTGTTGTTTTGGTGTTAGGGATATTGTGGTATGTTTGGGTCTGTGGCTAGTTCAGTTTAAAGTTAAGACAGATGAAGACCGCCCTTTTCCTCATTCCCCATTTTGTTCTGAGAATATATATCGCTCTTTGCTATGGTACACAGACTTTATTAATTTAAGCGCAGTATTAGACTGACGTCAAGTTCTATGCTTACAATTTCCTTTCTCGCAATTCTCGCTTGAGGAACTCCCTTTCGGTTCTATGCTTTCCAGCCAACTTTAATTTAAATGCAATGTCAATCGTTATCTACTGTTCTCCTGAATACTCTCCTCCCGCTCATTATTAATGTTTCCGTTCCTAATTCCCCCACAACCTATAACTCCTTGTGTTTTACTGGCTTTACTCATACTTACATGGGGTGATACCGATTAATATATATATATATATATATATATATATGAAGAAAAATATACGGAAAAAACAAACAAAAATCCTAATATGCAATTATGCTGTTTTAATGTTAATATAATGTCAACGTCGGACGTTTCGGTTAAGTAGACCATCTTCAGGACATATTCATAAAACATAATTAACATTAGACTATATTTAATTCAACATGAAAAGACGATGGACATAAGAGTAAGACTAATCAAAACAGAAAAGTGAAATTTTTCAAGATCAGCGTTCCGTTTCAATATGATCACGTCGACGTCACGTGGGCGGTGTTGTGAAAACGTATTCCTAAAATATAGTATTTTGAATGAAAAATGAAAAGAATTTTATTTTCATCTAAAACTTATATGTACATTTGTCGAGCATTAATCTTGCTAGAAAAGGGGAAATGTTAAATATTTTAGGAATTAAAGAAGTCTGCTCAACCCACAGAGTCCGACTGGTTTTATACAGCAACAATGCTGAACGGACCTTAGTTACAGTTTCTGGGAATGAGCGCATAATCAGGTGAGATCACACCCAAGCACTCGACTGGCCACCGACTCACAAGGTTAACCAGTAGTATGATTTTCATTTTCCAATGGTGCCGCGCCCTATGGTCGCCTCTCCAGGCTGATATTACCAAAAAGTCACTTACTTGATAAATCAACCATGGTGAGAAAGCGATCATTTTATACATTTATACATATGCACACGCACACGCACACACAAACATGTATATACATGCAAACATATATGCTGTACAAAATTCAACCTGTGACAAAAAAAAATATTTGCCAAAGGGCGCGGCTTAATTAAAAAACGACAATGTATGGCAGTTTAAGATATAGAAAATGGTGAGAAAGCTGACGTTTATACATGCATACATATGCACACACACACACAAACATATATATATATATATATATATATATATATATATATATATATATATATATATATATATATTAACCAATGAGATATGTATATTGCTTAATGTATATATATTAAATATGTCTGTTATTTTACATTATTACACTATAGAGTATTCATATGCTTTTGTATACGATCGCTCGCTCGCATACCTATGTATATATACCAATTCGGTTATATATATATATATATATATATATATATATATATACTTTACAAAATTCAACGTTTGAGTAAAAGTATTTCCCAAAAAGAACGACTTAATTAAAAAAGAAAAATATAGAGCACATTAATCATTAATATTATCAGAGAGTAACTCTTACTGGTTGATCATGCCGCTCTGGTAGAAACCGGGGTAGCGTAAAGGACAGTTTCGATTTTTTTATATCTGATATATATATATATATATATATATATATATATATATATATAAAGAACAGTAAGATATATAATCCGGTGTTCTTATAGATATTTTTATTTTTACAAAATAGTGCTCAATGTAAATTTACAGAGCATTAATATTATAAATTAATTAATTCAAAATATTTTTTCGCTACACAGTTCTAACCATGTTTCCAAAATGGAAGCTGAAAGCTTCGAATTTAATTTTGTAATTAAATTAAAGACATTAGTTCCATTTCATCCTCAAGCGAATTTTGGCGTAAGTTGTATGGATATGACTTTGCGACACAGGGTCACAAACTCATGTCTATACAACTTATTATGTTAGCTCTATCACTGATATTGAGCACTTTCTACCGCGCATATAAAATATAATATATATATAAAATATAATATAATCTGAGCATGTACACTTTATACCTATATATTGAGCACCCATAAATATAGCATACCATAAAACTATATTTATATATACATATATTCGGTAATTTGTTGACAAAGTGGAAAAAAGTCTATGTAACCCCTTCCGTTCTTACTAAAGTAATGTTTTTATTGATGGAATTATATGTGTGTAGGGGGTGGGAATATACCAAAGCCAACGTCTGCTTTAATTATGTCCGCCAGAATATCATTCAATGCATTAGTCACATGTATTATAGTGAAAGTTATAACAAAAGTCTAACACAACTCCTGTGAATAATTTGCACGTCGCATATATACACATATATACGTCGCATGTACACACAATCACAGAGATTTTATATATTGATATATTGGTGCACAATTATCAGGCGTTTTTAAACAATATTCTTTATGAAAAAAGAGACAACAATTCAACAATAACATTTTAAAATGATTATTCTGGAGCGTATGATTATCGACACGCATTTTTATAACCTGAAAATAAAATTAAAAAAAGTAAACAAATTATTGACAAATAACTCGCCTACAAAACGCATGAAAATTATGCACCAACCCAATATATATATATATATATATATGTGTGTGTGTGTAAATATGATAGTCTGTGTAATTTTAACGTTTTAATATAAACTGTAACTCACGCTTGTATCAACTCATCTCTTTTCCCTCTTTTATATATACGTTCTATTCGATCAACAAAACAATTATTTTGTCGGCGTGAAACGCTTCATTACACAGTTTACGTTCATGTCATTAATTTGCACACACACACACACACTCACGCGCATGCCCGCGCACGAGCGTGTGTGTTTATGTATGTATATACTAAATTTCCTTTGATGTGCCCGTTAATTTGTTGAGATATGTTGATTTATCCATAGTATCAACGCATTGGTCATAGTGTAACACTTAAATACCTTTAAGGTAGATAGACATATGTGTTGTTTTTATGACAAGATCGTTTTGTCCTTTTGTTTTCGACAAAACCTTTCTTATTCATTCCTATTTCGTTTTGTTTTATATCTGAAATTCTCTTTCTTATTATCCTTCTCTAACGTCGACCTTTGGTTCTTGATGACACTTGAAAATGTTCATTAAAATGACAGTTAAATGTCTCTCGGACTCTTCTTGTATGTACAGCGTCTCTTCAGGACATTGGCGACCATGTCTTTCCACAATTTCCTGTCCGTTGGAGCTCTTAATACGTTTTGTCTGTTTAATGTTTCTCCCCAACCCTGATCAGCGAACCCTTTATAAAATTCGCCAGGTAGGATGTGCGTTGCTTTACTCTGGTTTTCTTACCTTCAATCTGTCCGGTGTGCATCAAATTTTCAAAGCTCGTGGGCGCGAACGCATATCCACGCAGACGGGCGCGCACACACACACACACACACGTGCGCACACTAGGAAAAAACTTGCACGAATGATAAGTATATATAAAAAAGAAAAATCGAGAAGTATAAGCAGTCAATTACTGATAACCGATGATGAGTGGACGGAGTAATTCCCGGAGGGACCTCTACGAATCTCTGGAGTAGGGATGCTGAAGGTAACATCAATCAGGTCAGCGACAAGCCTTTTACTTACAACATATATATATATATATATATATATATAATCTATTTCCTTATATATCTATATCTATCTATCTATCTATCTATCTATCTATCTATCTATATATATATATATATATATATATATATTAAGAAATAGATTAAGTCCGGCAATTATTTTAATATAAACCTTTTACTTACAACAGATATATATATATATATATATATATATATATATATATATATATATATATATATATATATATATAGGATATAGATTAAGCCCAGCAATTATTTTAATATATTTTCTATTTATACGTTATTTTTATAGATATATTTAAATAAATGCTCTGTTTATAATAAACAGTATTAATTACATTTGCCGGCCTGAATGTTTGAGAAATTACGTAGAAAATATGTGTCCGCCGACAGGAATATAACCTGTATCTACACGAAACCGTCATTTGACGTGATACACCATTTAGTTACAGAGGAAGAGTCTGGTTAGCAAAGACAAATTACTGTTTTTAAACAAAAAAAAATTCCCACTATCTTTTCTAGAACGGTCATATCTGCTCGAAGTGTATGTTAACGTGAACAAATGACAATATATATTATGAAAAGGACTAAGTCCGACAATTATTTTAATATATTCAGTCCGGTAAATGTAATTAATACTATTTATTATAAACAGAGCATTTACTTAAATAATTGTATCGATAAAAAAAAAAATAACGTATAAACAAAAAATATATTAAAATAATTGTCGGACCATTACATAATATATGTTGTCATTTCTATACATTAAGATACGCTTACGGTTACAACTAGCAATTACAGCGGTAAAATGGTGAGCCCGATTTGTTAATCTAGTACTACGTTTACTATTCACAAAATCTAGGTGTCAAAGAGGGAAGCCCATAACGTTACGGTGGCGAGAAAGTAATTCAGTGTGAATTTCCAATAACATTGCAGATTCTTCTTTGGACTTTGTCAAGAATCTCTCGATGCATAGCAAAATGCAACAGACCAGATGTGTCAGCAATATTCAATACACGGATTTGTAAAGTTGCAAGATAAATTTTGGTGTGTAAAATCGTCTTGCACGACCCAGTGAGCCATCTAAGTAATCTACTAAATATATAGGCGTAATTCAACAGTAACCTGTTTTTTTGTACTAATTGAAAACTTTGTTCTTTTTGAATTATGAATATCTTTTTTTCCTTGTCCATTGGACATCGCACAAAAGTTTCTGCACGTTTCCTGGGCGTCATTAAAAGGCCCCTTCTGACCTCATCAGATCTTCAAAGGCGGACAGACTGAGAGTTCATATTTCTCTGTTTCTTTTTTTTTTCTATTTTCTTAATTCGTGATATTTCGAGAAAACAATTCAATAATAAAGTATTCATGATAAGCCCGCATTATTGTTCCACTCCTAGTTACAGACGGCGAAGTCATTAAAAAGTAGGGGGGTCGGGAATAAGTATTTGATACAACAACTCCACAAAATGCACGCAGCGAGCCGCTGAGGCGAGTAAATTGCTCGGATAATTTCCGGTATGGGAAAATGCAGTACTTGGACCTGACCGAACCTGTTTCCAAAGCGGATATAGCGAATCTGGTTAACTTGGTCAGCGGGCGCGTACATATCAGATAGTTAGCCTCTTTTTTCTCATTCTGAACAAGGACATCTCTAAAAGGAATACACACACACACATATTCTCAATGTGTATCAAAAATACTTTTACGAACGTTGTGGGGGGGTTCCTCACGACAAAACGAGGACAAAAATCCATATACACATATATCTGCAAATCCTTTGTTTTTTGTTTTTTTTTAGTTAAGTTTAAAGAAAGTTTACAGTACATAGCACTGCGTTGATATGTAGACTGGGTTACATTTATCATTCGTGTACATTTGTGGCTAGTCTGTCTTCAACCTTTAAAATGTGTAGTGAGTTAAATGAGAAGTGTTCCGTTTAATAATGACGGGATATTCATATCGTGAGTAGGCAGATATGATTTTTACATACAGCCGTGCGAATGGCAATGGACACGAGGCTGCACGGCTTTATCAGATTGCGATTTCAGACCGAAGGCAGCCGAGTTATCCAACCTTTGCTGCTGTTTATCGTCGTGTTGCTGAGACAGGATCCGTGCCACCAAATGACAAATGTAACTTAGGCTACATGACAACAAAGCGTCATCCACTGTAAAATTAAACTTAACACAAAAAAGAAAGATTTTGCGGACATATGTTTATATGGAGTTTTGTCCTTGTTTTGGTGTGAGGAACAGGTCTCAAAAGTTTGCGAAAATATTTTTATACACCATATATATAAAGTGATTTTTTTCCACTTTGTCATAATCTTTTCCTTGAAATTGCTCTTATTATTTAAAAAGGTATATATCCTATATATATATATATATATATATATATATATATATATATATATATATATATATGTATATATAAATAAAAAGAAAGAACAGTAAGATATTATGATGCAAAGCTATAAGTGTAGGCCATTGAATGTCCCATGTCCTTTGTACAGACATGTGAAACTATATATTACTAAGTATAAAAAAAAAGTTTACTAAATCAGAGAAATGAACTAGCTATTTTTACCGTAATTGTCATAAATTTTACTTAAATAATATTTAAATATAAAAATTTTAACAAAGGTAATATACATACAAATACTTGATATGTAAAAATAATTTTACTTACTGTAAGTAATTCTAATACATTTACTTCTTTTAAAAAAGAAACATAGTCTATTAAAATTAACAGTTGATGTGAAAATAACTCTACATACTGTAAGGGATTCTAATACATTTACTTGTTCTTAAAAGAAATATAGTATATTAAAAATTAATAGTGAAAATATTTTTCAAATTGTAGTTAAATAAAACGTATTCTAACCTGAACAACCCCTCCCCAAAAAAATCTTTAAATATACAAGTAGAAAAAATGCCGTAAGAATTTTTGCCGTTAACAATAATTTTATTTTATTTTAGACGACATGCATTTAACGGATGTCAGATTTCATTGATGAATACATCCCTACCCACTACCAAAACGTAACTAATAACGGATACATCAAAATATAGACATATAGAACACGCAAACACCCCTGTCTTGTGAAAGTAGATTTATCTGTAACCTTGGAAACGTGAATTATGATTTTAGCTGTGTCTTTAAAACCCAGTAATTTTAAAAGTTACTCCAAAATTCGATTGAGGATGAAATGGAACTAATGTCTTTAATTTAATTACAAAATTAAATTCGGACCTTCCATTTTTGAAACATGGTTAGAACTGTGTAGCGGAAAAACCATATTTTAAATCAAATAATTTATAATATCGTATATATATATATATATATATATATATATATATATATATTAAAATAAAGAGAAAGAACAGTAAGATTTATAATCCTGTGTTCTTATTAATTATGCATACATGAGAAATTATGCATTATTAGATTTATCAAAAATAAAAATTTACTTAATCAAAGAAATGAAATAGCTATTCTTTGCAGACGTTGTCAAAGATTTTCCTTAAATAATGTTTTAAAAAAATCCTGAAAAATGAAATATACATATTTATATTTGATATTTTAATAATAATTTTTAGATAATAAAGTAATTCTAATACATTTATTTGTTTTAAAAGAAGTATAGTCTATTAGAAATTAGAATTAAGAATAATATTTTAAAGTTGTATTTTAATGCGACGTACTCATATTCAAACAACCATTTTGGAAAAAAATGTTTATTTATAAAATTATAAATATAACGGCAAAACAAAAATGCCGGAAAACTTTTTGTCATAGAAAAAAACAGACGACATACGAAAAACGGATGTTATGATTCGTTGAAAAAGGCACCCCTACCCTACCTTAACTTAACCTCATTTCGAAAGTAACTCATATTTTGATACAATAGTTGTCAGCGAAAATGAATACCCTACCATTACTTGTCAAAATTATTGAATATATATATATATATATATATATATATATATATATATATAGTTGTTTAGTTGATTATGTTTAGTGGCATATCAACCCCTATGGATTATTCAATGCAGAAAACAAAATATTTTGAACGCAATATTATGCCTTCAACTACAGGGTTGTTGTACACAATTTTATAATTCATGATAAAGGTATTTTTTTAGATATATAGTTTATAGATGAAATGTATTGTTGGTAATTTGTTTATATGTATTACTGGTAAATTCACCAGAAAAATGTATTGTTGGTCAATTTATTACAAAAATGTATTGTTTATTTTTGTTTGGAGGAGGCTTCACAAATTCCACATAGCTGTGACCATTGGAGGTGCCACTACCCTGGGCTAGGGTAAACATGGGAACAACAAAAGTTAAGAGGTGGTTTCACGAGACCCAGAGCTTCTAATCTTCCGGTCAAAGGCCTTGCTGCCAGATGTAGTCTATCGTTATACCCAGGACGGTATATATATATAATATATATATATATATATATATATATATATATATATATATATATATATATATATATATAATCTGTTGGTATATAATCCAAGTGGATCCTAATAATAGTTTAGATAGTTTATACTCATGAGGTAATTTTGAATGTCTCTGTTATGTAACATATATATATATATATATATATATATATATATATATATAAAGACATTTTTATGTTTATACATTCTTATATATATATATATATATATATATATATATATATATATATATTTACATATATATACATATATACATATGCAGCGTGTTGGAATCATATTTTTAAATAAATAATTATATTTAGGCTCTACTTTTGTATCGAGCACTATTTTTTAAAAATAATAACAAAAATACTAAAGAAATTTGGATTACTTACCTAACGAGTTCTTTCCTATTTTCTATATATTTTCTTTCTATTTACCCAGTCCTTCTTTCTTTCTTTATTTCTTCATACTTATTCTTTTTCTTTCTTTCTTTCTTTCTTTCTTTCTTTCTTTCTTTCGTATTCTTTCTTTCTTTATATTTAACCAGACTTTCTTTCTTTCGTATTCTTTCTTTCTTTATATCAGGTTGGTGCAAAAATAATGACGTAACAATGTCGTTTTTTACGTATTTTTTAACATCAAAAAACGACATTATTACGTAATTTTTTTTGCACTAACCTAATATTTAACCAGACTTTCTTTCTTTCTTGCTTGCTTACTTATTCTTTCGTATTCTTTCTTTATATTTAACCAGTCTTTATTTATTTATTCATTAATTTATTCATTGTTTCTTTCTTTCTTCATATTTACCCAGACTTTCATTTATTTCTTCTTCATATCTACTCAGGATTTTTCTTCATGTTTACCTAGGCTTTCTTTCTTGCTTGCTTTTTAGCCTAACATTTACTTTTAATAATTTTATATGCGTAATTCAAACATATAGCAACCCTATTCTGTCAGTAATTGCAGAAAAATATATGCAAATGTAATGATGATAACACCTGTGTTTGTCAACACCTGTTGAATTCCCACGGTTCCAGCGAATAAAAATAAATATTGTATTAAATGATTGATATTGTTTCGAGTTTTGGGCGGATTCATGCGGCAAAGAAGAACGTTTCCTGATTTAAATAAATATGAGTTGGGGATTTTCTACACCAGGACATCACTTAGCGATTAATGTATGGCTTCACGGTATATTTAATTATCTTGAAACACCCTGTTGTTGTTTGCCTTTAGGCATGGAATTGGTTACCAAATTGGTTATCGAACAAGAGTGGAAAGATTTGGGAATACTTATTGATATTTACCTGTTCACAGCCAAAGTATATGTTTGATGTTGTAAGAAATACATTCTGTTATAAGACGAGTTATCTTGTCTTTGGCAGGACACAGGATAAAGAGAAAAAAAAATAGCGTTTGGTAAAAACTTACAGAAAAGAAAATTATGTAGATTCTAGAATTAGTGACGAACAGCCTCTAAAGAAATCTTTGAATGACAGCTTTACCCTGATCTACTTGTATATTTAAGATTCCAAAATTGTTCCTGGTAGGGGTTTGGAAACTGGGTAGTCTTATTTTTAGAAAACGTATTTCGTGTTTTCGCGTCAAATTCTAGCGGTCAGTTGTTGATTCCACCACGGATGCTAGCAATTTGGCGAAAGTTACTTTTTCATTTACTGTTGGAAATTTTTTAAAAATCACCATTACAACCACGCTAATAAACGCTAGAAAAACTGCAGAGCTTAATGTGCAAACGCAGATTATATTTTCGACAATTTGCAAACTATGCCTAAGGCTTGTACTCTCGTGACAACCCTACCTAAGTCTATCGTTTTTGTACTCTCATACAAACTGGACCTCTATTTTTTTTTGTTTAATCTCGTGCAAAGCGGACCTATATTTACTATTTTTCCCGTTAGTGCAAACCGGACCTTTGTCTACTTTTTTGTACTCTCCTACAAACCAGACCTTTGTCCACCATTTTAATTCTCATGAAAACCAGACCTATGTCTAAGTTTTTGACTCTAATATAAATCTTTGGCTCTCGTGCAAACCGGACCTCTGTCTAACGATTTATTGTTCATCAAAACGATAGTATTCGGCGTTAAATAACCCAGAAAAAAGTTAATATGCAGTAAAACAAGCTAAACTAAGTCAAACCATTGAAGCTAATTACCGGAACGAACTTTGATTCATTTGAGCTGTTTTGAGCGAGATGCTCTTTCATCATCAAAGTTATAGAATTCGATATAGCACCAACTGTAAAATTCTTGATTTTTGATTTTTTTAATCACCAGTAATCCGGTTTCTATTATTTTATTTATTATACAAGAAGCTTAAATAAAATCAGATAATTGGACAAGTATATATTGTCGCTTTATCTGTGTAGTGCGTGATAATTTCTCTCTCCAGAATCTATCTTACATATCTATAAGCTTACCGATCATCTATTCTTAGAATATTGCTACCATACATGGTTCAGTGCTCCTGCTATTTACCTGGAGCTCCTTGATAAAATCCAAAGAAGAATCAGCAATATTATTGGCCCTGATCTGGTGGCTCGGCTTCAGTCACTTTTCCGCCGCCATAACGTTACCTCTTTGTGTCTTTTCTATAAATAATTCTATGGCAATTGTTCGCATGAGCTCTTCACTATGGTACCTAGACTTTATGAATTTAAGAGCCGTACTATATTGGCGTTGAGATCGCATCAATTTACAGTTGAGCTGGCTAGATGCAGCCGTAAGTTCTATGCTAATAGTTTCTTTTCTCGCACTCCTCGCTTGTGGAACTCCCTTCTGGCTCCATGCTTTCCAGCCAACTTTAATCTTCAAAAATTTAAATGCAATGTCAATCGCTATCTACTGTCCTCCTTATTACTCTTTTCTCTTCCAGCTTATCATTAATGCTTCTGTTCCTAATTCTCCTACACCCAGTAAACTCTTGTGGCTTTACTGCCTTTCATGGGGTTGAAACCGATTAAATTAAAAAAAAAAAAAAAAAAAAAAAAGGCCGGGTTTAAGTAGGATTAGTAAAATTATCCATTTTTCCATTGGGAATACCTCAGTCATCAGAGATAAACCCTAACATTTCCATTAAATGGAATAGCGCAGAGGTGCTATCTATGGAGACAGCCAACTAGAAGTGGACTTCGTGCTTCCGGTTCAACCTATTTCATCAGATAGTGTGCAGCAGAACGTCTAAGCGCGTGGCTAACAGTCCTTAATTAATATAATTAATGCTATTTAGTTTTATTTAGTTATTTTATAAGGCCAAATGAGAGCTAAAGATATAATCTTCGACAAAATGTAATGCAGAACCGGATAAAGAAACGCTGTTTCAAAAGGACAGTATCTATCTTTACGCTGTTATTAACGGATACGTCATGGCTTCCCAACCTTTTTTGCGCCATCGCCCATTTTCACATGGAAGAAAATTGTCCACCGCCCACTTGCATAGTAAATATTCAAAATTATACAGTGATGGGTAAATTACGTTTTGACAGACATTTTTACTGCCTTGATAAATTCGAAATTGTCAATACGAAAAAAAACAAAGTAAAAATAATTTTATATTAAATAAAAATTATCCTGTCACATTTTACTAGTAAAGTTGTTTTTGGTTTGGTTTATCTGACTTATATCGAAAAAAATTGTTATTTAGACAGAAGAACTATTTGAATAGTAATGACCCTTCTGAAAACTATAGAAAATACCAAAATATTCCTTATTTGCAACATTTATATTTTATCTAGGGATTTAACCGAGCTATTCCCATTGATTTTTCTGCTTTTTTATATACAGGTTCTTTGCATATCTTTGAATAATTTTACGGGTAGCTTATGTTGAAATATCTTTTTAATATTAAATTCGTATATTGACCACCAAAATTTACAACCGCTCATCGTTTTCTCTACAGTTGTACATCGTCCATCCAATAATTGAAATGGCTCACTGTTATGTGATATCGGCCAGATTGGGAAATCCTGATATACAGCCATGGTAATTATTATTGTTTTAAAAACGATTTTTCTAAAATTTTAATAAAACCGTAACATATGAAATTGCATTGATACATTCTTTTTTTCGCGAATTGACAACAAAAGCATTAAGCACTATTTATTTATTCAATTTTATTTCATTTTGAAACAATTAAAATTACTAATAGTTTATACGATAATAGCGGGGTGAATAGAAAACCGTTCTTTGGTTAAACCATTTTATTTTTTATTTTCTTACATGGTCTTCAGATAAACTTTACCTAATCTCACAAGTGTAATTTGGCTCAATAAAAACAAAAGTCACAGATAATATGATCCTTAATTTGATTAATTGATTTGATTTTTTTACGGCTTACCAACCTTTTGCGCGTTATTTAAGACCAGGATATATATATATATATATATAATATATATATATATATATATATATATATATATATATATATATATATATATATATATATAATGGATAGCAGCTCGGGTTGAGAATTCCAGTCTTCATTACATTCACTTACGCGCTAATACCCTTGGGAAAAGTATGACTTCATCTCATCTCCCCACAGCTATGGGTAAATAACAAGACAGACTGGGTACTATAACCTTCGGTAGGGTACGGTCTAGGAGGACAACTCTGAATGCAAAACCTGCGGAAGGTCATTTCGGGACTTTGTGACATACGCTGCACCAGTTCTCTGTATTCGGATTTTCGAAAAAGTGTGGTTGGTTCTGCGCAAGACTTCAGCGCTATAATCAAATATGTGCGGCTGTTGGTTCTAAAGAACTGAGCTGCTTGACCCTCATACGTTGCAAACGACGGGAGAGCCCAGTATATATATATATATATATATATATATGTGTGTGTGTGTGTGTGTGTGTGCGCGCGTGCGTATATATATATATATATATATATATATATATTAGGTTGGTGCAAAAATAATTTCGTTTTCTAACATATGTGAGAAAACGAAATTATTTTTGCACCAACCTAATATATATATATATATATATATATATATATATATATATATATATATATATATATGCATACGGAAATGAGAGACATATCATGACATAGTCACACGTTATTCCATCTCAATTTAAATTTTGTAAATTATAAAACTGTGAAACCGGTAAAGTTACTTTAAATAAAAATTCTTAAAGACTTAATTTCAACTTCATTTCCCTTTTTTTTTTACCCGTGTATAAAAAAAATACTTTGTCATATCACTTATCTGTCCGTATTCTGAGTTTTGCGGATATTGTATCTACTCACCAAGAGTCTTGTTAGTAACATTGAATTTATTTATATAAATAATATATAAAATAATATATATTTAATAACATTACATTTATTTACATTTATTTATATATATGAATAAATTCAATTTTACTGTGAAAACTCCTGACGAAAGAATGTAACCTCCGCAAAACTCAAAGTCGGGATAGATAAGTGATTTTTTGTTTTATTTTTGAATATATATATATATATATATATATATATATATAAATTCATGAATCATTCATATAAAAAACAAATATAGAGGTTATTGATTTAAATAGCGAGAATACTTCGTCATAAACAATATAAATAAGATACATCAACCTCGAACCTGTATATGAATGATATGATCTCCGTTTATAAATTCCAGTTGCATATGGTCTTTTTAATTTTACAAGCTTTCGTCTGTTCCTACAGACATCATCAGGTATGGAAGTAGATTTTGTTCTTGTTTTTACTTCTCAGTAATAAGTGGACAACGAAAATAGAGATGTAATCCGAAAAATGCGATGAGAAATGTGTTATTGTTTTGGAACGTGCGGTCGCAACGCTGAGTTTGAATTTAAATTTTAAGGTTCTGAGTTTTTGTACAAATATAGCAATAAGAGAATTCTTTTTTACTGGTAGATTTTCCGTGAATATGGCATGAACTATATTGTTCAATAATTACAGTAATGTCACACTTATTATCCGAGAGTTGCACGTTGGATATATATATATATATATATATATATATATATATATATATATATATATATATATATATATATATATATATATATATATATATATTACGAAATGGACAAAGTCCGACAATTTATTTATTAAAGACATTTTTATGTTTAACGTTCTTTTTATAGATACAAGTATTTAAGTAAATGCTCTGTTTATAATAAACAGTATTAAATAACATTTACCGGCCTGAATGTCCGAGAAATCTTCAAAGAAAATATTCGTCCTTGGACAGGATTCGAACCTGCATCCTATACGGAACCGTCATTAATTTAATTTAATTTAATTTAATTGAGCGCTCAAGGCAGGTCAGCGTAAATGACGGTACCGTATAGGATGCAAGTTCGAATCCTGTCCAAGGACGAATATTTTCTATGAAAATTTCTCGGACATTCAGGACGGTAAATGTTATTTAATACTGTTTATTATAAACAGAGCATTTACTTAAATACTTGTATCTATAAAAAGAACGTTAAACATAAAAATGTCTTTAATAAATATATATATATATATATATGTTTGTGTGTGTGTGTTTTGTGAAAATCCTTTTTAAAATAAATTGTCTATTTCCCTGTTAAAACCTTTCCACAGCGTTAACTACTACCTTACTGTTTTATTTTTTATTGCTTTATCACTTGGTATTGTGTATTGTGATTACAAAGAATGCTTGCTTTAAAAGGGGTTAATTTCCCTAATTACCCGAGTCAAAAGTTTTGCCTTTTTTTCGAAACGCAATCTTTGTAGTCACTAAATTAATAAATATTCAGTAAACTTATCTTATTGACCGACTCCAGAGTTTAACGCAATCATCCGTTTCAGATTGCCCGATATAATTTTTTATTTTTTAATACTGTCACTTGTTATCAACTAAGTACTTTTTGACAAAAATTCTATTGGCCTTAAAATACGTCAATTTTTAATAATTTTTACGCGTTTGGATTGGTGTTATTGATTTGTATTATTATTATTATTATTATTATTATTATTATTATTATTATTATTATTATTATTATTACATAAGGAAGAACGACTTTCCAGCGCGTTCGATTTACCTGAAAGATATGAACACTAAATATGCTTCGTGGAAGCCAACTTAGTGACTGCTTAAGAGTTTCAGATAATGAAAACTGAAAATGAATACATTAGATCCGGAAGTAAGCGGCCATTTCTCCGCCATGATTAATTTGTTTTTATCTTTCATCAAAAGGACATTCATCATTATCGTCTCAATCATGGTCTTTATTATTCGTTTTATCTTCATCGTTCTTATTGGATTATTGTAATCGCTATTTAAGGGCCTGCTTGCAGAAAACAGTATCTTTTCTTTTCTCAACGCCATTATCGTCATCATCATCATTATCATCGTTGTAGGCCGTGTTAACAATGTCGGCATCATGATTTGGACCATTCGTTTTGATATCAAATCACTTTGTCCATATTGCAGATGACCTAAAGTTTCATCAGCGCAGAAAACGTAATCGGTGATCAGAGTTCAAATTCTGGCTGAAGTAGCTCGTTTCTCATTAATGCCCTTGGAAAAGGCGTGCTTCTATCTCTTGTCTTCACGCCGCCATTGGCAAACTGGGCCCCTAAGGATTAGGTGGTAACCAGTCCAGGAGGAGAACAACTCTGAATTTAAAACAAGGAAAGCATTACATTCACCCTTCTTCCCTCACAAATATCTGTTATAATAGAAAAAATTAAAGAGAGATATTAAAAAAAAAAAGGACTGACCTCCGACTTTAGATGTAGTGGTAGTATTTAGATGGGAACGCTAGAGCAGAACGGGTTGACCTCAAGGAGGAGGCCAGCCAAAAATAAAACTGAGGCATTGAGGGCCTTAGTTGGAGTTCGTCAAAAGGATGGAGTGTCTCTGTTAGAACTATTGGGAATTGGTCTGGTTTGGTTTGTTTTACGGTATATCAACCCCAATGGGTTATTTAATACCGACTAAATTTTCATTGCTGGTAATATTTTGTTTTGTCAAAAATGTGTTGCTGTAATAATTTTTTTCAAAAAACTATTATTGGTAATATTTTTTCCTCAAAAATGTATAGCTGGTAATAGTTTTTTTTTCTTAAAAAATTTCTTGCTGGAAATAATTTTTACAAAGTATTTCTGATATTAAAACCTGTTCTAACACTTTCATAGTGTTTTTACTTCAGTTTCGGGGTTAACTATTTGCCCATAGCTGGGACCCTAACAGGTGTTACCACCTCGGGTCAGGGCGGACCTGGTACCTAAATATACATCATATATAATGAAAATGGAAATAATGAAATAAACATGACGATGGTATTTTAACTTTTCGTTTTCACTATTATAATAATTATTATTTACTCTGTTCTCGACATTGAGCTCTCTGGATTTATACTCATTTTGGAATTTACATACGGATTACCAGATATTATAATTATCTCTCTCTCTCTCTCTCTCTCTCTATATATATATATATATATATATATATATATATATATATATATATATATATATAATGGGAATTAATAATACTTTTACTTTGTACAAGTTACTTTCGTAAGATTTTTCTTTACCATATTTTGTGCAAGAATTCGCTTCAGTTTCAGCGGCACACACTTTTTAAATTAAGGCCAGTTTCGATCGTCAGCTATCCGTGCGCATGCGTAAAAGAAACAGGAGTACAGAAAGCAAAGAATGATAGAAAGAGACAACCTATCGAGGCAGAATTATATATTTTTCTTTTTTCTTCTCATTTCCTTTTTTTTCTCTCTCCCTCTCTTTTGATTGTGCGTGCTCACCTATTGTCAGTTGTAGATAACATGATTGAAAAGTACACGTGACTATCGACAAATTTGCACGCTGATGAAGATGGATTACCTATCGGTCAGTGTAACGCCTACATGAACGGCTCACACACACACACACACGTGGATTCAAACCCAGACTGAGACACACGCAGACACACACATACGCACACACACACACATATATATAAATATAGATATGGTTTCTCGTTTCGAGTCGGAAGGCCAGCAGAATTAAACAATAGCTGAAAGTAGGATAATCAATTGCCTGTGACAAAGCTAGTCGTTTGGCTCGATAGAGTTTCGCCGCTGGGCGTCAATGTGTCCCTGAAGACCACGCACAATCACCTGTAGAGGTCTGATGACAATTACTGGAAAAATAAGGTCTCTCTGGGTAAGTTTAAAAATCGGGATCGTGTAAAAATCGCATTTATATTTTTCCATTATGGTGACAAAAACCTATTTTTTATTGTTTGTTATAGTTCGAGCCGTTAGTTAATAGGAATTAAAATGAACTAAATTGATTTCATGACCCAGAATTTAAGTCTAAATTGACAAATTACTGATTGAATATTACTCCAATAGTCAATTGAACATAAAGAAATTAAAACTAATCGATAACGGGACGTCAATTCAATAGACTTCATTAACTTTCGATTCATATTATGAAAATCTCCCAGGAGGCTGATTTAGTTGTCTCGTTCCATCCGACGCTAGTGATCAGTGTTGTGCCCAGGAGAAAAAACAAGACTTCTAATGTGCATTTTTTAAACTTCTCTTATGCATGCACGGATTGCAAGGTGTATGCAGTTCAAACAGAAACCAGGTATGTGCAATTCAAACAGAAGTTAGATATGTGCAGTTCAAACAGTTCAAATACAACTCAGGTGTGTTCAAATCAGACAGAAACCTGGTGTATGCATTTCAAACTGAGCCGTTGTTTCTGCAGTTCAAACAGAAATAGTTATGTGCAGTTCAAAAGGAGCCTAGGCGTGTGCAACTCAAACAGAACCCAGGTGTGTACAGTTCAAATACAACCCAGGTGTGTTCAAATCAGACAGAAACCTGGTGTATGCATTTCAAACTGAGCCGTTGTTTCTACAGTTCAAACAGAAATAGTTATGTGCAGTTCAAAAGGAGCCTAGGCGTGTGCAACTCAAACAGAACCCAGGTGTGTACAGTTCAAATACAACCCAGGTGTGTTCAAATCAGACAGAAACCTGGTGTATGCATTTCAAACTGAGCCGTTGTTTCTGCAGTTCAAACAGAAATAGTTATGTGCAGTTCAAAAGGAGCCTAGGCGTGTGCAACTCAAACAGAACTCAGGTGTGTACAGTTTGCTTAATTTTGGACAGCATCTTTCGCCCTTCCAATAAGACTTCAGATATTATGTGTCACATTTTCCGTCTAGTAACCCAAGCATGTCGTACATCACATAGTACTGCATGGAGGGTACTTCAAGAGCAGCATCTGTATCCGTATCATTTCCAACGTGTGCAGTGTCTTTCGCCCTCTGATTACTTACGACAAGAGAACTTTTGCCGATGGTTTATTGCACAAAATGCTGATCCTTTGTCTCGTCAGTCTTGATTACGGATGGGACAACATTTGGAAGAAATGAAATAACAAATTTACACAACAAGCATTTGTGGGCAGATCGGAATCCCCAGGGTACAATACAGGCTAGGCACCGGAATAAGTTTACGATTAATATGTGGGCTGGAATTGTAGGTGACTGTATAGTAGGTCCATATGTCCTCTCAGCACGTCTTACAGGAGCTGTCTACAGGGAATTTGTTTTGAACACACTTCCAGACCTGCTAGAAGATGTACCCCTGCTAATACGAAGATGCATGTGGTATGTATGATGAAGCTCCAGCACATTTTAGTCACATCGTTTGCGATTCACTGGGTAACATTTACCATGAAAATTAGATAAGCAGGGAAGACCGGTTCAATGGACTGCACGTTCCCCCGACATTACTCCTTTCGATTTTTTTCATCTGTGGGGTCATCTAAAACAATTGATTTATGCAGCAGACATTAATGAGTCAGAGACGCTTCATCAACGTGTCATGGGGGCCTGCGAAACTATTCGACACCATGTAGAAGTATTTGAAGGGTTCGCCAGTCAATGATCTAACGGGTGCTCGTGTGTGTAGGAGCAAGCAGAGGACATTTTGAAAATTTCTTATGAATTGCTCTGTTGCGGTCCAACGATAGTCCTTTGTACACATGTTTATATGATCATTTTACCATATTTTGGTGTCAGGAATACGCTCCCAAAATTTGTAAAAGGATTTTTGATACACCCTATATATATATATATATATATATATTAATGCCATCAAATAAAAAGATATGAAAAAAAAATTTTTTTCTTCATATCTCTGAATTGAGAAGGTCTTGGGGGTCGAAATAGCTATTCGAATGAGGTAACTTTGGATTTTTATTCTATGTAATTTATATGCTATGTTATAATAAATATATTGAGCTTTTTGTGGATCAGTTTTAATATTTTATATTATTAGGATTCACTTAGATTATTTACCAACGGATTATTACCTATATATATATATATATATATGTGTGTGTGTGTGTGTGTGTGTGTGTGTGTGTGTGTGTGTGTGTGTGTGTGTGAAAATATATAGAAAATATATGAAACATGAGAACTCTTTTGAAACATGAGAACTCTTATGTAGCGTAGTTTTCGGCTCTTGTCTTGAAACATGAGAACTCTTATGTAGCGTGTTGGAATCATATTTTTAAATAAATAATTATATATATATATATATATATATATATATATATATATATATATATATATATATATATATATTAAAATATAAGAATATATACAGAATGTAAACCCCCACGAAAAGAAACAAAACGGTGAGCAGCAAAACGTTTCAAAGCAGAAGGAATACTCTCTAATGCTAAAGGTTTGCTGGTCGGATTATCGCGACGTAGATGGATCAGTTGTTAATGTTTAATCATTTATCTGATGGTGTAATCTTATAACCAAGTAAAAACAAAATAGCCAAACATCAAGAGAACAAGGGGACAAACCAACCGAGAAACAAACAAAATCAACAGCAACAGAAGAACGATTCAGTTTGTATGCCACATGCAGTGAAGTATCTGACCTAAATCATGAAGTCTATCATGGTTCATTTCAAATCTGTGTAACGTATTGTCTTGACTCTTGCAAGTGAATGAGTGGGGGAACAAGACATTACTACTACTCATTATGATCGCATGAAGCGTGAAACGGACAGTCACCGTACAGTGTTGATTTCTATGTCTACGCTCTGTCTTTCTATATAACATTTTTACATGAATTTTTTAACCCGTCATTTTACCTTATTACTATGTTACCTTTAATGCGTACTCGTGTTTAAGTTGATATTTTTTATTTATTTTATTAAATAGTGAAATTAATATCAACCGGCCTAGATCAAGAAATCTACTAATTAAAGAACCTGCAATGTTATCGGTCCTGACCTGGCAGTTCGGCTTCAGTTACTTTCCTAATGACCATAATGTATTAGGTTGGTGCAAAAATAATGACGTAATAATGTAGTTTTTTGACGTTAAAAAATACGTCAAAAAACGACATTATTACGTCATTATTTTTGCACCAACCTAATAGCTTCATTTTTGCCTTTTCTATAAACATATTCATGGTAATTGTTCTGATGAGTACCTTTGGTAGCTCGATTTTACGAATGTAAGCACAATACTAGATTGGCTGTGAGGTCTCATCATTTTGCAGTTGAAATGGCTAGATATAACCGTAAGTTCTATGCTAACAGTTTTTTTTTTCTCTCGCACTTCTCCCTTGTGGGAGACTCTTGCTTCCCAGTCAAATTTGATCTTCAAAAATTTAAATGCAATGTCAGTCGTTATCTTAATTATTATTCTTTTATTTTTTCGCTCTCTTTAATAATATTTTTCGTTTACTCATATTCTTTTACAATCTTTACAATCACCCAAACACCTACGTCTTAGTGGCTTTATTGACTTGCTTATGGTGAAATCATTGTTATTTGAATTATTTACATCAGGATTAATGTCCTAATGTATGTTGCTATCATCACAACGTTTCGGTCGTGATTCTCTCCGGCCTTCTTCAGGTGTTTGTAAATCCGTCTAACCTACAAGGGATATCAAATTGAACACTTTATTTCATCGATATCGAGCAATATCTCATCTCGTTCATTTTTAATACGGCTTGACCTGATTTCCACTGATCCTGAGTCTGTACTGCCCGGTCCAGGGATTGAACTCACAATGGATATGCCAACAAATTCACGAACCAATGTTCTAATCCACTAGAATTTACAGACAGCTGAATGGTGGTGGTAATATCATCCGTTTCCCTACAAAGACTCATTTAGCATTCATTGAACGAACAGCAACTACTGCTTTCGGTTAACATCTAAAAAAATTTATCTTTTATTAAAACAATTCTTCAATTTCAGTCGCTGTTGTCGCTTTTTCCAGTATTGATGGGGGTTTCATTCCTAACTTTTTATTTGAAGTCCTGTGACTACATCTTGATTATGCCATTATTTGCTCTTCGAGTTACATGTGCTATTTACCTTAGTTGTTGGTTGTCCTCAAGCGATGAGATTTATGTTATTTGGTACAGTTCTTTGTGAATGTGTAGCGCCCGTCCACAATGTTAAAAAGCAGGATAGACTTTGCTAAGACACTCATTTTCACCATTGACACTAGTAGGCAGTTGCATACAGCTGAGAACTTAGATATTTCTGAACAGGTTTGGCGCCATGCATGGTATCCATATGAAAGTCTCGACCTGACGAGGCTATTTAAGAATATGACGAATTTTCGGGTTGATGTTTCAGTTTTATAGCAGTTTGCGGTGTTGGGCGAAACTATCTCTGGCGCATCCTAATCTATGTTTAATTTCCGTTTCTGCTATACATATTTTGCTATAACTGATTCATACGCTGAAGTATCGGAAGTGTTTAGCATTTACTAATTCTATATACTGGATTTTTTATGATCGATTCATGGTAGGTAACATCACTGCTTTCATTCCAATTCCATATCATTGTTTTGTAAAGGCTTATCTTGAGTCCTATTTCTTGGTAGAGGATAATGATTTTCTGTTCAACCGGAAGAACAACAGTTCAACCGGAAGAATAACATCGGGATGACAAAAAATATGAAGACTCTAAATAACTGATAACTTCGCATCCCAGTAATCCGAATATATCTTATCGTCATTAAAGACGTTGGCGAATGAGTGGTTTGTTTTAGTTATTATTTCTTATTAATAACTAAGGTATTTTTTTCTCTACAACTGCCTAAGCACTTTCCGTTTCTTATTTGTATCCTTACGCGGAAAGAAACAGCCATTATGTTATTATTAAATTTTTTTAGATTTTTTTATTTTTTTACTGATGTTCACCTAATACAAGGTCCAGTGGCCACTCAAGTTAAAGGGTTACTCTGTAGAATTGTAAGAGGGGGCAAGACAACAGTAAAGTTAAACAACTAATTCTAGACTTGAAAAAGAAAAGATTTAATTAGCGAATAAAATTTCAGAGTTCAGGTGGAGACACTAGGAGTATAGAGTTGGGAGTAGACTTTAGAAGGGACCGGAAACCCAATCCTAAACAGAAATCAAGGGATGACCCTCTACTCCTGTTCAAAAGACCGGGGTGGAGTGTGAACCGATATTGGCACAAATACACAAGTATCATGCACCCAGTGTGGATCGAACTCACTACACAGTCGTAATAGTCAACCAGACTAGCTCTCCAACCAATATCCCTTTCTGAACCGCCTTCCTATAAGTCCTGATACACAACTGTGTTATTTACCATAACCTTAGGCATCAAACATACAGTGAAGATCGAACTTACTATTCAATGGTAATGGTCAACCGGAATAACTCATTAATCATTACACTACGCCGGTGTAATTTACAGGGGGACAATTTCCAGGCATCCAGTCAGGATTGAACTCACTACTAAGTCGTAATAGTTAACCAGACTTAACTCGTTAATCATTTCCTTGATACCTCTATACATATGTACTTCACGATTCAGTATATTTAATCATAAATAAAACCTTGTTTGTCGCCTGAAATAAACACCTGCTGAAGACAGGTTGAACTGATAAATTATCCCTGAACACACGTAAAAAAAAGCTACTATAACTTGGCAAATATATACAAGGTTGTATCGAAAATTTCAGGAATAGGCTTTTAAAAAGCTTATTTATATTACCCAAATAAATAATGTAATTTAAATATGATTAAATCTACGATACCCATAGACAAGTTCACGAATTTATTCGCCTATTTTCTGGCGTTTTGCTGGCAATTGGTCGCCTCGGATACTGACATGATACTCGACCAGCCTTATACACTTTCTGGTCCATTAGTTCTTTACTCTCTCAGAGATCCGTCTTTAACCTAAAGAATGTTTGCCAAAAGGCAGAGCAAGTAAATTTGCCGTGTTCGTTTTAGTGTGGGATCGAATTTATTAGCTATCGTAAGTTAAAACGTTGAACATTTAAGGGAAGATAATTTTTGTAGCGGAATAGTGATTTTTAAATTATATATCATTTAAAAATTACACCAGTCAATCCGATTGTTGTTTATTTTTTATTTTATTTTCACCACAAGCAAGGCGATAAAGCCCCTGAAACTTAGCGGGTTACATGGAGTGAAAGTGAAAAATAATGAGAAGATTGAAAATGTGGAGGATTGAGGAAAAGATGAAAAAGGAACAGGGTTCAAGAAGACAAAAGATGGCGATTGATATTGCATTTCTGAAGACTGTAGTTATAAGGGAAGCAAGAAATCGGGAGGGAGGGCGAGAAAAGGAACATAGTAAAAGTGGCGGGTGCATTTAGCTCTTTTAACAGTAAAACGGTGAGACCTACTTGCCAATGAAGTAGCAGGTTTAAATTCATGTAGTCGAGGCACCAGAGGTGGGAGAAGCTCATCAGAGCAGTTACCATGAAAGTATTTGTAGAAAAGACAGAGGGAAGCCACGGTGAGAACGTGACTAAAGCCGAGATGCCTGGTCTTGATCGATTAGATTACAGATCCTTCTTTGGATTTTGTCAAAAACCCCGAGATGTTCAGCAGGAGCAGCAGACGAGGTATGGTAACAGTATTCAATGCACGAACGAATGGTAGATTTATAAATGTGCAAGATGGATTCTGACGAGAAAAAATCTTTTGGCACGATCAAGTGAACTAATCTCCTTTACGGCAGACGTAGCAATCAACTTGATATAGTCGCTCCACTTCCTGTCAGTGGAATAAAATGTGATTCAAAGAAGGCGTAGAGTGTCGCTCTCCTGGAGATTAGCATCAGCCAGTTGGGAGGCAAACAATGTTCTCCATGGTGATTAAATTAAAGCAGTTTTACTTTAATGCTTGTTTTTTTTCTTTAAATTCATCACGGAAATATTTATTTGCTTCATATTTTAGTTTTATTCTATGAGTATTTAAAAAACGATTAACAAAAATAGCTAAAAACGAACTCAGATATTTGTCCTGTCTAAAGTACATGCGGAAAGAAATTAAATATTTAAATTTTTCTTTAATAATTCATATTACACCCTTGTGCAAATTAATTGAAACAAAACGAATAATTCCATTTTTATTTACTTTTTGGCATCTTTCCAATGAAACATGCCCCAGTGCACATGTTATTACTTCTTCTCTCCATTCCACGAAGTCATTCTTTGCAGATTGACCACAGATTCTCGATTGGATTTAAATCAGGAGAGTTTCCGGGCCTGTCTATAGTACTTTGATTTGCTCACTGGTAAGATTTGCCAGTGTGTCCGTGCAGCGTTACAGTTTTCGTACCCTTCCTTGGAGTAACGTCCATCGCAGAAAATGGCTGTAAGACAACAAATCGACAGTCGAGACAATGGTGTCTGGGCGTGATAAAAATCTGATGCAATCACGGATGACGCAATATTTTTCAAGGCCAAACAATTTTCATCATACACCCTGAAAAAAAGATTCACATTACTGCACACCACTGCAAATGACCTAATCTGAGGAAAAATAGAATTCGATTACACCCTGTCACTCCAGTGACCGTATGATGAAAGAAAGGAAACTAAAGCGGATGTTTCAATTAATTTATACAAGGGTGTACTCTTATTTATTCATTTAATTATTCTAATATTTATATATTGTTTAATTTATTTGTATATATTTTATTTTTAAATGATACATTTTTAAACACTATTCAGACACAAAAGATATCTTATTTAATTTTGGCGTTTAGATTTTTCAGTGAAATAAACCAGTTAACGAAGCCGATTTTCGAGCAAATGAAATTCGGTGTTACTGACCGTACCTCCACACACACACACATACATACACATCTTCGTTAAGACGAATCGAGTTCTCCAGTCACTGGCATGTTTGTCTAAAAAAATAAATACCTCTAAATTCACATTCATCCCTGCCGTGCACCAATGGCTAAGGGGTAAAATCTCCGACTGATACCAAATCAGTCGGACGGGCTTAAGAATTTAGAGAACGCTATTTTCGACGCATTTAATGCGCATAAAAAAGACCTCACAAAAAACAACTAAGCTAATGCACTAGTCATACATAGAAATAAATTCATCCACAATTTTGATTTTAAAAATCCTACACTCATAAAAAAAGAAAATAATTCACTCAGAAGGAAAATCCTCGAGAGTGCCGCCATTGAATATTACCCAAATATTAATCTACGTCCAGGCTTTTTTCCTATATCACCTTTCTTAACAGAATTACTACTCTCCCAAACAAACGTACACCACAGTATCAAAAAATCAAAAGAAACCTCCACACGTGACAGTAGTAATTTCAGTTAACAGTATGAAAATAGCGTTCCCTAAATTCTTCCAGTTCCTGATGACATTTTTTTTTTTTTGTTATTATTAGTTACTTTGTTTAATAAATTCATTTCGTTTTTGCCTTGAAAAAGTCCACATTGGACGAAACGCGTCGACTACCATTACAGTTTTCCTATTGTCATTTACATATATATATATATATATATATATATATATATATATATATATATATATATATGAAAAGAGAGAGAGAGAGAGAGAGAGAGAGAGAGGGTGCGAGAGACGGGGTGGTTTTCGTAGCGAGCGATATCCATGTAATGTTTTATAAGCCAGAACTTAGAACATTTGATATCATGAAAAATGTTTTAAACCTCACCCCGAAGCTCTCCAAGTTAATCCTTGCCTAAATAGATACCACATATTTTCTGTCTATCCCTGAACACTTACACTGATATGCCCAAACACGTTTTTCAATTGTTTTCCAATACATTTTAAAACCTGGTAACACTATTTTCGCCTGTCTTAGGCACGTGTCATTCTTGCTAGTGGGAGGGAAAAAAAGTTAATTTGGCTTTTTTTCATAATCTTGGATTGTTTTTATAATCGTTATTGATTTCCAAAATTAAAACCTTGGTAATCTTTGAGAATTCTGGAGCTAGATATCCCCGGATGTGAGACAATCACCAGTGTCGAAACCCTGAAATCAGTTATGTCAGATCACATATTTTGAGAATTGAGGGAGTGTACCATTCTCTAGAACGAAATTGCAATCACAAAGAATCATGCTGGAAAGTATACAAGCTAAAGAACATCGGTTTATACAGTAATATCAAGATATCCGATCAATTGGCAAAAAAGGATAAAGAAAAGTGAAATTTGGTGTTCGCAAACTCTCAAAGACAAGTGAAAAGTGCTTAAAAAATTACTTTTTTGCTCGGCAAACGTTTTATTGTTAATCTTATTTATATTTTGGTAATTTTCAGTGTTCATTTTTTTTCTTTTTCTTTTTTGAGCAGTAACAAATTTTTTATTATATAATTAATAATTTCGTTTTATAAAACTTCTTTTTTTCGGCCTTTCTTTCGTTTCACTTCATTTTTCTTATAACCCCAATTTGAGGTCTTATGGTTAATATCTGGGTTAAATTTGTGTAGCTTCTTTCCTTTTAAGACCTCCCTTTACCACCACGCAGGCTGTATGTCTTGTCTACTATGTTATGGGTTAGCTCTGTATCAATTTATCGACTGCTGTCTTTGTTGAATATTAAATTTTAAATCTTTAGTTCCGACACTGAATACAGTCCACCATTTGAGTTGAATAAGGCTAATGTATTCGACGTTAATTGAAATAGTCTATACTCGTGTGTTAATTTTGGAACTTTCTGTTTAATTAATTAATCATGTTTTAAATGTCTAATTTGTTTTGTTAGGTCCTGTTGGATGGCCACCGAAGTCACCGGACTTCACAGCCTTGGATTTTTTTTTCTGTGGGGCCCATTTGAAATCAGTTATTTATCAGACACACCCAAGAAATATTAAGGAACTTAAAGAAATATATATAGACATCGAAACGTGAGAAGACGTCGCCAGTGATCGCTCACACTAGAGACACGATTTACATCGAGTGTCGGAGCGAGGAGACGAAAAACGGAAGCTTGGTGCCGGGGAGAAGTGTACTCGACGGAAAGAAATCAACACAGCAACATTGGGGAGAGCATCTTCACGTGTATTTGTTGAAATAGAGACTGTCACTCCCATGTGGGCCTGTACAGCCATAATAAATGTTGTCCCGCATTCGGCAGTTGAGGCATAACTCTTTGGGCACAGATCCATGAGGTCTCTCCGGACCGACGGATATCATATACATACCACATATATATTATTCAGTTGTTTGTGTCAAGCTGAATAACAAATTTATATATATATATATATATATATATATATATATATATATATATATATATATATATATATATATATATCCAAGTATAGGATTGGTGTATACGGAATAAATTCCAATAACCAACAAATACTTTTTTAAAGCGTGCTCAATACAGAGTAGAGCAAATATAATTATGTATTCGAAAATTATAACATAATAGATTCTACATTCAACACCATCACTTGATAAGACACCAGAAGCGTTGAAACAAAATGGCTATTTTTGTAGTGATTTTATAACATATTTATGTTATAATTTTCGTATAAATAATTATATATATATATATATATATATATATATATATATATATATTGATTGATTGATTGATTGATTTGTGTCCTATGTTCATTAACATGCTAAATCTAGTTTGCGAGCAAAAAAAAGTTTCTTTTTGAAGTACTGTGTGTGTGTGTGTGTGTGTGTGTGTGTGTGTGTGTGTGTGTGTGTGTGTGTGTGCGTGCGTTTATAATTGTAAAAAATGTTTAGTTGATGCTGTAGAACAATATTAAGCAAGCTGGTTTTGTAGATTTATATTACTGAAATGAGATTGATCCTCACTGTGTGCTCCACTCTTATGACCTAGCGACAGTTTAAACTAAGTAAATAGCAATATTCGTCAGCCAGTGCACACATTATACACTTTCTGGTCGATTAGTTCTTTACTGTCTTCTTTTAAGGAAGTAAAAAAAAATTTGAGATCTTTTCTGTAAATCCACCCCTACTAATGTAAAATTACTTATCGCAAATATTAATTCACACCAAGAAATTATAAATTTTAAATCAAGTTTGTTTGTTGTTTTATTAAATTTTTGACACTCTTTTGAAAGTATAAATTTTAAATCAAAGTTTGTTTAGCTTGTCTCGCAGCAATTCCAACCCTCAGAATTAAAACAATTACCAAAAATCAGGGAGATATTTCCATTTCGTAAGTGGGGATAATATTCGAGGTACTTAACCCGGACGAGGCTCCGCCGAAGGGCAGAGTCTCGTTCGGAGTGGTTGACTGCCCCTGAACCCGTTTATGCGGGTTTAAAGAGGGAATATTTTTGGCCGAGCCTACGGGCTCGGACATCCCACGTTAAACCCGGCCTTGTGCCACATGTAACCCTCGTGTGTGTGGGGGGGAGCTAAATATCACTTACAAGGAATTTTTTACAATTTAAAAAATAAAATTAAAAAAAAATCTTTTTTTGGCTTGTTTATCGGGATGATCGAGAACGTGGACCCCACACTTAGAAATAGTGCACTCGAATCGCCCACATTTAGGGCGATCGCAAAGGTGGGTCCTGTCATGGGGTCTCGACTCCAGTCACTTTCTCACCGACGTAATGTGGCTTCTCTATGTCTTTTCTATAAATATTTTCATGGCATCTGCTCTGACGAGCTCTTTTCACTGGTACCCAGACTACATTAATTTAAGCGTGCTACTAGTGTGACATTTCGGCCCACCCTTTAACTGTCGAAACAGTTAAATGTAACCGTCTTTTCTACTCCAACAGCTTATTCTCTCGCACTTCCCGACAATAGAACTTCCTTCCTCTTACTTTCCTGGTAACTATAATCTTCAAAAATTCAAATGCAATGTCAATCGACATGCCTTGATCATCGTTCTTCTTTTCCTCCTCCCCGTTCCTCTTTTTATCCTTTCTTCAACCCCCTTTTATATCCAGTCTTTTCCGTTACTTACACTCTCTGTAGACCCTTGCGTACTAATAGCACTCGCGCCTTGCTTGAAATGAAATGCTTAAAAAAAAATAGAGTACAATGGAAGGGCTTCGCTCTGGGAGAATTTGGTGTAAATTTTAGTTAATATACATTCTTTTTATTTTGGGGTGAATTAACAGAAAAGATTTAAATAATTGCTCTGATACACCATATTTATTTATGCAAAAATACATAAAGTGTGGCACAAGGTCCAAAGGAGGATTGAGAAGGCTGGTCATTAACTAGTCACTTTCGCTGACTCAAACGTACTTTTCATAACCTCATACCACATTTAAATTGTTTTGATGCACTGCCACCAAAATGTTGCTCTACGGGAAAAAAAAACGAACTACAATTTATCCCTAAACGTTTCTTTGTTGTTGTTGTTGTTGTTTTTCTTCTTCTTCTTCTTCTTCTTCTTCTTCTTCTTCTTCTTCTTCTTCTTCTTCTTCTTCTTGTGTCTCTTCATTCAACTATTCCGGCTTCGTAACTCCTAGCGTCGACAGAGAACAAAGATCCACCAGATTTATTATCCTGTCTTAAGCCGACCACACGAGACGACAGGTCGCTCCTTGTTCATCGCCCTAAATCCGACCCTTCGACTACGCAATCTTTTCCTCCGTCCATGTTTTTCAGATTTCCTAACCACCTTAACCCAACCTGTGATCTGCCGGTTCTTGTTAAATACACTCGCTTAAACCCTAATGACACTTTAATTACGACTGTTAAGGCCGGTCGGCTAGCATTACTTAATTTTCTGACTGCAAGGATGGAAGGCTTCTGTACAAGTCAGGCACTGAGTCTGTTTGCTTTTGCTATCAACGTATTCCATGATGTCGTTTGCATTTATATATTTACTGGAGGTAGACTTAATTGTCTTTCTGTTTATAGAATTGTTTTCTTTAATTGGCTGATTCAACTTTGTCACCGAGATGGAGTTTGCAGCATGGTTATAGAGACATGCGTATTGTGGGGAGAGGCGATAGAATAATAGAAATATTAATTTGAATGTCGAGATAAGTTGTTTTTAAGCACTGTTTGGAGAACCACAAAATAAGGAAGACATTTCTGATGTCTTATTTTAAAATGTACTCGACGTTAGCTTTAAAACAGAGCCAATATATATGTCCTTGCGCAACTAACACAAGAGAGAGACTCAGAGAGAGAGAGATGTGCGAGGTCGTATGTATGTATTACGTCTTTGGGCACGTCTAGTAAGGAATTCGATCCTCACTGGGTAACTCCATATTTGCGATCCAATGCCACATCTAAGCTACTCTTAGTAAATAACGCACCCCCCACACAACATACATACATACATACACACACACACACATATATATATATATATATATATATATATATATATATCCTCAGTGGTTGCATCATACATTTGTGCTTGCGTCATAACTTAAAATTAAATTGATATATGATTTTTCTGCGTTTCCAGCTGACGATCCTCTCAAAGGTGAAACCACTCATAGGTTGAATTTAACACTACTTGCTTACGCGTGCACACACACACACACACACACACATACATACACACATATATATATATATATATATATATATATATATATATATATATATATATAACTGGATTGGTGTGAGTTTGTGACTCTGGGTTTCACGCTATTTGCGATCGTCAAACTGATTAATTTTTAAATTTTGATCGCAAATAGCGTGAAACCCAGGGTCACAAACTCACATCAATCCAACTAAATATGTTAGCTCTATCACTGATATTGAACACCTTCCAATAAGTACCGTGCATATACAATATATAAATAATATATATATAAAATTGCATATATATATATATTTATATTTATATACATACACATTTTATATATATATATATATATATACACACACACACACACACACACACACATATATATATATATATATATATATATATATATATATATATATATATATATATATATATATATATATATCAAGTCGCCTCTCAGTGTAAAACTGAGTCACCATACATAGAATAGAACACAGTGAGTGGTGGTGGTGGTGCTGTTAATGATACAATTTGTGCCTGAGGATTAATGAAACTCAGGGAGCACCTCGAGGCGGTTTAATGGTTAGCAAGCTTGTCTTGTTAGAACGCGACTGAGTAGTGAGTTCGATCCTCACTGGGTACCCCCTACTTTCCTATATATATGTGAATAAAGACAAAAGGAAAAATTATATTCGCCGACGAGTTTTGTCATCTGATGGATTTTATCGAGGTAAATGTAAAGATTTTTTTTTTTTTTTTTTTTTGCAAAAAGTATTTATACGCACAAGCGAAAATGTCATTAGTTTTTAGAATTTTTTTTATTTAAGAACTCTCATAAATATACATCAGACTAACTGAAAGTCAAGGTAAATTATAGACGATGCCATTTAATGTTTAATAAACAAAAGTGACTAAATGTTGTTATAGATTTTTTTAATAATATAATTATTATTTATATTATCTTAGTTTAGGATTATCTTTATTCTTGTCGTTTTACAGATATATATTTAGTTGGATTAGAATTATCACACACATGCTTATGTGACAAGATATATTTCCCCCATTTCTATGTATTAGTCTCATAGGATGATGTCGTCACAATAGAACTTCGTCATTTTTTAATTTGGCAAATTAAACGATATTATTAATTTCCCTTTATAGAAGTATTAAACAAGCAAAAAATTCATAAATTCTTTAATTTCATTTTTATGTCAGCCCAGATAGACTAGGTATTTACTCTGTCTCACCACTAAGACGAGTTGTGACAAAAGGTCTTTTTAAAGGTGGGGAACCAAGCGCGTACACCCGGGCATGGAACAAAAATTGCCAACGGTTTCCCATACTTAATATTTCTCGAATTCACTCTCGCGTGGTCATGTGTGACGTCATGAGCTGCGATGAGATTTTCGCTTCCAGCGTCTTATATGCACGTGTTTATCGTTGCTTGGAAATCATCCATGTAAACAGAATCAGCCTATCATCATTGTATTGTCCATTCATTGCTCAATATATTTTACAGTAATTGTCATCTTTGATAATGGCTTATGTAAGCCGAAAACTTAGATAGGATTAAAAAATATGGATCAATATTGTGATTTTCTTTCTTCGTTTAATGATAATGTTACTAAGCTTATCAGACGTCATGAAAAGAATTTACATTAAATAAATAGACAACACTTGTCTATATTATTTAATGAAACATGTATGAATATATATATATATATATATATATATATATATATATATATATATATATATATGAAGAAAAATATACGGAAAAAAAAACAAAAAAAAAAACAAACAAAAATCCTTATATGCAATTATGCTGTTTTAATGTTAATATAATGTCAACGTCGGACGTTTCGGTCTAATAAACCATCTTCAGGACATATTCATAAAATATAATTAACATTATCAATTCAACATGACAAAGACGATGGACACAAGAACAAGACTTATCCAAACAGATAACAGATAACAGTCTTGTTCTTATGTCCATCGTCTTTGTCACGTTGAATTGATAATGTTAATTATATTTTATGAATATGTCCTGAAGATGGTTTATTAGACAGAAACGTCCGACGTTGACATTATATTAACATTAAAACAGTATAATTGCATATAAGGATTTTTGTTTGTTTTTTTTTTTGTTTTTTTTTTCCGTATATTTTTCTTCATACTGTCGGATCTATATCCATATATTTGCTTACATATATTTATATATATATATATATATATATATAGGCGAATGTTTAACCGTACATATACACTTATGTTTAATTTTTAATTTAGGCATAATACGTCTTTAACAAAAATAACTAATAAGAAAATAGAAAAAATCGGTTAATATAATAAAAGTTTTGTCACAGATTCGTTCATAACAAACAAATTTTTCCCCACCATCAACAAGTGTTGACCACTATCAACCGTTTTCTTTCAAATAAACATTAGTGATGGTTTTACATCATGCATATAATAGATTTATTATAACTCGTCCTTTCACTTAGGGGTTAAGAAAACGCCGTCTGCTTCCTCGTGCTTAGCGGGTTAGTAATAATATTGAATAAAAGAGACCACCAGTTTTCTGTACTAATGTTTCGTTTTCGATATCCTTGCAAACCAAACCTATGTCCTAATTTTATGACAAACCAAACATATATCTACCTTTTAAATCCCCCTGTAAATCAGATCTTTGTCTACCTTTTTAACTCTCTACACTTATATCTTCCTTGTTCACTCACGTACAAACCAAACCTACGTCTACCTTGTTGACTCTCATGCATAACAAATATGTCTACTTTTTTGGTTCAAAATATAACATCGAACTGATTGTTATGAATAATCAAGAGTGGTCAACTTTTTTTTTGTTATTCTCCTCTTTGAGAGAGTTATTTCTGTTTACTGGGACTATAAAAGGACACTATACGCGAACCTTGTATTCCCAGTTGAATAAAGCTTTCTTAAAGCCTACACCTACTTACATTGCACCTATGTCAGCCTTTCTAATGTTTATCGAAACGACAAAGTACAGCATTAGATAACATGGCAGAATTTTATATGCCGTAAACCAAACCAACACAATTCTATTTTGCCAGTTAGGGACCTAGTCTCCCGAAGAAAGAATCGGCAACCTACTGTGGGGAAAATATTCTGCCTAGTCAATCGTGAATCGAAAGAGACATGATCGCCCAAACGTGTTTTACGTGTGACAATTAAATGACTGACTGAATGCTTGCATTAATTTCTGGCTACTGACGCTGACTTATTAACAATGCACGATCATGTACAAAAGCCATTGCTCTATACCAGACAAAAAAGAACGATTTTAGATTTTTAAAAATTACTTGCCGCCGAATCTTTGGTCGCATTGAGTTTCAAATAGACGAACAGTTTGAATAAAAGGGGCGGTTAGAGTTGTTTAATATTTTTTTAAAACATTTTTAAATAATGAAACGTTTTGTTCGAGAATTCTCTCAGCCTGAATTAAGGGGGCGATCTTCTAAGCATAGCTTAGCTGTGGCACAAGGCCAATGTATGAGCACTCAGTAATAATCGAACTCTCTACTCAGTCGTAATTGTTCTAGCGAGACAAATTTGCTAACCCTTACAACATGTAGACGTAGCCAAATGATTTTCTACGCGTAACTTAGATGTGGCACAAGGCCGAAAGTATGGAGCACCAAATGGGAACCGAACTCAATACTCACTTGTAACTGCCCTAGCGAAACAACCATTGCACCACTTCGAAGTGCCCAAATGATTTTCTAAGCGTAGTTTAGATGCGACACAAGGCCGAATGTTTGGAGCACCCACCGAGGATCGAACTCACTACTCAATTGTAAATGATCTAGCAAGACAAGCTCGCTAACCATTACAACAGGTCGAAGTGCATCCTAGCCTGAATTCATAATACTTATTTTTGTTATAAAATAAAAACTGTGGCACAAGGTCAAAAGAGGGGATGGAGAAAAGCTGATCATCATCTGTCACATCTTAAATTTAGCTAGCCACAATCATTGACCCAAAGAAACTATATAATATTCCTTGCAGCAAAATACCACATTCTTACTTACCATTCTTGCATCAAACATAATACCTTAAAGTCTCTATGAAGTACCAACTAATCCCCATATGTATAATTTGTCTGTCGGGGTGGGGACTAGAACAACAACTTTTAAAAATGAAAAATACTTTCACGGTAACTGCTCCGACGAACTATGTTCGCTGGTTCCCAAACTGCATGAACTTAAACGTGCTACTAGGTTGGCATCTCGGTCCCACCCTTTTACTGTCGAAACGGTTAAATGTAGCCGCCTCTTCTACTCCAATAGCTTCATGTCTCGAACTTCCCGTCTGTGGAACTCCCTTCGTCGTACTTGCTTCCCTGATAGCTATAATCTCCAAATATTCAAATGCAATGTCATCTGACATCTCCAGATGCCTTGATCTATTCCCTGTCCTTCTCTTCATCCATTACTCTCTCACACCTCTTTACTTTTGCTCCCACTTTCTGTAACCCCTCACGTGCTAGTGGCACTCCCTCCTTGCTTGGGGTGAAAAGTTAAAAAAGAACAAATGAATATTTACAATATGCATAATACTATATATACAAGAAAATACGCAAAATAGTGTTAATGAAAAAAAAAGCCACAATCATTAATCGTGGCAGAAATATCAATTAACTGGTCGAAATTAATACGGGACTTGGATAAATTAAAACGAAAGCCAGTCTGAGTTAAGGAGTGGCGAAATTTCGTGATAATTTAAAAAAAGGAGTGTTTTGAATAAGGACATCCCGCGCGGATATTTCCCCTTAAAAGAATAATCTTCCGGAGCCATCTATTGGAAACTCAAAGGTAAGTATCCAGATTAGAAATCGGGGGTCGAGTCATAATTACAGCCATTATATTTTTTTTTAGAAAAGATGAAAATAACACTCTGTCTTTTACCATATTACGTAGCGATATAGAAAAACATTTACTTTTAACAGAAATGTCCGTCCATTGTCGGAATCGTTAATGTAATAATGCCATACTACTGAAATAATTACTGCGCTGAATGCCGACCTGAAATCAACAGAGCGTACCATTTAGTTACTTATACAAGCGTTCAACCCCTACCTGCATGTTTTATTTACTCGATGTAATCAGTAATTTGATACCTGTCATGGCAGCTATTGTGAGTCAAAATAGACTAATAACGTGAGAACTTGACAGATCGAAAATAAACGACGCAAAAACGCAGGGAAGAAGATGAATAAAAAGCACTTGCTTTTGCTTACCGCGAGAAGAAAAACGTTGGCTTTCGTAACCTACCGTTTTCCAATAATCACAGCCTGGGCAACATGAAATGACGACGCCGGAATACATATATATATATATATATATATATATATATATATATATATATATATATATATATATATATATATGTATATATATAGATATGAATATATTTATATATATATATGAATATATATATATATATATATATATATATATATATTATATATATATATGAATATTTTTATATATATATGAATATATATATATATTATATATATATGAATATATTTATATATATATGAATATATATGTATATTATATATATATGAATATATTTATATATATATATATATATGAATATATATGTGAATATATTTATATATATATATATATATATATATATATATATATATATATGAATATATATATATATATATGAATATATTTATATATATATATATATGAATATATACACAGTAGCGAGCATAAAGTTCAGAATGATGTTAAGGAAAATTCGAAATGTGAAATAATTTTTTATTTTAAAGCTTCAAAGAACATTTTTTCAAGAAAAAATAAGTATATAAATGTAAATTATATAATTCCAAAATATAAAGCTCAATAAACTTATTTTGATAAAGTTATAAGAATAATTATACAACATTCCAAAAAAATAGATGATCAAAAACATCAGAACGATTAACAAAATCATACTCTTATAATGGCTACATCATATCAAAATGAAAATAGCGTTCATAATTCATTAGTACTTGATGTGTAGACCTTTTACTTGCAATAACAGCATGACATCTTTTGCTAAATGAGCGAATTAATGTCTTGCATTCATTAACGGATATTTTCTCCCATTCTCCTTTCAAATTAGTCCATAGTTCTTTTCCTTAGCTCTTTCAGTTAGTAACTTCCAAACATTCTCAATATGATTTATGTCTGGACTTTGAGCAGGCCACTCCATATATATATATATATATATATATATATATATATATATATATATATATATATATTCAGGCAGCAACTTTTCATTTATAAAAGTTTTGTTAAATACCAACGAATGTCCCTTGTTAATTAACTCTTATTTGTTTTTTTTGTTATTTTTTTTTTCGACGTTCCCGATTAGTTTTTTGGCTTCAGATTCATTCGAACTTGCGTCCTACTTTTCGAATCATGGCGGAGAGCATATTGTCCTAGTTAAGTCTCTCGAATGCGCAATCCAATAGATATAATTTACACTGTTTAAAAAACAATACAGGGCGTCTGCTTAAACAAGGTATATCCATTAAAATAACGTATTGAGTAATGATAAATAATGTCAGATTAAAAATGGAACCCATTAATTACTAAGTAGTGACAAAGCATAATCGTGTAGCGCTGTATTAAAATCGAACCCACAACATACGAAAATTAAAATCCAACATCTTCACACTCCTATTATAGGTTACCCCTTCCCTGATTGACTATGTTTTCAGGGGCATAGCCGTACACCGTACTCACCATGGTTGGCCAATAACGGGTTGGTAAAGTTATTTAACCCATAGTTTGGGTCCGCCATTTAACAATTCCTGTTTTGATGGGCTGTTTGTGTTTTGGGGTTTTTTTGTGCTGCTTTTTTTTTTCTGACCCTACCCAGCAGACTAGTGGGAGAACCGGTTTAGTCGCCGACTACTCGACCACTCCGGTTTTTTAAATTCAGAGATGCCCTTCTCCTAGACCGGTCGTCACCCAAGTCTATTTAAGCGTAGCTCGTGGGTGGGGGCGTAGAGATGAATTGATACGTTTCCAAAGGGTATTTACACGTAAATGAGTGTAACGAACTCGACTGGAATTTGAACTCAGCTCAGTCCTGAAACGCAACTTAAAAATAATTGTCTGCTAAACCACAGAGCGATACATATTGCTTCCAAATTTTGAAAAAAAAAATCACCGTGGAATTTCCACTGGTTCTCCTCCCTCTCCTCGTTTTCCTTCCCTTCCTCTTCTTAATCATAATAAATCGTCCAGAGAGACTAATTATTATACCGAGGTTCGCGTACGCAATATCGAGTCTACAGATGGCCATCGTATACCACAATTCTCGCATGATTTATGTGGATTACCAGGCCAACTAACAAGTCCCGTGTCCACAAGACTTGATGCATTATTACCTACACCCTTTTCAATAAGTATTCGGACTACCATCTCGATCACTTCTGTCTCGATTATAACCTCTCAGACGGACAGTCTCCAGTCTTCCTCAGCCAAATCTACTGCCTTGTAATGTTAGAGTAGAATCCCAACATATCTCATGTACAGGATGCGATGGGTAAATTGTCGTCATTTTATCTTTTTAATTTCGTGCATGCTGTTTTGTTTTTTTTTGTTTTTTTTATTTTATTTTGCCTACTGCACATTGTAGTAGGGCCAGTTTGACACCGCCTGTGAGAAAAAAAGCACCATGACGCAATTCATTCCGCCAGAAATATGGAAATGGCATGTTCTATTGCTTGGTTTTCGCGCCGGAAGTTCAAATAAGAACATTTCAGAATATATATATATTAGCTACATGTTAAAGCACGTCAGGCCAAATGACGGTTCCATGTAGGATACAGGTTCGATTCCTATCGGATGACACAAATTTTCTATGAAATTTCTCGGACATTCAGGCCGGTAAATGTAGTTAATACTGTTTATTCTAAACAGATTATTTGCTTAAATAATTTGTATCTATAAAAATAACGTATAAACAGTGTGTGTGTGTGTGTATATATATATATATATATCCCTTTAAAGGTTATTTTGTGTGGATACCCATGTAGACGATCCGTTAAACAGATTATTTTTTTTCGTCTACCAACCTGAATATTCGAAAAATTCTTTTCAAGAATAAAATCTTATTTAAAATATTTTAAACTCATTTTAAATTATTTTAATCCTATTAAAGAAAGAAATCTTATTAAAAAAAGATCTTTAATAAGATTTCTCGAATATTCAAGCCTGTAGACGAAATTGAATATACTGTCAATTATGAGTATCCACTAGAAATAACGTTTAAAGTGATAAAAATCTGTCAGATAAATAAAATATTCATTACTTCTTTATATATATATATATATATATATATATATATATATATATATATATAAGAGAGAGAGAGAGAAAGAGTGACAGGCAGACTCATATATATATATAGAGAGAGAAAATGAATTTATATAGAACTACCATCCATACCCAACTGGTCGATTAAAAAAAGCGTTCAATTAGAATGGAGCAAAATCAGCATTGTTTATATCTAACAGAGACTATCTTCTTCAATTACTATAAAGTACTTTCATTGAAAAACATTTTGAATTAATGCAGTTACTGATATAACAGAAGTAGTCTGTATTTATTCAATCGAAGTTAGCCGAGGACATGAAGGAATAAAACAGGCAACATGAAGACCCACTTCAGACCACAATTTGGAGTTTTTGAAATTCAATTTGTCAGTGTGCTACCAGGGATGTAAAAGATGATACATTTATAAAGTAAGTGTTAAATGAAAATTGGATGAAATACCAACGAAAAATAAGAAAGAAACCAGTAAAAATCGCCACTTTCCGCTATTTCCGCGAGATTTCACTCTATGGGTGGACTCAATTAGCAGATTAAATGACTGTTAAACAATCAACTTATTGTTGGCTACAATTGAGTGAAGTTTGTATTAGATTGCTTGAAAATTGAGGGAGTTTTTAGTATAAAAATTTGTGTTGAAATCGATTTATCAGTTTTTCGCTTAACGCAGTGGCGTAGAAATAAAAATGAAATGTCGTTGAGTTCGTCATAAAGTAAGTAACCTACATACTGTGTTTGAACAAAATCGGAGGAAAAAGCTTGAATTTATCGATTTTTGATCGGCTTTATTGATTATTGATTTTTTTTTAAATTATCGATTTTTTACGTTAAGTACCTATCTCTTACGTTGTACAATGTATATACCAAGTTTGGTCAAAATCGGTTGGATGGATTTCGAGTGAAACGGACAGATACACAGACACACAGACATCCCTTATTTTTTATATATAGATAACTAAGCCATTTAATAATAGTTTTTATTATTAAACGAAACAATCGCTTATCACAAAAAAACACAAAAATGATAACAAAATCCAAATTGGAAACAAATAATTTAAACAATGTTTCTTTCTTTTTCAAATTTACGTCCATTAAGTTAAGAGGCGTTATGTTGGGACAGATACAAGACATTCTGGTAGACATTAGTGATAAAAACTGATTGTTTTAAGCGCTCCTGTTACTAAGCTCAGCTCCAGGGATTCTTCCGCCAGGTAGTATATTTCTTATTGCCCAAAGAAGACGTTAGAATCAAGTCCCGCTGTCCGAGGCGTCCCACATGCGAAATTGCTGTGGCAGCTGGGCACATTTCTAGGATTGAAGACTAAATATTGCCGAGCTACCGCTTTAAACTTGGTCACGTGCTCGAGTGGGAATGCGAATAACATTATGCTCATCTCCAGGTGGGACATCCCAATAAGTAACATCTCTCCCGTTGTAATAACATGGGGCGGGTTTCTCTAATGTCCGAAGCGCCCTAATGGAAAAACGCTAGTGGCTCAGTAATCTTTTTGTTACTAATCCCATGAAAGCGTGGGTCTCCCCACTTTAAACTCGGCTATGTGCCATATTTCGTTCGAGTGGTAATACAGATAAGTAGCACGATAAACTCTATTATTGGGTGTCACAGCTTTAATTAATTTTCTTGGTTTCGACAGGACATATGCATGCAAACTTTGGGCTTTATGCAGGGTTATTAAAAAAGAATGAACCAATTTCATTACGCAATATTTTAATAAGGAAAAGCAATAGAAAACTCTAGCCAAGTCACAAGTATTCTACTCACAATCAACTTTTATTTTCTGTTTTACAAGTGTTCCTTGTGGCCACCACCTGCAGCACGGGCAACATTAATGCGATAAGAAAATTCCTTTCAGACGCGTACCAGCATATCACGATGCACTGAGTTTATTGCTGTTGTTATTCGATGGTTAATGTTATCGATGTTAATGGGTAGCGGTAGAACATAAACGCAATCTTTTACGTATCCCCACAAGAAAAAACTCACGGTAAGGTCAAGCACAATGAACAAGGTCTTGATAAGTGCCTGAACGAGGCGTAGTCTGTAGTTTCAAATGTACACGTCTTCTTAGCACACGCCAGATAGTGGATTGAGAGATAGCAAGCCCACGGCAAGCTCGATTTGTGGATTCCCCTCAAAGGCAACACGGATTCTCGCCACTTATTCATTCGAAACTCGCGGTCGACCTGGACTTTTCCTTTGAAGCCATTTAAACCACCGTCGAATGTTCTTAGGAGAGGGAAGATTAATGTCGAATTGCCTTCGAAAAGAACGCTGTACTGTGACAGCCGTATTTGTTTTCGCAAACTCGAGAACGCAGAACGCCTTTTGCTGAGGACTCGTCATTCTGGGGGTAAACAACCAACTGAACGTTGTCAGAGATACGACATGACTACAACGCCCCTATGGCACCCATTCAAAACTTAGAAAACTCCTCTTTCAAATGGTCACTAACTCATTCCATAACGATGCTTGAGAACTGAAGCAATACGTCAAGAAATCGGTTCATTCTTTTTTTAATAACCTAATACCAACAAGGCTCTCCAGCGTTACGCATGTATATTAAAATAATACCCAAATTAAATTGTAATGATTATAGTTCGTTATGCATTTTGTATATTTCTACCAAGCAAGGTCAGGTATCCCTGATAATGTATTCTTTTAATCATTGCATTTTTTTCTTTTAATTTAATTTTTTCCTACTGCTCATTTCAAAATAATTGAATGGCGTAGGGTATATAAATAAACTGAATCTTGTTTAATTTTTTTTTTTTTTTTGACCAATGACAGTCTGAAAATGAACAGAAAGTACTTGGTCGAAATCTAACCAATGTTCAAGCAGGAAACCGATGAATGTTTGCATAGACATTCAAGTATAAAACCGGCCAATCTTTGCATTTGAGTCAAGCGCAGAACGGGCCAATGTTTGCTTATATAACGGGAGAGATCGAAGGAAAAAGGTTTATTCTCCCATTTTAATTTCCCCCATTATGGGCATTATTATATCTATAATATAATAACACCGTATTCCACGGACGGAACGGGATGGCTGAAACGAAAAGGAATGGCAAATATCCTTTGTTCTCAGAGAGACTTTCATACCACTAAGACATACACAAAACTACATATACATATATACACGTGTTCCACGCGGAGAACACCATATCATATATTTACACACACGGCAAAGCAGAGTGCTAGGAGAACAAAAAAAATAGGGTTTATGTATAATATGGAAATTCTTCTGTGTTTCTGGAGAAGCCATGTTTAGGTCTGCAGATTCATCAACTATGTCTCAGGCGAGGACATAATTCCGCGAAGGAGGAACGGCGAGTCTTGGGTTTTCCTAAATTCAGTACTGCAAGCCAGGGTTTCTGTCTATATCTGGAGGAAATATATTCCCAAAAGGAAATGGCACTATGGTCTTGTAAGCTGTAGCATTTGGTGGAGGAGGCAGATTTAGCTACAGCCCGGGACTTTTGGCCTAGACTAAATAAGCAACAGCTAGTTTTGGCTGCTGTAAAAAGATAATTGACTGGCCACTCTCGTCACTGTATGAAGTGACGTCACTAAGCGGCCGTCACGTGACACATGTGACTTATATCTCCCAAAGGGAGATTATCGCCTTCTGTATCCATACACCTATAAACTCAACCATAAAACCTACCAATGTTTGTGTATCGCCTCATGCTTGATTCTTATCAATGTTTGCGTATAAACCCAAGCATAAAACCGATCATCATTTGAGCGTAGACTCAAGCATAAAGTATTTGAGTATTGTAGAGGACCGTATCGGCGATGTTGTTGAGTAGAAGTAGAAGAATACATGTGGGTTAAAATTTTCCTGCTAGCCGGTCCAAATACATGAGAAAGTTGGACTTTAATTAAGTCCAAAGAAGGCAAAGATAAACAAACACAAGACCGATAAATATATGTAAACAAATATATGTATTAATAACAAGAAAGGTTACAAGTTACATGGACAGAGTGTGTGTGGTGAATATTATATGTGTGTGTGTGTGTGTGGTGAGTGTTCGTACGTACGTTTATTGTTCTTAGCGTGTTCCCAGCATTTGGGAAACGCTGTATCTGTGAGCGTTCACATCTGCGAGGTGGCATAAGGCCGAAGCCTGAGGAAAAGAGGAAGAGGCGAAGGGTCAGCGAGTATTTATAGACAGGGAAGAGAGAGACCCCTGGTGGAAGAGTTAAGGAGCTAAGAAGGAGCTAACTCCGACAGTATAAACATTAACAAAAAAAAAAACAACCAATTTTTTCGCATTAAGTGACGCATAAAAGCGAGCTAATATGCACGCAAATATTAATCGTATTTATGGCTGAGTCTACAGCTTATAGACTCAGCTATAAATATTTGCGTATAAACTCAAGCATAAAAAGCGACCATATTTAAATATAGATAAATAATAAAAAATGGACACACAATAACCCAACAATGACCAATTTCAGTCATATTTTGATCATTTAAGCCTTACTTGGAAAAGAAAAACTTGTTTGAACTTGTTATGTACAGTGGGATTAGACACCATTTATTTCCCGTTAAGTTCTTTTTTTCTTTTCTTTTTTAACCCTAACACCTGTTTTTATCGTGGCTTAAAAAAACGCTTCGATTTGAATCTTGATTTGAGTCGTGTTATACTCCTGACGTCACTCAACTGCCGACAGATATGCACCCTCAACCCTTCTTATCTTATTATACTTCTGCTTGTCGCTTCCTTAGTTTCTTAGCTAGCACGTACGTTACGTCCTGCCAATACTGCATCAATAATGGACTATTCAGTTTTAATCAAGTGGAAAGACGGAATAGACGCTAGTTCGTTTCATTGGGAGAAAGAAAGAAAGAAAGAAAGAAAGAAAGAAAGAAAGAAAGAAGTATTTAACGTCTCCTGCCAATAACTCATAAATAATGGATTATTCCATTTTGATCGCGTGGAAAGACGGATAAGACATGGAGACGTTGCTTGGTTTCAGTGAGAGAAAAGTGAGAGAAAGAAGGAAGTTTTTAACGTCTGTTTCAGTGAAATGTGAAAAATCGACTATTTTAAATCTTTTTATTTGTACCGCCTGCTTCTTAAAATAACGACTAGCATTCATATTTATGATTGATATTGCAATATTTTGTTAAAGGTGTTATGCTCAAATATTTAACGATGCGATAGGGGAATTTCTATGGATATTTTATTGTAGAAGTCGCCATGAATTCATTAACTTAAGAATTAAGATTCATCAGAAAATTCAAATAGGAAAACCGTGACATTTCCCGGGTATTTCTTGTATTAAAATATTATCCTAAAATGTTATTCTCTCAACAGAATTTCATTGTCACAATGCGTCCAATGAGACAACAATTTAATATATTTGTTCATGATAATAGCAAGCATAGTGTTTATTATTAAGTCATAATAACATAGAAAACGGAATTATATATATGTAGAGAAGGTTTGTAATGAACTGTTCGAACGAAGACTGACACTATTTTTTCTCTTAAGTGTATTTTTATCAGGTTTATACTATAACAAAAAAAGATCTTTTTATTTAAATTGTAACATCCTTTAAGTAACATTTCAAATAACACCGATTATTTGAATTGTAAGTGTTACAACGACTGAGATTGATGCACCAAATTGAACAGCGTCCTCGGTATGACGCTAAACTACATCCGCATCCAGGGTAAGACGATAAACTACGTCCAACAGCAAGGCCTCTGATCAGGAGGCTTTGAGGAGCGTGAAACCATCTCTTAATTGCTGGTGTTCCCAGGTCCACCTTGACCCGGGGTGGTAGCACCTGTTAGGGTCCCAGCTATGGGCAAATAGTTAACCCCGAAACTGAAAAGTGTAAAAATAGGCTTTAATACCAGAAATACTTTGTAAAAAATTATTACCAGAAATAAATTTTTGAAGAAAAAAAAATATTACCAGCAATACGTTTTTGAAAAAATATTACCAGCTATACGTTTTTGAAAAAATAATATTACCATCAATACATTTTTGAAAAGTTGTTGGCATTAAATGACCCATTGAGGTTGATATGCCGTAAAACAAAACAAACCAAATCAACCAAATTGAACTAATATTTGCAAACCCTGGATCTCAGCTGAATAAAAGTGGCAGGGGTTGAGCTCATAGTTACAACTACCCAATAAATGTTAAACATTAATTATTCGACAGCCACAAACACTCTCATGCATATACATATATGTATTAAGAGAGAAAGAGAGCGAGGGAGGTCATTTGTTTCATATGTACCAAGAATATCTTGTATTGACGCACATCTTCTGACAAGCATTAACTAGATGGACATTGTCTCTTTCATACAATTCCTTTCGCCCATTAAACGTTGATCACCTTCAATGACGTCATATTGTTTTCCCTGGGCAGATATTTTAATAGTAACTTCTTTTATTGCTTAAAATATTTAACTAGTAATAAACCGTGAATATTTTTCATTTTTTTTTTTTTTAGTTTTTTTCTCTTTTTCTTTTTTCCTTGTTTCTCCTCATTGTTTTTCTCTCGAATATTTCTTTTATTCCCTTTCTTTTTTTCTCTTTTCGTTCTTACTTTTTTTTACTTTTAGTTTTTACTTTCTTTACGCTTCCTTTCTTTCTTTTTATTTTTACATTAGCTTTTCTATCTTTAATATTTCTTTTCATTCTTTTTTACTTTTAGTTTTTACTCTTTTTATTTTTCCTTTCTTTCTTTTTATCTTTACCTTAGTTTTTCTATCTTCAATTTTTCTTTTCTTTTTTTTACTTTTAGTATTTACTCTTTTTATTTTTCCTTTCTTTCTTTCGCTTTACCTTAGAACTTTTCTCTTCACAGTCTTTCTATTTCTTTGCCTTTACTTTTCTCCCCTCTTTCATTACTTTTACTTTCTACCTTGTTTTTTCTCTTCAATTTTCTTTCTTTTTCGTTTTTTTTTTAATTCTTTTTCCCCTCTTTCCTTCCCAAATATATGAGTATTTGTATTAGGTTGGTGCAAAAATAATGACGTAATAATGTCGTTTTGTGACGTATTTTTTAACGTCAAAAAACGACATTATTACGTCATTATTTTTGCCCCAACCTAATATTTCGTACTCGTTGGGCGCTTAACCTTAACAATATCATTACACAAACCAGTTCGCTGCTGGAGTGAGTTCGATTCTCACTAGTTGCCTGATACTTGTGGTCTTGTGCCAAAACTAAGCCAAGCCAAATAAATAATTAAAGTAAACTCCTTGGTGCCTCATCGTACCGTAATGGTTATCAAGATGGTTTCACAAATCATTACGCCTGAATATTAATTAGTTCAATCCTCACTATATTATTATTATTAACGTACAATGCATTTATTCATTAATATAATTTACATAGTCAGTCAGTTATGTGTCATGCGTGATACACGCTTAGGCGATCATGTATCTTTCGGTACATGACTGACGAGGCAGATTTTTTTTCCCGCAGTTTCTTTCTTCTGCGGTAGACCAGTTGCCATCCAAGGATATAGAACCATGTCTGTCCTGCTATTTGCCCATAGCTGGGGGGAGAAGAGGATTCATACCTTTCCCAAGTGAATGTAATGGATCTGACTGGATTTCGAACTCGGCTCTCCGATTCCACAAACCGAGCTGCTATCCATTACTCCACAGTGCCTCATTTACACACAGCATTTCTATAATACAATGGTTATCAATGCATTTTTCTATAAATTTGTTAAGCATCTTTTTCTAATAAACCCCGGCATTGGTTGTGTCACGTATATACAGCGATAAATGCGTAACCAAATGGTATTTTAAAAAAAAAGCATTAATTTTACACAATATTTTTCAAGATAACTTTTACTTGTCACTGCACTTAATACAACGTTTTTCCCCTAACCGGATCTAAGGCGATGGTCTTCGTCAGTGCCAGATTTATATATAGGCCAGTTTGGAGATATCTTTATTTTTTTATGGGGCTCCTTTGAACTAATTTGAAACAGTTTCGAGTATTCTGGCCCCTCTAGTTGTAGTAGATTTTTTTAATACGTAATAAAGGGACTCCCAAATTCTATTAGCACAGGGAACTCTATAAGGTCAAAAAATCCAGGGCTGAATTCATTGCTGCCTTGCTGAGTCTGTGAATAATGACAGTTAAGACATCTTTGGTCCTAGCAGAGAGAAATCCATTCTGGTCATTGACAGTTTAAATTTCTAGGACACATAATGATGAAAGATGGCGTGAAGAATTTAATACCCACAAGCTATGTAGAAGGCAAAAAGGTGAGTAAACTGCATAACAAATTTGACAGATGACAGACGAGTACAAAAGCGGCGCGATAAAAGTAAAGAATTTCCTAGAGCAATAAAACAAAGGAAGCTGGGGAGGACTTTGATCGCCCACGTTCTAAAGAGATATGGCACATAAAAGATGAAGTAGTAACAGACTTACTAATCTGAAGTTTCTGTCTATACTGCTGAGATGAGCTATTATAACTAATTACATTGTTCAGACTGTTGTGGGCCCAGTGGATAAAAGCGTTGGTTGAAGTAATCCAGATCCAAAGAGTTGTGAGTTCGATACCTGACCACAGCAGATTTGAACAAAAACTTGGAGAGTTGAGTTCCTAAAGGGAAATAACTGAAACAAGAGATATCCAGAAGAGTCATGGAATGTGGAACTAGAATAACCTACCCCGGTGGACAAAATAAAAGGTTTCGGTTCAAAATTCCAGTAACCTGAAGAAAGCCGGCGCGTACAACGACCTAAATGTCGTGGATATAACAACAAAATGAGGGCAATAGTCCGAATAATTTAAACAATGTAAATAATCTGAAGTTGTTTCAAGTTTTTAAAAAAAATCTATCTTGTGGTGGGGGATTATTTTCAGTGTTTATCTGAATATGATTAATAGATACTGAAATATCAAGAAAACTAGCTTACTCCAAATATCAGCGAAACTTTTCACTATAATATTTTGTTAATGACTTCTTTAGGATTTGGACGATACAGATTTTACTTCTTTTTATCTTGCGGTGGTTCGTATCCTTTCTTATTGTACAGGCAACTGAAATGAATCTATAGTTTATATATTAGACGACGTTGAGTCTTACGCCTCACTTGGATACAAACGAGCAAAGAAACCCGTTCGTCTTGACAGCACAAAACCAGACGAAGAAGTGTTCGTTTTCGTCTTTTCCACTCCGCAAGGGAAATGCTACCAACCAATTAAATCACGTGGCTTTGAATGAAAGTCCATGTTTAAAATTCTATGATAGTGTTGATGCCACCTTAGCATACCTTTTTCTGAGGCACGCAATCACCCGATTCCCTGTACAGCAACAAAATATATTACAATATACACTGATAATCTATTTAGCCACTCAACGGACATTTCACTTCTTCTTCTTCTTCTTCTTCTTCTTCTTCTTCTTCTTCTTCTTCTTCTTCTTCTTCTTCTTCTTCTCTCACTCTCTCTCTCATATATATATATATATGTATATATATATATATATATAAATGTAAAAGAACGAAGAGTAAGATTCCAGCGTTCAAAACATTAATTTAAAACAGGGCTCAATACTAAAGTAGATCAATATTTATTATGCAGTGTTACATTAGAACATGCACATACCCACTACAAAACTGTACATCTTGTTTCAACGTTAAAAAATTTACTTAAAAGTTAAAAACAAGATGTACAGTTTTGTAGTGAGTATGTGCATATATATATATATATATATATATATATATATATATTTTCTAAGCGTGGCTTAAATGTGGCACAAAGACGAAGGTATGGGCACCCAGCGAAGATTGAACTCACTAGTAATTGTTCTAGCGAAACAAGCTTGCTAACGATTATGCCACGCCAAGATGTCCTCAGTGATTTTCGAAGCGTAGCTTAGATGTGGCACAAGGCCGAAAGTATGTGGCGCCCACTGAGGATCGAACTCACTATTCAGTCGTAATTAATTTAACGAGACAAGCTTGCTAACAGTTAAACCACGTCGAAAAAAAATCTCACTTTTTTTTACGACGAGTTTCGTCTTCCGACTTTTTCAAGGCAAAATAAAATCGAAGTGTTTTTGTTGTTATAGTGACATTACAAAATCCAAATTTAAAAAAAAAGAGAGAGACGCTTCTCAAATTTGTCTTGTCCACAGAATTAATCTGGGAATTTAACTAAAAAAAAACTCCGAGTATAAAGGAAATTTACATTAACCAGAAGCGTCTCTCTCTTTATTAAATTTGGATTTTGTAATATAACTATAACAACAAAAAACATTTCGATTTCATTTTTGCCTTGAAAAAGTCGGAAGACGAAACGCGTCGGCAAAAACTCATATTTACACCATATATATATATATATATATATATATATATATATATATATATATATATATATATTACTGAATATACATAATATCTAAAGTCGATAGCACAACTCGGAGTTTCATACAATTTCTGCAATCTTCAGGTGCAAATACAATGTAACCGTTAATTCATGTTCTCGTGGTGATGATTTAAACTTTTGTGTTAAAACTCATTTATTTAAGTATTGCCGCCTAAAATATTAGAATTAACCAATAATAATTTGCATCATTTAAATTCACAAATGTGAAAGGCGAAGAAATAAAAAATTAAAGAAATTTAAAAAAAAAACAATTTTTATTATTTAAATTTGGGTTCAAAAGTAAACAAAATATCAATTTTTGATGAAATATCATAGTAATATCAAATAAATATAATAAGTTGGTGCTATCTAACTAATTTTTTGGGAGCCAAGCCTTGTACTTATAAGGTGAAATTATATAAATGCACACACACACACACACATACATATATATATATATATATTCTTTTTTCCACCCAAAAGCAAGGCGATAACGCCACCTAGATGCAAAGGGCTATTGGCAGTGAAAGAGAATGAAATGAGTTTCGAAGGAAACCAGAAAACCAATCCTAAACATGAAACAAGGTATTAGGTTGGTGTAATACTGTCGTTTTTTGACGTATTTTTTAATGTCAAAAAACGACATTATTACGTCATTATTTTTGCACCAACCTAATATAAATCACTACACCTGTCCACAAGACGGGGGGGATATAAACCGGGCGATAGGCGAATGTATCTACTCCTATTCAAAAATAAATAAATAATAATAATAATAATAATAATAATAATAATAATAATAATAATAATACACAAAGACTCATTTCAAAAAACGCAAAAATTACTAGAATTTAATGTATTTTAAGGCAACAGATTTTTTGTCCAAAAAAGTGTTCAATAGATAACACTAGCCACAATAGTCTATAAATTAAATGGTAACTCTTCCAAGCTCTTATCTCATTGAACAACTTCGCGTAGCAACGCTCATCAGTGTCAGAGGGTCTGATAAATTTATTATTAATAAATAATGAATTTATTGAACCCTATATTATTCATATATATATATATATATATATATATATATATATATATATATATATATATATATTGCACATTGAGTGCAATATAACAGAGCTAAAATTATATATTAATAAACATTTTTTTTTGTTCTCCGGGAGCACGATGCGAAGTTTCATGCATTTCAGGTGCTGAATTGAGTCTCAACTGAGCACCTGAAAATTGCGTTGTGTAATTGTTCAGTCCACTCTTCAGGAGATATCAGTAATTGCCTGCCGTTATCCGAATTTTTCGTTGTCTTTATGCTAAGTTTGCTGTAATTTTGATGTAACACACACACACATATATATTGACCACTAATATACATACATATATATATATATATATATATATATATATATTAGTGGTCAATATATATATATATATATATATATATTAGTGGTCAATATATATATATATATATATTTCCAAGAGGATAAAATCCAGGTAGAGCTCAATGTACTGTACAGAGCACAAATATAAATATTAAATTGTAACCATGGAATATTAGTGTTTTAGTAATATATATATATATATATATATATATATATATATATATATATATGTACAACTGTTAGGAATATTAACAACAAAATAGAAAATATGTTTCGCGTAACAGTGAAAGTTTAATCTTTTAAATTTAAATGTTATATATATATATATATATATATATATATATATAATATGTTTGGATATATAGACTGGCCAATTTCATGTAGTTTCTTTTCCTTTTATTAATATTTTACCACTTTAGTTATTAAGTATCCCACTATATAATAATAGAACATCTGCCAAGAATAGTGAAATGTAAGAACATGGAGACAAATTTACTGTATATGATCTAACGGTTAAAGCACTTTCTATATACTTTTGTCTTTGCAAATGGCTTTCTCTTTCATTGAAATTGTATTTTTTAAATCGAAATTTCTAATATGCACTTGTATCATAATCATATTCTTTAAGTGACGCTTGCATTAGTTCCTGCATTAATAACGATACGGTCTTCCTTATTTCCAATGCAATTCTACTGTAAAATTATCTGCAATCCATTTCTATAGCCAATCCTTTAGCAAAGTTTTACACTTTTTATGTAATAGCCCTATTCTATTAGTATTGTTTACAGTTTTCTGATCTCTGACAATATTTTGCTCTGATTTTCAAAAAAAATGGATGCTGAAACTTGCTAAATCAGTTCGCAATCTATCAATGGGTTTCGATCTTTTACAAACTCATCTAACAGGCTACTGTGAGTTATTCATTGCAATAATTGCGACCGATGTTAAGATTAATAGTAAAATGCTTTCTACTATAAACCAATATGACTGAAACTATCCCCAGACTTATCAGCTGAATATCCTTTGGGGTTCGATTGATTTCATACATTACGTCATTTCCTTCTTTCATTTTTTTCTTTATTTCCGCCCTTCATTTTTGGTTTCATTCCTTCCATCTTTCATTACCTCATTTCTTCCTTCATTTTTTCATTTCTTTCATTACTTCGTTCCCTTCCTTTATTTTTTTTCATTTCTTTTCTTCATTTCCATCCTTCACTTCTTCCTTTCATTTTTTCTTAATTTCTTCTCTTTATTTATTCATTTCCTTCCTTCGCTTATCCATCTCCTTCTTTCTTTTCTTCGTTTTCTCACATGAAACAATACTATGAAGAGATTCGATTGATCACACAAGAAACTGTTCGCCATTACCTTCGAAGCAAAAGAGTTCGATATTTCCCTGCTCCCCCGCGCTCAAGATCTAAACAACTGTTTTTCCCCCCTTTAACAGAAGGTTCGTTTATTGACTGAAATGGCGATGACAAGGAAACCGTGAATGATTTCACCTGATTTATTTTGTCTTTACATGTGCAGTTAGCATGGGTCATAATTCAATATCGACTTAAGAGTAACTGGACATATTTATTACCTCCCTTCTCGTTAGCTTTCGTTTATCCCCTACTTTGGATATTTGATTATACTTTGAGAAGAAACCGATAAGTAGAATAAAGACTAAGCTGAAAAGAAACAGAAAAAACGGCAGGGTAAGGAAAAGGAGTAAATGCATTTAAAATAGCGACAACACACGAAGTAGACTAAGAACAGAACAAGGCTCGCAGCGAATAAAAAGGAAACTTTGATATACATTGACACAATTAAGCAATGAAAATTCGCGAAAGAAGACAGAAAAAAAAGCGGGTTCAGATAAAAGAGTCAGTACGGGGCGCTGTCAACAGCAAGTGTCGTTATGTCTTCTGATGCTGTTTCTGCTGTCTTCCTGAAAATTCATATTTCCGAATTACAACGATTTCTGCAAGTAAACGATTGAATTAACAGGCGTCGAACAAGAAGTGGATATGAAAAATCCTATTCAAATATACAGTGTAACCCGGATATAAGAGAAACACGGATATAAGAGAAACTCGGATATAAGAGACATTTTCGCTGGTCCCAAATTAGAGCCTGGGTTAATGTATATAAATTAGACCAAACCCTGATATAAGAGAAACCCGGATATAAGAGAATTCTTCTCCGGTCCTGACAACTCTCTTATATCCGGGTTACACTGTAAATCGATCAATATTAATAACTTCTTGTATCCAAAATCTACGGAATTAGTTTAATGCAAAATTAATTAATACTAATATCGGTCACTCGTGTTTAAATAAAATTAGTTTATTAAATTAATTACGAAGCCCACTTCCAATTTATCAGTGTAGTTACTTATGCACCCACCTACTCAAACGAAATATGACACAAGATCGAGTTTAAAGTAGCATGACAGTGACAAAAAATTGCTCAAGCCGTCTCGGTACTTCCGCTTTTGGGAATGCCAGGTAAAGGGAGAGATATTATATCCAATTCTAACCACCTATTTAGTATTTGAGTCTTGAGGTGGAATTTTCATTGTCAGGTTACAACTGAGTTTCCAAAATTTGTATGAAGGGAGGTAATTCCCAAAAATGGAAATGTATGAGTTATATTCCTTGTTTTTGTATTCGCCAAAGATGGATGTATACTAAAGGTGTTTTAAGTGGTTAGGTTCAACCAATGAGAGGTCTTCAAAAGTATCATGTGACCGACAGCATTATTCACAACAATTTCAGAATCACTTTCTATTTTCCTTCCTGATGTCGAACACGAGGCAATTTGAATAAGAATACATAAAAGGATTCGTAAACTATTTGCTTGCTATGCACACAGAGTAAAATCACCGCCTACAACAGTCAACAGACCACTGAAAAGTTTACTCTGTGTGTGTGTGTGTATGTGTGTGTGTGTGTAGGAACGCGTGTGTCTGTGCGTGTAAAAAGACAAATTTTCTTGTCCTTTGCGAAGCTGCCTGGGGTGATAATAATAGAGGTGAAAGAGAATCTATATACAATGGTTATATGTCATATAATTTCTCTTGAAATGAGTGAAATGCATAAGCCAAGTGCAATATGCAAACATATGATACAGACATAATTGTGCTCGGATGAAGGAGGGAACAGTTAAAGATTCTAATTTTGAAAGAATTGAAAAAAATTAGTTTTTAAAAATTTCTTAATTTCTATTGATTTTTAAAGTAACACAAAAACTTGGTGAAGTTTTTAAAAAATTGTTTTAAATTCAGGTTAAAATATCTCCAAAACTTTGCGAATTGAGGAAATCAATTTTATTTCTTCAAAGTTTCACGGAATTAGAGTTAAAGTAAAAGTTTTCGTGACGTGAAGTTTTGAATGTGTTCAGAGTTTATGATCTGAAGAACTCAACTCAATTGAAGTTCCACGGAGTTTGCAATTTGAAGAATTCAGTTTTCAGGCTAAATTGGAATTTCACCTCAAATCGGAGTTTTAGACCAAATCGAACTTTCGGCGCAAATTGGTCTTTTGACCGGAATTGGACTTATAGATCGAATCGGAGTTAAAGTGAGGTTTTGAAGTTCCATGGAGTGAAGTGAGAAAAACAAAGTTATTTCTTCAAAATGATCAATTGCTCTTTTCTAAGCTAGACCAGTGGTCCATTTAGTTTTAAAAGTCAGCACAGATTGCGGCTTTTAAGCTAGTTTCTATTAAATAGACCATGTTCATAAGAAGCCGGAAGAGAGTTTCACAAGCAAGAAGTGCGACAAAAGAAACGCTTAGCATTGAAGTTACGGTTACCTCTCGCCATTTCAATTGTAAAATCATTAGACCTTGTCGACAGTCTATTACTGAGCTTAAAGTTCATCAGAACAATTAACATGAAAGTATTTATAGAAAAAGCAAGGGAAGCTACATTACATCGTTGGGAAAGTAACTGAAGCCGAGATGCCAGGCCAGGACCGATAATATTGCAGATTCTTTTTTTAAATTTTATCAAGATAACAGGAGCACCAGACAATATGTAGCAGCAATATTTAAAGTATGGACAAATGGTAGACTTATAAATATGTAATATAGATTTTAGAGACAAAGATTATCTAAAAGATCGTTGAATTGTCAAGAAAATATACCCTGTACAATTACAACATCACCACGACCAGCAGCCTGAATCATCTATAAAACCTAGAGTTTGTTGTGCGTGAAAATCCTAGTAAATCAGCATTTTTTGAAATACTCAGATCCGCAATATCTTGTTGGTTTAGAAAGAATTTATGTCTGTCTTGTTAAAATTCAGTTGTAAGTTAGCAGAAGAAATCATTTAAAGAAAACGAAAAATAAATGTAATCTTGGCTACTAAAAATAGTCAATAATTTCTTTTTAGATATTAACATCTTTATAGAATTCTATGATTTTAAGCCCGTCAAAATTAGTTAACGATCTTCTTTTTTTCTTGCAGAGATCGTAATAACCATTGTTGTCGTTTGACATTTCACATTACTACAAACTAATCAAGAGGAACCGAAAAAAGTTAAAATAATCTGTTTAATTATATTTTGTTAAAACTGTGGTGACTAACTGCTCGTATTCGAGGATATCAGTCTACTAGGGCGTATAGGCAATCCTGATCGCAGACGCCTGCTTAGGCACATTTGTATTTGTCCAACACCCATACAGCCCACCTGTGGTTTATACAGCAACTGTACCGAGTGGGCCTTAGTTACAGTTTCTGGGAAAGAGTTCATTATCTCGCGTGATCAATAGTCTGAACAAGACCAGGACTCCCAAACCCTCGGTCACGATGACTTGCGACTTCGTGCGAGCATAACAATCGACGGCTCCAAAATAGTTCCGTTTACCCAATTTCACTCACAAAGTTTGGTTTTCAGGAACTTACCAAAGGTGACGCGCGCTGAGATCGCTTCTCCAGGCCAATAATATCAAGATCACCTTCCTGACAAATCGACCACAATGAGATTTGAACCTCGGTGTCATGGTCGGAAGGCAAATGTTCTACCAACTTGGTCACGGTTTGGTTTGGTTTGTTTTACGGCATATCAACCTCAGTGGGTTATTTAATGCCGACAAGATTTTTATTGCTGGTAATAATTTTTCAAAAATGCATTGCTGCTAATATTTTTTCCTTCAAAAATTTATTGCTGGTAATGATTTATTACAAAAATGTATTGCTGGTATTAAAACCTATTTTTACACTTTCCTAGAGTTTTGAGCCCAGATTAGGTGTTTACTATTTGCCCATAACTTGCTTTTGCTTTTCAAAAATGTATTGCTGGTATGACTTTTTCCTTCAAAAATTCATTACTAGTAATAATTTTTTTACAAAAAAAATACGCTGGTATTAAAACTTATTTTTTACTCTTTCATAGTGTTTTGACACCAGTTTGTCAGGGGTCAACTATTTGCCCATAGCTGGAACCCCAACAGGTGCCACCATCCCGGGTTAGCGGAGACCTGGGAACACCAGCAATTAAGAGGCGGCTCCTCGCTCCTCAAAACTGAGCAGAGGCCTTGCTGTTGGATGTAGTTTATTGTCTTACCCAAAACGCCATTTAAAAAAAAAACTGTACAGAATCATTTTAACAAGTGAAAAAAATATTAAATTTTGCTGAATTCATTATTATTATTAATAATAATAATAGTAATAATAATAATAATAATAATAATAATAATAATAATAATAGAACCTTATTCAATTGTTTCTCTCATTGTCAGCTCTATGTCGCAATATGGAGAGTCGGAAATTCAATTTGACTTAGCATAATGACAAGAAGGATTTTTAAAATTATAAAATATCAGGAAGAGTCAGCTAAAGTTTCTGGAACACATAATGAGGAAGGAGAGTCTGGAGAATCTAATACTCACGGGTCGAATAGAGGGAAAGAGAGACAAGGGAAAACATCGCTTGACATACCTGGCGGGCTTAAAGAAGTGGATGACAGAACGTGGTCTGGGAGAAAAAGCAGAGGGAAGAACTTGTTGAGACCTGCGAGGGATAGAAGGAGGTGGAGAGCCATGATCGCCTACGTCTTGAAAGGACATGGCACATAAAAAGAAAGAAAGCTCTGGCTGAAAATGTTTACACAGTCAAGAAAATTATGACAACTTATTTTATTTTCCAAAGGACAGGAAATCAACTAGTTCTAATAAATACGCTGCAGTACTTCACTATCACAAGCCCCGTCATATGTAACAGCAATGGTGAGTCTTATGCAAGATACTCTTACGGAGACCAGCTCTCTCCAGGCTAGTTTAAATTCAGAGTTGCCCTTCTCCTAGCTTGGTTGCAAACCAGTCCAGCCCTGTAATTTACCCATAGCTGGGGGTAGTAGGAATTTCCGAAAGGTATTTATGCGTACCTGAATATCTCAACTGGAATTCGAACTCGGCTCTCTGATTTCCCATACCGAGCCTCTATCCATTACACCACGTGTCTATGGAACAACTAAAATTACATGAGTCAGCAAAAGCTGATACCGAGAATCTGGAAGCCGTTTTAACCAATCAATATCGTTTAATACGTAGGTGTGTTGCATTTGCAAATGTTTATACTTCAAAGGCAAGAGAAAATATTCGGCGAGTAATTAAGAGTGTCATTAGGCTCGTGCACCTGCATCAATACACCTACAGTCTGATTAATTTGCAAGCAATGCCATTCAAGTATCAAGTGGGCTATGTTAACAATGATAAACTTAGAAATCTATTGAAAACGCAGGTTTCACACTTGTGGATATTCATTGATTTCTTTCTACTGACTTTGCTCTGCAAACACAATCGTAATCCAATAATACCGTTCCATTCTATTCCTTAATAATACTGGAACAAATTGAATACATACATACATACATACATATATATATATATATATATATATATATATATATATATAAATAAAGGAAGCACAGAAAGATATATAATCCGGTGTTCTTATAGATATTTTTATTTTTACAAAATAGTGCTCAATGTCAGTGTAGCGAAAAAAACATATTTTTAAATCAATTAATTTATAATATATATATATATATATATATATATATATATATATATATATATATATATATATATATATATATATATATATATCAGTTTGGTTACAAACGATTGACAAGGAACTGCGGTTAAGTTTTTAATTTTTCCTGTACTTATAATTTTTTTCTGGACATAAATTATGTATTAATAAAAAAGAGAAAGCCAACAGTCACTAAGAATAACTATGAATATGGCCACAATGCAATGTGCTGACCGTGTTTTGAAAATGAGACATTACTATAATTCTAGATATATGCATAGAGCAATGCTTACATGCATACATTTTAAAAGTAAAAATAAAATCAGTCTTGATAATAGCTAAAACTAAAGCGCTCGGACATACAGAAGATTCAGACAACTTCTACATAATTTATTTACAGAAAAGAAAAAGAAAATTAAAGAACACAAGAAAAATTAAATAAACCAACTTAACCGCAGTCCCTGGTCAACGAAACTTTTATAAAGAAGGATTGCTGCCCAAATACGCAATGTATATGTATGTGTGTGCGTGTGTGAAAATTCATATATAAATAAAATATATTTGTAAAAAGACAATATGATTAAAAAGACAAAAGGAAAACTTTATTTTACCATCGCGTTTCGTCTCCTGACGGACATTATCAAATTTAAAAAAAAATCTTTACATTTACCTTAATAAACTGGGGCAGAGGAGGAAACGCATTAGTAAAAAAAAATTCCTATTGTCTTTATATATATATGTATATATATATATGTGTGTGTGTAATATCCTATTGAGCCAGAAACTACCTACTAAGGTTTCACCTAACGGATCTTCAGTTCGACCTGAAGATCCGTTAGAGGAACCTTAGTAGGTAGTTTCTGGCTCAGTGGGATTTTTTATACTCTGCTCTACTTAGTGTATTGAGCACTTTTCGTTTTTCTCATTTTATTCGATTGTTTTTTTTCTTTTGGCCAAACATTGTGGTGATGGGTGATTTTTTTTCGACCAACTCGAATGTTTTTAGACTTCTCTTTTTTTTTTTCAAAATTTTTACCTCAAATACCAATTTGTTTAAATATATTTTTTTAGCAAATTGTACTATCTGATTTTTTTATACCAGTCGAGTTTTGGTATTAAAATAAACATAACACACACACACATACATGTAATAATAATAATAATAAAATATAGTTTTAAGGTCTGGTATATTTATAAAAGTGCTCAATATCAGAGCTAGAACGTATATAAATATAAAAATGTGAATTGAGATCAACACCAATTGGTCACACTCTGTTTCATGAAGATTGCATTTAAGCATGAAACAGATTGTCGCTGTTCGGTGTTGACCTCAGTGCCTACTTTTATATATATATATATATATATATATATATATATATATATATATATATATATATACCGCATGAAATACCAAAATTGTCCAAATCGTGTAACAGTAAAATTGTCCAATTTTTAGATTAAGCTCTGAACCGTTGTATCTTAGAAATGATTAAAGATATCTTACTGGAATTCTTTGAGCTTTTTATAACACGATTGGACTCTACTGGGCATTAAGAGTGTATAATTACTCTGCTAGATTAACAGAAGAATCGTAATGAAATCGATCATAAACGAAAATGACATGTTCATCGTTAATTAATCATAGCTAAGAATCGGAAGCTCATGAAAGATTGAAATAATGCTTATATATATATATATATATATATATATAAATGCAGGATCATTTTCCAACTTATTCAAGATGATCTTCGCCCTCTCTAATCTTCTAACTTTCTGTCCCGAAGTAACGAGGTGCCCCACAAGTTTCACGTACGATTTCATTTTTACGTCTTTTGTCACTGTCACGTGCTAAAACGGGTAGTGGTGTGTTTTTATGGCTGCATTTCATTATTTGTTCATGGACAAAGTTCTTAGTGTGTGGGATGCACTTATCAAGACAATTTTTATATTTCTCGAAGCTGGGATTTCCATGGATTTTTTCAATGTTTTCTTGCGTTCCTTTTTTATCATTCCAAGCTATATCTGGTACTATTTTCAATTTCCACATTTTTTTTCTGTATCAATTTCCAGGTCTTCATACTTCGATAGTTTTTCAAATTCCTTGGTTGCTATATTACAGTTCGCTGACAATACATTTCGATAAGTAGGTAATATTTTTCTTTTCAGTTTTTGACAGTTATGTCCGGCCTGTTTGCTTCAATCTTCCTGTCTGCAAAGATGGTGTAATCCCATAGAATATAACAATATAATTTCTTGGGTATTACTCATGTAAAATGAGTTTTATACATTATATAACCTGCCACATAATGTTATGGTTTTAGTTAGATGTTGCCACCAATATCTTACCATTATGTTGGAGGTATTTCTACCGCACCCTATATATATATATATATATATATATATATATATATATATATATATATATATAACTGTCCTATTTTGTCAACAGCACTCATCAGTAGTCAGATTAGGTTTAAGACTCGAAGTTCTTCACTCAGAATTTTCTCTCGAACTTTTCGCTTCTTGCTTTCCGGTCAACTTTCATCCCTCCCGAAAAGAAGTTTTTCGATTGCTCACGAAGCCAAGTCTTTACCGCTTGCTTTTTTGGCGTACCCAACGTGCTCAAATTTTACAGTACCTAAGCCATCATACCCTATACATGTGTATGATATTGATTGGCGACCAGATAGGCTACACTTTGTCTTTCCGCTATAAAGCGTTCAGCCAACTCGTACACCTTTCGTTCATGCATGGTGCATGTTTACTACGCCAACATCTGGCGTTGGATTTACACAGGTGTCACTACGTCTGCCCACTGAAGCGTTGCTCCTCGATGTTACAGTCGCTAAGTGGAGTGCCCATAGTCTGACCTCGTTGCTTCCTGCCATTCGATTGAACGATGGAATGCTGTGCGTGGAGAGCTACCCATTATCCTATGCGCACGCGCATCAGCGCTTCTCCTTTGTTTTTACCGCGTTTATTGCATTTTCTTCGATTTTAAACTGTTTTTTTTAAGCCTATTATTGTGGTATAAGAAGTAGTTAACAATGATACACAGTTTCTTTTATAAGAAACTTGAGATTTTTGCGAAAAAATTAATACTCGAGTTGCTTAAATTTTTTAATCAATTCACCCCAAATAAGTCGATAATACCGCTAAGACACAAGAGGCTACTGGGAGTGAAAGAGAATGGGAAAACTTTAGAACGAACCAGAAACCCAATCTTAAACAGGAAGCACGTGATAAAACTCTACTATTGTTCAACAACTGGGGATTTGGGGATCTGTTGTTTTTGTTTAGAGGCATACCAACCTGTATGGATTATTTAATGCCGAAATTTAAACATGTTGTATGCAATTCTACTTATTTTTTTGTGAGGTGGGGGGTAAATAATAGTTTTAGTAATATAAGTCTTACTAATTAACCCATAGCTGGGAGGGAGAAGCGGTAAATTCATAATTTTCTCAAGAGTATTTGCACATAAGTGAATATAACGAACCCAACAGGAATTGGAACTCGTCACTCTGATTTCCAATTCCGAACCATTATCTATTACACCATCCGCACATCCAAACTTACAGCACCTGATATTCCCAAGTTGTCACCCATCTTAGTACTGACCAGGCTCGATGATGCTTAATTTCGGCGGTTCAACGTCATGTGGCTGTAAACTAAAAGACTGAGGAGGTATGTGAACCGGACGAATAGATTGAATACGTGATTAACGAGGAAATTTTAAGTAAACTGCTACTTAGAATCAGAAAGAGACAGTTGAAATTTCTAAACGCATAATAAGAAAAGATGGTTTGAAGAATTTGACCCTTACGGGACATATTGAAGGCAAGGGGAACGGAGGATAGCATCGACTAACTAAGCTAACGAGCTTGAAATGGTTGGCAGAATAGGGATTAGGAAAGATAGCAAAACGACAAACCTGATAGTTATAAAGGACAGAAGAATGTGGACAGCCGTGATAGCCGACGTCCTGAAGGGACATGTCACATGGAAGAAGAAAAAATGATGTCATCTTAATTTCAGCTGCTTTTTATCGCAACTTCTCAGACTGCCATTCGCATCTTTTCTAACTGCACACCCCGATTGTCTATGGACAGCAGTTTGCATGCGATCAGACCTGCGAGTGTTTAGGTGCAGAGGACATTTTCCAGGTTGGATAGTTCGTTTATTTGTTTAACGGTATATCAACTCCTTGTAGGTCATTTAATGCCGAAATTTAATTTTCTTGGAAACTTTGGTAATATTTTTTTCAAAAAGGTATTGCTGGTATTTTTTTTTTCTTATTTTTCGTAATATTTTTACTATAAAGATACATTGCTAGTATTTTTACTATAAAAATATATTATGTTTTCATAATGTTTTGAGCCTAGTTTGGGGGTTAGCTATTTGCCCATAGCTGGGACTCGAAAGATATGGATTAATGTCATGAAAGAGGTTTTCATATTGGTTGTTTGGTTCATTGATTTTATTTGGCAGCATATCAAACCCTAATGTCAAAACCTAAATATTTTGAACACAATTTTATGGCTTTCACAAAATATATTTTGAACGTAATTTTATGCCTTTAATTACAGATAAAATGTATTGTTATTCATTTTGCTACAAAATGTATCGTTAGTAATTCTACTATAAAATGTATTGCTGGTCATTTTGCTTTAAAAATGTATTGTTGGTAATTTTACTATAAACATGTATTGTTGGTAAAATCTTTTATAAAAAAAATGTATTACTAGCATGTTCACCATAAAAATGTATTTTTACACTTTTATAGTGTTTTTCTTTTGTTTAGGGATTCACTGTTTGCATAAAACTAGAACCCAAACAGGTGTTACTACTCCGGGTCAGGGTGGGCCTGGGAACAACAGCAATTAAAATCTGATTCCACACTACTCAAAAACAGAGGACTTGCTGCCGTATGTAGTTTATTGTCTTACCCAGGACATTTTCCAGGTTAAAAAAATATTCCGTAGAAGCTGCATATTTTTTTTACCCGACGGGAATTAATCGAAATTGACCGTTCAAAATTCCTCACTTAATGAAGAAAATATTCAAGCATTAATACATAAACTAAATATATCAGTATACATAACATTAATATATATTTTAAAAAGATGATTCTTTTCAATATTTCTGGATCATGATTGATATCTGCGCTCGGATGATACCCACTTTCGAGTGATGATCAATGGCCATCATGTAACTTGCATGTCAAGTCATGCTTTTAACGATCAGTGATATTGATTTTCTGGCCGGGACAACAAGCAGACATTACCGAGATTGAAGAACATAATAAAATTATCAGCATTTATATTTTAAAGAAAAGTATGCTACAAATGAATAACTTTGCTTAGCTCGAGTTAAAAAATTAGTTGGATGGAAAGTCGTAAACAGTTTGCCTTTCTGATATGTTTCAACTGGCCATTACTCCAAACTTCATCAAGTGCTGTACTCTGTAGTCGATAATCTTTCAAACAAAATCTGAGAACGTCTTTTGAGTTTCTTTTCTACAAATATTTTCATGGCAACTGTTCTGATGAGTTCCATGATGCACCGACTATATGAATTTAAGCGTACTACTAGATCAACATCTAGGTCCCACTCTTTTACTGTTGATATAGTCAAATACAACCACCACTTCTGCTCCAATAGTTTCTTTTCTCGCGCTTCCCAACAGTGGAACTCCCTTCCTCTTAGTCGCTTCCCTGATAACTACAATCTTCAAAAATGTAAATGCAACGTCAATCGCCATCTTCTGTTGCCGTGATTTCCATTCGTCTTTTATCCTTTCTTTAATCCCCTCTATACACAGTATTTTCTCTCATTTTCACTCTCTGTAGCCCCCCTTGCATGCTAGTGACTCTCCCGCCTGGCTTGGAGTGAAATGCTTAAAAAAATTGATTGATTTTTTTTTTTTTTTAGTTTTTTTACGGCTCACCAACCTTTTTGATGTTATTAAAAGCCGAAATATATTTTTTGATTGTAAGAACTTTTTGGAGATGATAAAGATTTTCTGATACAAGTCTTACTATTTAACCCATAGCTGGGAGAAAAACAGGTGGATCCATGCCTTTTCCAAGGTTATTTCCACGTAAGTGAATAAAACATCGAATTGGAAATCAAACACCGCTATCCGATTTCTCATTCCGAGCTTTTATCTATTACTCCACCCGCACACCCAAGCTTACATCACCTGGGTTTATTCATATACGAATAACTTGTAAAAAATGAACTAAATAAATAAGGACGCTTGCATTACATGTACTTTTATATCATGCCGTCAGATACTGATATAAAATTTGAGAACCTATATATATATATATATATATATATATATATATATATATGAAGAAAAATATATGGAAAAACAAAAATCCGAATATGCAATTATACTGTTTTAATGCTAATTCTGTTTTGATTAGTCTTACTCTTATGTCCATCGTCTTTTCATGTTGACTTGAATATCGTCTAATGTTAATTATGTTTTAATAACTATGTCCTGAAGAAGGTCTACTAGACCGAAACGTCTGACGTCGACATTGAAACAACATTAAAACAGCATAATTGCATATTCGGATTTTTGTTTTTCCATATATTTTTCTTCATACTGTCGGATCTATATCCATATATTTGCTTACATATATATATATATATATATATATATATATATATATATATATATATATATATATATATACCACGTTAAACCTTATTTTTATTTGATACCATTATTTATGCAAACGCTCCGTTTATTTTCAACAGTATGTTTATTTTCGTTTACCGACCTGAATATTTGATTCGCAGCTGCATCCCACGTTGCAGGAGAAGCTGTTGTTAGATCGTTAAAAAATTTAAAATGTCAAATTCTAAAAATTGTCGCCATTTCATATTTTTAATTTCGCACTTGCGCGTTGTTTGTTTTGATTTGATTCATACTAGGGTCAGTTAAGGACCATCTGTGTGAAAAAGAGCACCATGACGCCAGAAATTTTGAAACTGCATGCTGTACCGCTTGGCATTCACGCCGGAAGCTCCAATATGAACATTTCAGTGTGTTTGTGTGTCAATCTGAGAACAGTGCAGAGAATTTGGAAAGAGTTGGATGAGTCAAATGAAGATTACGAAGGTGATCACTAGTGATGGCGGTGTTGTGCATCCATTAATCTTCCCACAGCACCACAAACTCGACACGGAGGCCTACATCAAGTTAGTGCTAACCTGAGTCAAGAGGGTGGCTTCTGGAAGACCCTATGTCTGGCAACAAGACTCTGCACCACGACACACACGCAGGAGAACCCATATCACCCCTTACATCTAGTCACCTAACTCCCCAGACTGCAACGCTCTTGATTATTATGTGTGAGGTGCAGTTAAGCGGAAGAGAAACAAAACTCCTTGTAACAGGCAAGGGTTATAGCAGCAATCAAGAACTTAAAGAAGGAGAGCGCCCAGAAGAGTTGTAGGAGATTCCGACGTCGTCTGGAGGCCGTGGTTGAAGCCAATGGCGATTTTATTGAATAAATTTACTCTTTAATATTTCAAGATATTTTTGTTTAATTTTGGTTAATATAAGGTTGGTGCAAAAATAATGACGTAATAATGTCGTTTTTTGACGTTAAAAAATACGTCAGAAAACGACATTATTACGTCATTATTTTTGCACCAACCTAATATATCTGTTAAAATGAGATGTCAGTGTTATTTTCATTTTTGCGTAATTTAAATAATTTATCCATCGCACCCTATATATATATATATATATATATATATATATATATATATATATATATATATATATGTGTGTGTGTGTGTGTGTGTGTGTGTGTGTGTGTGTCTGTGAAAAGATTGATGAGAAGAGAAAAGTCTGTGAAAAGATTCTCAGATGAGAATAGAATGATCAATGCGATCACATTTAGAATTCGCGAAGAAAGATCTGCTGAGGATTATTATCAACATCGGAGAGGCATACTTTTCTTTATTGGCTGCAGGAGAACGTCAGACATCCGGTGTATACTCCGGTTTAGCAAAGTACTATTTTCTTCTAATTCTCATCTGAAGTTTGATTCGGTGAGGGAGTGTCGATATATATCTATATATCTATATATATCTATCTATCTATATATATATATATATATATATATATATATATATATATATATATATATATATAGAGAGAGAGAGGGGGGGAGGCAGACAGACAGAGGGAGAGAGAATTAAGGAGAAAGAGATTTGCTTGACAGCTCGGAGAATGTCACTCTAATAATAAAAATCCCCACAACAAATGCATTGGTTATACAATAACTACATTATCGCATCAGTTCCCTTCGCATTTATCTGTTAATAGCGCAATTAAATCACATATCATCAACCAACATAAAAGCAAAAAAAAATGGCAAATATTTTATAACACAAAAATACTATACCGCATAAACTGTAAAACACGACTCCAAATACTAGAAACGATAATCATAAAAAAAAAAAAACAGCCCAACATCTATAAAAGTTCATTCGCTTAAGGCAGAAGCATATTAAATATATTTCACAATTTTTTTTTTTCATCATTTTACCCCAAGCAAGGCGGGAATGCTACTAGTATGCAGGGGATTACAGAGAGAGAAAAGTTGTATTTATCAGGGAAGCAAGTAAACGGAAGGGAGTTCCGCAGATGGGAAGCGCGGGAAAAGAAGCTGCTGGAATAGAACTGGCGGCTGCATTCAACTATTTCAGTAGTAAATGGGTGGGACCTAAATGCCAATCTATTAGCACGCTTAGATTCATGTAGTCAAGGCACCAAGGAAAAAAAAGGTCACTAGAACAATTGCCATGAAAATATTTGAGAAAACAGAGAGAAGCCACGCCACGTCCGTGAGAAAGTGACTGATGTTTACATGCCAAGTCAGGATCGATTACATTATATGATTTGTCAAGATCCTCTAGATGAATAGCAGAGACAACTAACCAGATATGGCAACAGTATTCAATTCTCGGGAGAATGGTAGAATAATTTTAAAAAAGAAAAGAAAACAATACGACATCACAAACTGACGTCTGAATTTACGATACTGTGAAAGCATGACACTTGAAAAGCCACCAATTAAATATATATATATAATTAGCAGACAGTATTGTCTTGCTCCTCAGTGCGACTAGACGCCTGAATGCTTCAAGACAGGACCGAAACCCAACCGATTTCGTGTCGGTCAGAGTTTCTATCAGCATTCGGCAGCATCATTCGGAGAAACACTTAATTCTAGCGTATTAAATAAAATATAACGTAAGCAATTCCTAAGGGAGTATGCTACAAAGGCGCACAGTTCACTGCCATATTAAACGTCAGAGTTTTAACATTTCTAAATATTAACATATATATTGAGCACGTTGGGTGCTCCCTAATTTCGGCCTTGTGCTACATCTAAGCTACGCTTGGAAAATCACTATATATTGAGCACGTTTTAATACAACTATTTCCTGGCCCAATAACTGTTATATATATATATATATATATATATATATATATATATATATATATATATAATTATTTATTTAAAAATATGATTCCAACACGCTACATAAGAAGTCTCATGTATATATATATATATATATGTATATATATATATATATATATATATATATAAACGTGCTCAATACACATATAAAGAAAATAAAAAGTAAAAATTTAACATGCAGAACTTTTGAAGTTCACCCTATATCGCCTTAGGATACGTAAAGGTTGAAACCATGGTAGCGTAATTGGCTAATCTCCTAATTTCTGATATATATATATATATATATATATATATATATATATATATATACCATAAACAAATCGAGAGTTTTAGCTTTAGAGACATCAAGCAGGACTAAAAAGATCTTCCTTTGCCCCTGCATCCGGGGTTTCTTCCCACTTCGATCTTGTTGTTCCCTTCAAAAGTCATAAAACTCACAAATCTTTAGTTTTGCAGCAACGACCTAATTAAACATCCGGTCGGCCGATACTGTTGGCATTTAGTCATCCATTGTACCAAGCCTTTTGTATCGAGACAGCGTTGCCGACAACGTGACTGTGGTGATCAATAACGACCATACCTCCCCGAAGTATCGAAAGTCATCGATCAAGATGGACTCATGGTGGATTTCAAGTATGTAAATGATGCATATCGTTATATCAACAAAGACTCAGAACACTTATTTTACACAGCAAATCATTATTTTTCATCATAAAATCCTTCCTTGTCAATGCACTTAATTCAGTGGTTATAGACATATTGATCCAGCCTTGAACCTTAGATTATCAATATGCCAGTCGCTTAATGATGAAAAAAAAATTCGCACAATTGATATGTACTTTGCAACATAATCGCCTTCCTTGTCAATGCACTTAATTCAGTGGTGGGTTTACGACCATATCTTGTTCAAGCACAAGTTCCTGTATGATCACCGAATTTGAGCAACGTTGAGCCTGGTCAGTACCTAGATGGGTGAGCGCTTGGGAATACTAGATACTGTAAGCTTGAGTGTGGGGGTGGTGTAATTGATAACTGCTCGGAATTGAAAATTTCCCCATATCTATATGATAATATTAATAATAGCTGAACTCGAACAGAAAAGCTACCACTTGTGCGACGTTCAGACCCCTATCGTCGCAGTTATAATTGGGTCGTTAGAGTCTATACCATCAAGCCTAAAGACCTACATAAAGAAAATCAAAATAAATTCCAGTAGCCCATCCTTTCAGATGTCTGTATTGCTTGGCTCTGCAAATATTTTACGAAAGGTGCTGTTTGAATGCAAAATCTCCGGCTGAAAACGAAAAACTGTGGGGCAGAAGAGATAATAATAATAATAATAATAATAATAATAATAATAATAATGTATCAGGTTGCACAGTGTTAGCACCAGCTGAATATAAAACTCGGCATGATAGAGTGGGCTAATATCTCCACTGGAAAATATGCAACTTTTATGGGAAGGAAACTGCAATAAACTGGTATGAACACCATCCAGACCCGGTTAGAGAGATAGGACTTGTAACAATTTTATGGAACTTTACAATACACACAGACAGAACAATCAAAGTTAATCGCCCAGACCTCGTGATCAAAAACAACAAAAACAGGATTGTGCTTTCTTATTTACATGGCAGATAGTAATGTATCTTTGAAAATCTTCAAAAAATTATAAAAATGCAAGGATCTTGAAGTAGAAATCTCAAAAAATGTGACACATGAGGACGTCAATAATTCCAGATTTGGCTGTGATGCATGTGTCCGGTATACAGACTGGTTGCTGTGATGATTATATTGGTCCTCGTATATGTCTACCCTATCGTCACTTTATTGGCGTGCAGCGCTCTCACTCACTAATAATAATAATAACTGTTGTAGCATACGTACAGACAATAATGGGTGTGTTCCCATTCACATAAATACAGTAGTAAATACTGTATGTTGGTCTGCAGTTAGAAATTTGTCTCCAGCTGCGCTGGTCAAACTCTCTGCCCGGAGGCAGAGAGGATCTCCAGACGAGGCTATGTCGAAGGGCGTTTTATACGGGATCTACGGGGAATTTTTGGCCGAGTTTACGGGCTCGGATACCCTACATTAAATTCGGTCTTGTGCCACATCTGACCGCGTGGGGTAGATATCCTGCAGTTGGAGATTCATTGTGCAATTCACTTCACTCACTTCTAACAGTTGACTACTTCTCCTACGCGCCGCTGGCCAATCTTATATGCGTTGTTTTTGTCCTAAGTATTATCGTTCATTACTGAACTTTGTTTGATTATTCTATTCACTAACCTTCCCTACGTTACAACAATAACAATAATAATAATCATCATCATCCAGGAAAACATTATTCCCAGTTGATTAGAATTTGTGCTTGGTTAACCATGAAAAAATAAAAAGCGAATTATATTTAGACTTACATCATAAATAGATGTAAACTTTTTAATGTTTATATCTTCAAAGTTGGACCATTGTGCTGGATTTAGCTGGTCGGTTTCATATACATGTTATTTCCCAATGTCTATATCGTAGATTCTGCTAATTTAATCTGTGCCTAATCGTGTACACACAGTACACACACACGCATATATATATATATATATATATAAATTACCACCAAATTTTAGCTAAAAAAGTCCCCAAACTTGATGAAAAAAAAGTTTTATCGTCAAAATGTTTGTGTTATTAAGAGAAAAGACCAAAGTATTGTTTTATTATTTTAGCAATTTTTTTTATCCTTTCTATCTCATTTGAAATTTCGTTTAAAATTCTTGTTCTTCTTTGCGTCATAGGTGGGCCAAAGATTACTGTAGGAAATTTAGCGTCTTTTTTGCATTAAAAAAAATTTTTTGGGAAATTCTAGAAAAAATCAAATAATTGTCGGATTTTATTGGGATTTCAAGGCTTGTTCACAAATTAAATTAAATTATTTTTTAAATATATTTTAGAAAATACTGGTAAAAATATATATTTTTTTACATCTGTTAACTTCACTTACTTAATTTTATGGAATTTCGAGAAATTAAATTTTGATCCAAATATTTTTTATATTAGTTAAAAGCAGGGCTCCTTGGAGAATGTAAATCATCATTTTTTTTTCAAAGAATTACTTATTTACCAAAAATCAGCCTCAAATCGTAAAATAAAAATGCAATAAAACCATAATATTATTTAATTAGAAAAGCTTTTAATTGCTTTTATAAATAAGGTTCATTAAGGACACTATTATCTTAGGAAAATTTTTTTTCGATGAATAATGAATCTTTACAGAACAGTTTTCATTTTTAATTTGTAATTTATAAAGTTTTAAATCTTTTAAAATTCTATATTACTTTCAGCCCTTTAGATTAAAGCCGAAATTTCTCAAATTCAATAAAACATTAGATTACGGAGAATATTTTCCTAAATTTTTAAGATTACTGAATACTTAACAATTATACAAAAAAGGCGCTCACGTCATTTTCTTAAATTATTTTACAAATAAAATCTCCGTAGAACAACAATCAAGCTGTCATCACCTCGTCAAAGGTGTAAACACAACTTCTGCTGGTTAAGAACACAGCTACTGTTTGGTTAAAAATTAATTTCTTCGATATTGTAAACTTAAAGTAAATAATATTAGTTTCAAACCAGATTAATGATATTTTAAATCAGCTAATATTCCTCAAAGAAAGTTTCAGAAAAGTATATTTGGCTTTTGCAAGATTGCAAAACCGGGAACTAGCTTGTGTTTACAAATATCGAAAAAATGGACGACTTTGACGATGTTACTGAAAAATAAATGAAAATCAACCCATCAACATAATTTCTGTTTGAAATGCACAAGAGTATTTTACTTACTGGAAATAGTAAAATTAATACTTTCGTTTTTAATTAAAGTTAAAATGAAAGCTTCAAGAAAGCTTTTACATTTTTCTAAATTAATTTAAACCTTAGGTATCACGATTTTTGTGGAGGTACCTAATATATATATATATACATATATGCGTTCGGGAATATGTATGCGTATTGTATGTATGCCCGAACGCACGGATATGTATCTGCGCCTAGCCTCGTATTGCTTATATGGATGCGTTGGTGTGAACTAAAATGCGTACACCTGTATGTATGATAGTATCACCCCAAATAAACACAGAAGTAGATTCCCCCTCCCATCACCAAACATAGCCAAAAAACAAGCATAAATAGATCCAATTTAAAAAAAAATAAAAAATAACCCAGTTTGTCAGATGATCGTAAAAGCGTGAAACCCAGGGTCACAAACTCATATCCATACAACTTATTATGTTAGTTCTATCACTGATATTGAGCGCTTTCCACTAAGTACCGCGCATATATATATATATATGCCAGAAAGAAAATATTGGCGAAACCTCAAGTTTAAATAAAAGATTATATGAACACAAAAGAGACATTTTAAAAAACAAAACATTAATCGCTCATCGTGACGAGACTGACCACAATTTTGACTTACAATAAGACTTACTAAGACGAAAATGCTTGGAAAGTACTCTATTAGTTTATTCAGGGTTAATTTGTTTCCAAGTTCTTACAACGTTTCACCGTTCTTGGCAGATCTTGTTATCACAAAAAGAAAAAGAATCTAAATTAAATTCTTTTATGCGACGTATCCCTTCAAAATGTAAGCAATCATGGCCCTCCACATCTTCCTGTTCTTTGAAACTCTTAATAAGTTTATCTTTTTGTTATTTCTCCCAAACCCTGTCCTGCCATTCATTTGCTCAAGCCCATCAAGTATTTTCCTTTGTCCCTCTTTTCCTCAATTTGTCCTGTGAGTATCAGATTTCCAAGCCCTCCATCCTCATTGCGTGCCCAAGAAACTTCAACTGCTTCTTCCTGATGTTAAGTTTTCTTTTGGTTTCCATTCTTTCCAAAACCTGGTCGTTGCTCACATGTTCGGTTCACGGTATCCTCAGCATCTTTCTGTAGAACAATATTTCTGTTGCTACAAGTCTCTACTTCATCTTTGAGGAGATTGTCCATACAGGCGAGCAGATATCACGTAACAATTCAGTATTCTTTGTTTCTAACGAAATTTTTCTATCTCTTAATACTCTACTTAGCTTTTAGAATGCATGTTTTGGCTGTCTCAATACGTGTTTGGACCTCAGTGTCGCACTTTCCGTCTTATGTTAGAACACTTCCCAAATATTTAAATTTCTGTATCTGGTTGATTTTCGTATCCCCGACCTGTAATTTGCATTTTGGGCTCACCCTTTTTGCTGATAAGCATCCATTCTGTCTTCTTGTAGTTTATGCTTAGTCCTTTCATCTCGCTATCCTTCACTGTATATATTTTTCTAAATTTTCTCAGTGTCTCTCGTTCGTGCACATTCGTAGTCGCATCAACGTAAACGAACCACGTCCTAAAGAATGAAACGCGTCAGACGAAAACTTTTTTCCAATTTGTCTTACCTCTTTTCTCCATATATATATATATATATATAATTTATTCGAAAATTATAACATAAATATGTTATAAAATCACTACCAAAATAGCCATTTTGTTTCAACACTACTGGTGTCTTATCAAGTGATGGTGTTGAATACTCTACTCTGTTTTGAGCACTCTTTTAAGAATAGTATTTTTGGGTTATTGGAATTTATTCCGTATACACCTATCCTATACTTGGATATATATATATATATATATATATATATATATATAATAAACAAATAAAATAAAATATTATCTGCTTATCAGAAGGTTAGTTAAATTGAATTTATTAACAGATATATTTTATTTCAAACGTTAAACAGAGACACGCGCTTGCGCGCACAAATACAGGGATATGAATATCTTCCAAATGAAAAACAAAATATATTCCGTCTTTTCAACACTCCTTTGCATCAATACACTCGCATCGACACTCCATAGGGCCATATAGCACAAAATAGGGTAGAAAAAGTGCATACCGCCATTCTTCCAAACGTTCCTATTTTCCAAAATTCGAAATCATTCATTTACCTGTACTTGAACAACAACTTGTGGCATCAGTGGAAGATGATGGGCTACATCCCGCCTAGTAAACAGGCAAGATTTCGTGTGTATAGTTCAATTGGAGCGTATAGGGTTCCACATAATCATACGATGACTGTTTCCTGGTGTGGTCTTATTTTTTAGTTATATCGGGTATCAAATATGCCTGTTTTATGTGTGTAATTATTCCCCAGTGAAAATACATTAGTCAGATAAAAATCAGTTCCCAGACAGAAACCTTACGATATATAACATGCACACGGGGCCCTTTTCGCCATGGGACACTGGTTAGCGTGCTCGTCGAGCGGGTCATTATTGCCGTGGATATGAATATGCTCCTTTAGGGGCTTGTGTCACCCTCAGTACCCACTTACGTCTTGGTGGCTTTATTGTCTTGCTTGGGGTGAAATTATATATATATATATATATATATATATATATATATGTGTGTGTGTGTGTGTGTGTGTGTGTGTGTGTGTGTGTGTGTGTGTGTGTGTGTGTGTGTATTGCGATGGGTAAATTGACGTCATTGCATATTGCTTTTTTTTGATTTTGTCAACTGCACAGTATAGTAGGGTCAGTTGTGCACCATCTGTGAGAAAAAGAGCACCATTTGGAAACTGCATGCTGTACTGCTTAGTATTCGCACTGGAAGCTCCAATATGAACATTTCAGAGTGTTTTGGTGTCAATCTGAGGACAGTGTAGTCGATTCGGAAAGAGTTGGATGAGTCTAATGGTGATTACGAAGGTGTTTGAAGTGATCACTAGTGATGGTGACGTTATGTCTCCATTAATCTTCCCATAGAGTCCCAGATTGAACACGAAGGCCTACATCAAATGCCTTGAGGAGGTAATGCTACCCTGGGTCAAGACGATGACTTTTGGAAGACCCTATATCTGGTAACAGGATTCTGCACCATGCCATACGCGCAAGAGAACTCAGCCATGGCTGCCAAGCAATTTCAGCTTACATCTCGCGCCTAACTCCCCAGACTGCAACCCCCTTGATTGTCCCAAGCACTTCCGGTCACTTTCTTGGGACAAAAGACGTTATGGACAGTTCTTGTACTCCCTCACTCCTACGAAACAGAAAATTTGTAAGAACTAATAAATTAAACAGAATAAATAAATCAAAAATTAAAAAATTTTCCTTGTCCGCCATATGTCCGAAAAATGTTTAAAAGAAAGGTTGCTGCCAATTAATATATATATATATATATATATATATATATATATATATATATATATATATATATATATTATATATATATATATATATATATATAATAATAATAATTATATTGAAGTTTTCGACTCTTGTTTTGAAACATGAGAACTAGCAATGGAATCATATTTTTAAATAAATAATTATATTTAGGCTCTACTTTTGTATCGAGCAATGTTTTTTAAAAATAATAACAAAAATAGTAAAAAAACTTTGGATTATTTACCTAACGAATTCTTTCCTATTTTCTATATATTTTCACACACACACACACACAGAGCTACACACGCGCACACACACACACACACACACACACACACACACACACATACACACACACACATATATATATATATATATATATATATATATATATATATATATATATATATATATATATTAGAGTGTGCAGCTTATATTTTAAATCACAAAGAAACAATTTATATAAAGAATTAACTAGCAATGCTAATGTGATTAATGGCAAAATGATTTCGCTAAGAAGACTTAATGAGACATTATCTGTAGAGGGAAAACAGCTCGTCATTTTCCCACCACCGTAAAGTAGCTTCAATGTGGCAATTGTTCTGATGAGCTTTCCTTCTGAGTACCTTGATTGTACGAATTTAATCGTCGTACTAGATTGGCAGTAGGCTTCATTATTTTACAGTTTAAATTCTTAGATGTAACCGTAGGTTCCATGCTAACAGTTTCTTCTCTCGCACTTCTTGCACGTGGAAATCTCTCTCCAGCATCTTGCTTCAAAATCAATTCTAATCTACAAAAATGTAAATACAATGTCAGTCGTTATCTTCTGACTTCTTAATACCTGTTCTTTTATTGTCCTCTCTCCTTCATCATGTTTTTTTTTTCTTTTTCTCATATTCTTTCACATTCAGTAACACTTTCTGTCTTAGTGGCTTTATTGACTTGCTTGCGGTGAAATGATTTTTTTTTTAAATCATGTGGAAACTAGGGTTCAGAGACTAAGAAGCAAACACTTTGAAGAGTTAAAATCAGTAAGGCGGATATTGAAACACGTAGTAAGTTGAAGGGATGATTTAACCTCAATAACTGCAGCAAACGACGAAGCTCTATTTCCATGTAATCGTTGTAAGTGCACTTGTCTTTCAAATGCTAAGTTAATTTACCACATGCGATCACGACAACGCAGAATTCATTAACCCGACGAAGACAATTACTCGTGCCCGGAATGTGGCAACAGTGTCAAAAGCTCAGTTGGTCTAAAACAGGTATTGGCAACCTTTTCTGACTAGTGGGTCGCATTAGATATGGTTCATCATAAGGCAGGCCGTACAACTAGAAAGATTCAAGATAATTTTTCCTTGAAGCTGTCTCAGCCATATTGATCACAGAAGGTCATATGCGTAAGCATCTACCATAGAAATGGCGAAAGGTTGATTGTCTGTGGAGAAAAGGTTTCTCAATAATTAAAAAAATTAAATCCCGGTATAATTTTATTACAGACGACAGTAGTTAACTGTTAGAGTGGAACACACCTATTCTATTGTCAATAGAATCCCCCACCTATAATAAGTAGGAGTAGTAGGGGTCGCTCAGTGATTCGTCAGTCAGTCGACTGGCTGAGCGGTTGAACTCTCTGGCTTCGGGCGGGGAGGAACCCGAAGGAGGCTACGCCGAAGGGCGGATTCTCTTTCGGGGAGGTAAACCGACCCTGAACCCGTTTATACGGGTTCAATGGGCATATTTTTGGCCGGGCACACGGGCTCGGAGATCCCACGTTAAAAAGGCCTTGTGCCACATGACGCCCTCGTGGGGTGGGGGGTGACTGAATATCGTCGGTCAGTCAGTCGACTGGCTGATCGGTTGAACTCTCTGTCTTCAGGCGGGGAGGAGCCCGAAAGAGGCTACGCCGAAGGGCGGAATCTCTTTCGGGGAGGTAAACATCCCTGAACCCGTTTATACGGGTTCAATGGGCATATTTTTGGCCGAGCCCACGGGCTCGGAGATCCCACGTTAAACCGGCCTTGTGCCACATGATACCCTCGTGGTGGGGGGTGACTAAATACCTTCGGTCAGTCAGTCGATGCCGGACGACCGTTAGTCGGATACTAAAGTATCAGCGACCACAACTAGATTTCTCTGCGTCATTACCTGTTATATCAAGTTCCTAACGTTTTGTACGTCGAACCTATTTTAGGACCGACTTAGTATAAATACAGGTCTCCACTGTGAAACCACTCCATAACATTAACACACTGTTTCATACGATTTGTTTCTTATTTATTCATTTAAAAATACAAAAAATAATTTTTAAATTAAAAAATATATTTCTTCTCTAGAAAAAAATGTTTCTTCGCCAGAAAATATATTTCTTCTCCAGACAAACAAATTATTTTAAACATCCTGTTTCTAAAGCAAATGATATTTACACGCATAGTCTTTTAAATGATGAAAACGTTACCTTCAACGAAAAGTTACAAATTCAAGAAACGTTGTGCTTAATCACTGTTTATGTATATGGTTATGTATGAGAAAATGTGAGTGAACAAGTGAGGCCGAAACGAAATAAACAAAATGCAATAAACTTTATTTTCCTCATGGAGTTCCGCGTTCAGTCACATCACCCCTTATATCTGGCCATCTAACTCCCCAGACTGCGTTGATTATTATGTGTGGGACGCAGTTATGTAAGAAACCAGCAAAACTCCTTGTAACACCAAAGATGAACTGAAGGCAAAAATTATGGTAGCATTCACCAACTTAAACAAGGAGACCGTACACGAGTTGCAGGAAATTCCGAAGTCTTCTGAATGTCATGGTTGAAGCCAATGGCGATTTTATTGAATAAATTTACTCTTTTAGTATTTCAAGATATTTTTGTGTAATTTTGTTAAATCTGTTAAAATGAAATGCCAGTGCTATTTTCATTTTTGCGTAGTTTAGACGACAATTTATCCATCGCACCCTATCACTCTCTCCCCATCCTCTCTCTCTCGCTCTCTCTCTCTCTCTCTATATATATATATGTATGTGTGTGTGTGTGTGTGTGTGTGTGTGTGTGTGTGTGTGTGTGTGTGTGTGCTTATTACACGTTACTCTTCCTATACATTCAGTGGTTAGATTAATTATTTTAAAAACAGTCAAGATTTGATGGACTAAACGTAAATAATAAAATAATGTAACAAATATTTGCCTGTGTTGTTTGAACAGTTTTGACTGTTGAGCTTTTGTTACTTTCGGAAATGTTTCGTTTTTGAGAAAAACAAACTTTTTTCCTGAAAGCAATTGAACTTGCTCGAAAGCGAATGATTGATTAATAATGTCCAGTTTAGCAGATGCGTTCATTCTAAATTTAGCATCGATTTTTGTAAAGACGGACACAAAGTAAGGGTACAGTTTTATATTATAGATACATTGTAAATCAATCACTTACTTTAGAGTGAATTCACTCGCTTCTCTATTTGTCGGTATATGACTGTATTAAAAGTTTCGAATATCTTTCGTCACAATTGAGAGTTAACTGTGACACCCTTGGAAGGGCGAACATTTTAGAAACCCCTTGCCTTGCAATGCTTTCTTTTCTTACTACGTTTCGGCCGACTCATTGTACAATTTTCTTCAGTCTAATGCAAATGAAAGCCATATAACTGGTCGGTCGAAACGTTGTTGCAAAAAAACAAAAAATAAAAAAGGAGTTCATTCGATTGAATAATTCTTGGATTTGTCCTCCTCCACTTGAGGAGGAAGTGTTCCATCCTAAGGGCCTTGTGCCAAACTCAGATTAGCTTAGTAAATACTTAAAACATGCAGACAATGACAGATTAGTAGATTAAAAATGTTTCTGAAACCGTAATCTTGATTCTTCATCTTATGGGAAAGAATTAGAATCAGGTCTACCCCGGTTAAAAAAAATACGTTTTTATGGTGATTTATAGCCCCGTTTATGATAGCAGCGTTTTCCGAACAACTGCTAAACTGATGACAGGCAGGCAATCAAAATTGTTTCCTGGCACTGGTCCAGACATTAAACCCAAAGGAGGCGAGGCATTTAACAACCGACAGCTGCTGTCTAACAATGAAGTTTATTGTGTTCTGCAGCGAATCAGGGCCTCCATCTCACGTCGTCGATTGCGACGATGTCGATGGGCCACGTGCCACGGCTTCGTTCACAATTAGGCTGCTTTACTCTTTCCTGACAGCCGCATTTGCTGCTCGATAGAGGGACCCCTCACTATGTTATTTTACGTACGTCATCTTTCTGCTCGTGTGTCAAATCGACACAAATTTATAAGGAAGTGTTTTAGGGGCTTATAGGCAACTGACGCTCTCTTTCAACGCTTGGGGTTTTCACGATTTTTATGTCAAGAGACTGCTTTCAATATCTTGATGGTTAAACTCTAACAAAAGATGCTTATGCTAACATGACGTATTGCAACTTTAAATTTTTCACACATCCTGAGTAGAGATATTTGGCCGAACCAAAAAAGAGGCCTCGGTAAGTATAACAAAACCAATAGGAATTGGAACTCTGCTTTTGATTAACATCATCCGAGCCGTTATCCAGTACACCACCTACACATCCAACATTGCTGTACTTGGTATTTCTAAGCGGTCATCCGTCTAGATACTGACCAGGCTCGACATTGCTTAACTTCGGTAATCGTACGGGAAACGGTGTTTCAACCTGATGTGGGCGTCAGCCTCCATTTTACAATTAAAAAACGAATGAGAGCACTGATAATTAATTTAGCATTAACTTTTGTAAAGACGGACACAAAGTAAGGGTACAATTTTGTACTATAGGTACATTGTAAATCAATCATTTACTTTAGAGCGAATTCACTTGCTTCCCTATTAGTTGGTATATGACTGTATTAAAAGTTTCGAATATCTTTTGTCCCCACTGGGATTTAACTGCGATGCCCTTGGGATAACTAACAATCACATATTACTGTCATTTCTTTTCTTGGCAGTCACAAATGATTTGTTAGCCGCCTGCTCCAATGCCTTTAATCCTGCTTTTTCGTTAACCCACAATCTACATACCGTACTGTCCTGACCTACACGTAAACGCTCACTAACTCTATCGCCACTGTACTGACTTACGAGTGAACCCTCGCTAACTTTATCCGTAATACGCTGACCTTACGAGGGAAAGCTCACTAAATGTATCCGTACTCTGCTAACCTACGAGTCAACGCTAATTTTATCCGCACTGTGTTGACCTGTAAGTGAACGCTGACTAACTTTATACACACTGTGCCGACCTACGAGTGAACGCGCACTAACTTCATCCCCACTGTGGTAACCTATGAATGAACGCTCACTAAATGTATCTGCACTGACCTTCGTTTCAATATCTTGATGGTTAAGTTCTAACCAAAGATGCTTACGCCAATATAGTGTATTTTATCGTTGATTATAGTATAGATATTTGTTCAAACCAAAAACAGAGAACTCATTGAGGAACATGCTTGGTGGCAACGATTTACGCATCAATTTTTTTTTTTTTTTCAAAATGAGATACTAAGAGAATTCTTTATTACAAAATAATGGAAACTGATCAAAGTATTACTGTGCGAAACTACAGCAAGCAATTGGCTCGTTTGAAAGACGTATCAGAAAAGAAAATCACCTTTTCTAGGTCAGGAGGAGGACTGGTGATTCAGTTGCATGAAAACGCCCATCACGCGAGTGGCCTCATCGAGCTCTCTTTGATTCACAGCCATCGTCGCCACCACCACCAGTGGGGAGAAAGAGAATAGGGAGAGAGGATGACGACACCGATGCTGGGATGCGAGCGGGTGCTGACAATGATAAATATATACATCAGCTTCTAAAACTATTAGGTTGCGTCATCAATCATTTCCGTTTTTCGAGAAGCAATTGTTATGATGAATGTATCACCCTTACTGCTAATTATACGTGGCAACTAAGAATAAATTTGGAGCATACTAATATAAGACTATGTTCAACGCAAAAGACAGCGTATTGACAAGAATAAATCTCCACAACCGATCCCAAAAGATGAGCTCCACGGAAGAAAAGTAAGGTTGCGCGTATGGTAGCATCATTCATTTAGAGTTTTTAATATGCAATGAAACGATAAATGCACATTCACACGTCCAGCATCTGCAGCGTGTCCATAAAAGTTTGGAAAAAAAACACACTACTGTACCAAAAATGTTGTCAACGCAAGGCCGCATACAGCAAGAATAACACAAGAAAAATAATTTGAAACTCGTTTGGTCTGTTCTATCCGGACGCGCCATGTCTACCTGACCTTATACCAACTGGTCATTATCTTTGCCGATCGCTGTAAAATTCTTTGATGGAGACTTGTAAAGAAAACTAATTTCAAAGAGTTCCTCAAAAGGATTTTCACATCAGAACCGGCGGAATTTTACTCAAAAGCTATCGAAGTGGAAAAAAAGACATTGCAAATAATGGTGAATATATGACTGAATAAAATGTAATCGAACAATATTTTTTTGAAGAATAATGTTGAGAAACAAAAAACGGAAATTATTTATGACTCAACTTAATAGAAAGCCAGGGAAAATATTTTAGCGGTTGAATAATGGTGCTATGAATATATTAGGTTGGTGCAAAAATAATGACGTAATAATGTCGTTTTTTAACGTTAAAAAATACGTCAAAAAACGACATTATTACGTCATTATTTTTCCACCAACCTAATATATCGATAAAACTTCTTTTTTTTTTTTTTTTTTAAATCCTATCGAATTTTTGTATCAAACTAAAAGCATTCCTATGATCCTCAGCAAGTAGTTACTACAGCTGAGAAGCACATTCCGTGAAACTAAATGAAATTATATAGACCACGGAAAAAAAAATGTTATCTTCGTTTAACATTCAAAGTCTGGTATTTTCTAATTCGGTGACCTACAGGTGTTGAACAAATCGGAACAAGTAGGAAAATGAGATCGAAATCTGCACGGTGACGGACCAGACGCGTCTCGATCCTACAAGTAGCGGGGAACGTGACGAACCAGACGCGTCTCGATCCTACAAGTAGCGGGGAACGTGACGAACCAGACGCGTCTCGATCCTACAAGTTACGGGGAACGTGACGAACCAGACGCGTCTCGATCCTACAAATAGCGGGGAACGTGACGAACCAGACGCGTCTCGATCCTACAAGTAGCGGGGAACGTGACGAACCAGACGCGTCTCGATCCTACAAGTAGCGGGGAACGTGACGGACCAGACGCGTCTCGATCCTACAAGTAGCGGGGAACGTGACGAACCAGACGCGTCTCGATCCTACAAGTAGCGGGGAACGTGACGGACCAGACGCGTCTCGAACCTACAAGTAGCGGGGAACGTGACAGACCAGACGCGTCTCGATCCTACAAGTAGCGGGGAACGTGACGAACCAGACGCGTCTCGATCCTACAAGTAGCGGGGAACGTGACGAACCAGACGCGTCTCGATCCTATAAGTAGCGGGGAACGTGACGAACCAGACGCGTCTCGATCCTACAAGTAGCGGGGAAACTCGTTATTATCAGTCGGATTTAATTGACGGCATTTATGACTATTTAGTATTGACATTCAGAAGTGAAATAATCAGAATTTATTTGAATTTTATTTTTAATCGAACAAGGTAGTAAGGGCCACTAAGACACAAGGTGTTACTGCATATGGAAGAATTAGAAACAGAAACATTAATACTGAGCGAGAACAAAAAGAGTAATCAGAAGGACAGTAGATAGCGATTGACATTGTATTTAAATTTTTTGCAGATTAAATTTGGCTGGAAAACATGGATCCGGAAGAGAGTTCATAGGGACATTATTATTATTATTATAAATAAATAAAAATAATAAAATGCAATAATAATAGTAATGAAAATTATAAATAAAATAAAACAGTAACATAAAAACTTTCTATAAAATAGATTAAATAAAAAATAAAAATAGTAAAAGTTTTCCCAGCATGCAACAAAAATACGGACATACTGCCAAAAGATGCTGAATTCAACCTCTTTGCCAACAACCTTGGGACAGTCAACACGTGTCCAACTCTCTCTCTCTCTCTCTCTGACATGGCGAGTAATTATACGGAGTGACTTCTCCCTTTTATCACATGCAACCATGAAATATTTGTAACCAAAAATACACACGCCAGTGCGCATAAAAAATAAATAAATTTTATGATATGAAAATATAAAGTTTTTCAGTTAGGCTTGGAATCCGTTAATTTCCTGGAACTTCGAAGAGACGCGTTGCCTCTCCTTGAATTCGGAACGCCATAAATTATATTAACGTTGGTTTAAGAAATCGAATGCACATAAAACATGATTAACCAATGAAAATCAAATACAAAAAAAAACAAAAAATACCAGAATTTCTTTCTTCTTTTTCTCATATCTCATTCTCTGGTATAAAGATTTAATAAAAGTGAAACATGTTAGCTTGATAGTTTTCTATTTGCTCTTTATCTTACCATTCTGTCTATATATATATATATATATATATATATATATATATATATTTGATCTTTATTTGATCAAATATGGATCGAGTGTGTGTATTGAGTGTTTATATATATATATATATATATATATATATATATATATATATAAAGCAGTTGACATAAAAATACCAAAGCAAATACGTTACGATAAATTACAGAATATTTGTATGCTTGGATAGAAATAAGTGACCATTTTGTTGCGGTTTTCACCTCTTTGTTTGTAATATGTATAGATATTTTACAGTAAATATTTATGGGTTCCTGAAACATTTATCCCGCAAACAATATTGGCAGACTCATGTGAGTCCAGGCAAAAATAAATACGCAAAACAATGAATATAAAACAAACAACAATCCATGTTATTAACAAAAAGAATTAAATGTGTACACAATTGTAATGAACGGAAAGAAAGAAAAAAAACATTAAAACTAGGTGTTAGAAGAATGTGTTTGTGTTTGTGTCAAACATGCGGGTGTGATAGACACGTGAGTGTATATGATTGTGTGACAGAGTTCAAAAGTCAACAGATGATCAAAGAAGCGAACGCGCCTCAACGGCAACGTTCCTTTTCTACGTTTGACTACATCTGGAAGCAAGAGTTAAAAAGAGAAAGAGAGAGAATATGATTGTCTTTTTATAGGCTTAAAGAGCGCCCCCTGACAGGCGTTTTTGGAAAAGCCAAGTGGGATAACCTAGACACACACTATTAACCGAAAAAGTAAACAACAAAAGTGTAATGAATCTCTCCTTACAAAGGGGAGGTAACAATAAAACAAAGGGAAATAATGAAATTATAAATGACTCAATTTTCGGTTTTTGTAAATGCGAAGTGTTCACTTTACCTGTGTAGAGTTCCTATTGCAGTACAATGGCCATTTCTAAAATAAATAAATAAAATACATGAGTAATAACCAGATCTTCAATGCAGAATTTAATAATATATTATTAATATTCTTCGCTTTATACGATGAAGAATGTTTGTTTTTTTTCAATAAAGGGGAAACACTATGTCAAAGAAAATATTATTTCTCTAGAGCCATGATTCTCAACCGCCACGCATTCGTCTTAAGTGAGCCGCGAAATATTGTCAAGGCATACACACACACACACACACACACACACACACACACATATATATATATATATATATATATATATATGTGTGTGTGTGTGTGTGTGTGTGTGTGTGTGTGTGTGTGTGTGTGGAAGTATCAATGGTACAGTGTTAGTATTTCAATAAATGAATAAGTATTAAACTTTTTTTTCAAATAATTCTTTTCACAATGTTCATTCAAATAATGGACTTCAGTTATGTGAAGAAGAAGAATTGGCCACCATTTCTAGTGATCGAGGGTTCAACATAAAACAATCGATGGTACATTTTGAATTTCAATACAAAAGGAATACGCCACACTAGCTAAAAAGCCTTATCAGTTTTATTGCAATTTTCTACTTCTTATTTATGTGAATTAGGCTTCTCAATCCTAAATAACATCAAAATTAAGACCTAGAGCGTTCAATTTGACTGCTTACCACCGCCATGCTTCCGACGACCACCACCCGTAGAGGACCATTAAAATTAAGCAGCGAGAAAGATTACGCTCAACTGAAGAAGAAATGAGGGTCTGCTTATCGCACATTCGACCAAACAATGAAGAAATCGCGAAAAAAAAACCCACCCAGGCACATGTTTCACTCTAAACTACACAAATAGAATTATTGAAATTAATTAAGTTCATATTTGCCTGTATTTTTTTTAAATCTTTAGTTTTATTTCATATCATTTAAATATATAAAAAGGTTGCTAAGTGTGTCGTGAAATTTTTGTTTGCACCTAGGTGTGACGTTGCTTAAAAAGGTTGAGAAACACTGGTCTAGAGTAACGTTTCATATTCATGCATGCAATGAGCATGGGAGAAATAACACGAATAATTCTGAAGGTATTTCGAATGACGCTGGATACGCCTTACACGTTTACGTCTTGTCTTAGTGGAAGATTAACAAGTTTGGTCTGGCATGGCATTGCTGAAACATTTAGTTCTTGGTGGTTGCTTTTCGAATATGGCCATTGCCTGTCAGCCACATGACGCTTTAGGGTTCGTTTTTGTGCGAGTAACTCTGTCAAGTACAAAATTGCTCGCTCAATGAACAGTTTGCACAGGACAGAGCAAGAAACAAACGGGGTTTAAGTGGATGCCAAGAAAAAATAAATAGATATAGAAACACACGCATACATACATACACACGCACACACACACACACACATGTATATATATATATATATATATATATATATATATATATATATATATATATATATAGAGATAGATAGATAGATAGATAGATAGATAGATAGATGAGGTTTAACAGACCTTTTCACGAAATAGATAGATAGATAGATAGATAATATTAGTGGGCATGAGATAGATAGATAGATTTATTTCCAAAAGGATAAAAAAAGATCTCTATGTCCAGGACAGAGTAAGAATATAATATAAAAGGCTCAAACACTAATATTCCTTGGTTATAATTTATTACATTGGAATCGTAATCACGATCGAATTCATCAGACCGACAAATTCAAAAAGGAAACAGAAAATATAATAGTGGGTATAAAAAAACAAAATTTCAGTGAGAGTGTATGTGTGGCAGTGAGAAACAAGAGTGAGGGGAAAATGTATGAAAGCTCTAGAGAGAGGTGTAACATAAAAACAAAACGTGTCCGTCTTATCAATAGTGTACTAAGTAAATTACCCGTTAGTTGAAGGAATGTCAAATTAAATCTTATCGCATATTGTCACTAGCTCATTTCTTCTTCTTCTTTTTTTTCTTCTTCTTCTTCTTCTTCTTCTTCTTCTTCTTCTTATTATTATTATTATTAGTAGTAGTAGTAGTAGTAGTAGTAGTAGTAGTAGTACTAGTGGTGGTGGTGGTGGTGGTGGTGGTGGTGGTGGTGGTGGTGGTGGTGGTGGTGGTAGTAGTAGTAGTAGTAGTAGTAGTAATATTAGTAGAAGTCATGGAATGTGTGGATATGCAATTATATCGACACGGAAAGGGAAAGTGGGGAACTGAGTTCAAACTTCAGCCTAGTCTGTATGTATTCATTTTAGCATTGATATCTTTTGGAAAGGCATGAATCCATCTATTTTCCATCCTCAACTCGGCTATAGGTTAAATATAAAAGGTAAACTAGGATCTCAAGCCTTGGATGACAACCGGTCTAAAGAAAGGATAACTCAAAAGGCAACGGGAAACTACTCCATTATCTTTCCCAAGAATATATGCTAATTCACAGAATAGCGACTCGGATTGAGGAATCGGAGATCCGAGTTCGAATTCCAGTCGAATCCATTACATTCACTTACGTGCTAATACCCTTGGGAAAGGTATGAATCCTCTTCTTCTCCATCAAGCTATGGGTAAATAGCAGGACAGACCGGGTTCTATAGCCTTGGTGTACCGTAGAAAGAAATGGCAACCTACTGCGGGAAAATATCTGCCTCGTCAGTCATGTATCAAAAGATACATGATCGCCTAAGACTGACAGGCACACTATCTGAAAATCATTCATACGCACGCACGCATGATCGCCTAAGCGTGTATCACACATGGCACATAACCGACTGACTGCGGAGTGATGATCGCCTTTTTTCAAAAATGGTACCCAGACTTTATGAATTTATGCGCAATGCAACCATTGGCGGCAAGGTGTCGTCACTTTACAAGTTGAAATGGCCGGATGTAACCGTGAGTTCTATGTTAACGGTTTCATCTCACACACTTCTCGCTTGTGGGACTTCCATCTAGCCTCTTACTTTCCAGTCAACTTCGATCTCTAAGATTTTAAATTGGGATGTCAATGGTTATCTTATTTCGTTATCAGCTGTCTTTAATTGTTTTTCTTTTTCACATATTCTCCCACACTCAGTAACCCAGTGCCTTTTAGTGGCTTTATTGTTTCGCTTTCGGTAAAATGACTAAAAAACACAAAGAAAGAAAAGACGTAGGGCTATTTTTTTTACCTCCTCTTTAACTTGTTCTTTATATTCCGGTGAAAAGTGATTGCCGAACCGAACATGTTATCAGTTTTCAAGTGCCGTGCTTCTCTTTATAAGGCGTGTGTGTGAAAGAGTGAACGTAGCTAAGCCGATTAAACAATTCTCAGTCAGAGAAAACGAACGGAAGATTATAAAGTAGAAAATGGACGCTTCAAACTGACACGAACAGGCGTTTAAAATCAAGGGAGATAAGTAAGACATTTACAGAGTAACAATTACATTGTTTCTAAAACGGATTATAACACAACCACTCTTTGCTAACTCCTTACTATTATTCATCACTTACAAGAGATTAGATTGATAAAAGGTTACATTCGTAACATCCGAAACATATCGAAATGATATAAATTAAAAAAAAAAAAAACAACCTACTCAACGAAAGTCTGACTGAGGAAATATGCTAATGAGGTTCGCAGAACGAAAGCAATATATATCGCTCTGAAATTCCCATTGACCTGGTTTAGCTATAGCCTCAGTCCCACTTTTCACACGGATAAACACCACGCCAAGCGCACATCTAATTAACAAGATATATTCTTCAAAACCTCTTCTTCTTCTTCTATGTGCCGTGTACCTTCAAGACGTTGGTGAACATGACTCTCCACAATTTTAATAAATGTTGTCTTTTTCTTATCTCTCCTAAACCGTGTTCTGCCATACATTAACTCAAGTTCGCTAGGTAAGTTATACATTGTTTTCTCTGCAACTCTTGCCTTCAATCTCTCCTGTGAGTATCAAACTCACCAAGTCTTCTTTCCTCATTATGCGTGTTAGAAATCTCAACCGTCCGTTCTTGATGTTGGGTATAAATGTTCTTTTTGTTTCCATGGACTCTAAAACTTAATCGTTGCTCATATGTTCAGGTTATGGTCTTCGAAGCATCCTTTTGTAGAGACCACATTTATGTTGCCTCAAGTCTCTTGTTCATCCGTGCGGAGATTGTCCATCTTTGAAGTGTAAACAGATTCGTTCGTTGTTATCGTAATTGAACTCCTTTTCAAAAACAGTGGCCGTGGGGGTCATTCTGGGAGAATCAGAAGTCGAATCAGGATTCATTATTGACGGCCACGATCTTAACAGCATCGGATATGTCTGTTACTAAACTATAAGAGTATGACTCAATGCTCCTTCTCAGACTAATGTCTTCCACTGACATGAGGTCAAAGGATTATATTGAATCAATTGCTAGGTCTTCTGCTAGAAATGTTCGTTCACTGTGTCGTGATAAATAATCTTTATCGACAGGATCTATGTAACGCGTTTATAAGTCTACCATTCATTCATGCATTGAATATCACTACCACAGCGGGTCTGCTGCTTCTGCTATGTATTCAGTGATACTTAATAAAGTAATAGAAAGAAGAATATGCAATATTAATAGTCCTGACCTGGCACCGCGGCTTCAGTCACTTTCCATCTTCATAACGTAGATTCAATCTGCCTTTTCTATAAATATTTTCATGTTATTGTTCTGATAAAGTTACCGAGACTTTATGAATTTAAGCGCAGTACTAGATTGGCGCAAAGGTCTCATTTTTCAATTGAAATGGCTAGATGTAACCGTAAGTTCTATGCTAACAGTTTATTCACTCATACTTCTGGTTTATGGAACATTTTTCCAAATTCTTGGCGCAAAGGTCTCATCTTACATTAAAAATTCCTAGATGAAACCGTAAGTTCTATGCTAGCAGTTTCTTCACTCATACTTCTGGTTTGTGGAACATTTTTCCGAATTCTTGGCGCAAAGGTCTCATCTTACAGTAAAAATTCCTAGATGGAACCGTAAGTTCTATGCTAACAGTTTCTTCTCTCGTACTTCTAGTTTGTGGAACACCTTTCCGAATTCTTGGCGCAAAGGTCTCATCTTACAGTAAAAATTCCTAGATGGAACCGTAAGTTCTATGCTAACAGTTTCTTCTCTCGTACTTCTGGCCTTCTTCAGGTGGTTGGAATGTCGAACTGAACTCTTCATTTCGCTCACCGGGGTAGACCGTTGTAGTTCCACATGCCATGTTTAATGGATGTCAATTATCAGTTATCTCCTGTCAATTTCCCACTGAAAGTTCTCCACTGTCTTAACCGGGTATTGAACTCACACTCTTTGGGTCCTGCCACTGGATCTAACCAACGCCTTTATCCACTATGCCATGTGTCCTCAAGGCGTTGGTTAGATCCAGTGACAGGACCCAAAGAGTGTGAGTTCAATAACTGGTTAAGGCAGTGGAGAACTTTCAGAGGGAAAATTAACAGGAGATAACTGATAATTGACATCCATCAAACATGGCATGTGGAACTAGAACGGTCTACCCCAGTGAGCGAAATGAAGGTTTCAGTTCGAAATTCCAATTACCTGAAGATGGCCGGAGCGTACAACGGCCGAAACGTTGTGATAAATATAGCAACAAAGATGAGGACAATAGTCCGAATAATGTAAATAAAGTCTTTTCTATGAATGCAAGTGGTCATAAGTTCACTTCTTTTGTTCAGCACATTGGGGTCATCTATGTGTTTAAGGATGATAAGTTTTTACAATAGGCATAGGTTACATTTATCTCCCTTGCCGCTAAAAGGTCTGACTTTAACTATATAATTCCAAGTTACTAATGGGATGTCGTTGTCCATCTTAATTTCCCAGAAATATTTAGAGAGTGCAGTGTTGTTGGAATATTGACTATTGGTAAGCGGCATTTTGTGTTGGTAATACCAGGATTTCCAGTGGTTTGCAGTGTAACCAAAATAAAATTTAGTTTCGCCATTATGTCTAATACTAGCTTTATAAACAATACTTTTAGACATGCATTTGGAATTCAGTGGGCAGATCTTAGATAAAAATATGACAGTTAACAACAGGCATAAGCATAGAAAACGTAACATAATTTGTTTTAACCCACCGTTTAACCGTAATGTCAAAACTAACATCGGTAGAATTTTTCCCAATTTAATCCATAAATATTTCAACCATACCCCAATCCTAAAAAAAAAATTTCAACAAAAACACCATTAAAGTTAGCTATAGTTGTACAAAAAACCTTGAACAATCATAATAATATAATATGAAACAACCATTTAAATAACCTCCATGACAATAACAATATCGAAAAAAACTTGTAACTGCAGAAAAAACAAAACCTGCCCGCCGAATTCCAAAACTCTGTTCTGACTAAACACTGCCCCACTATGTATTTACTCCAGCTCACTAAGTATGTAATGCATTGTTTTCCCCCGTCTCTCTTGCTTTCAATCTGTCCTGTGAATATCAGAATTTACAAGCCCCCTTTCCTCATTATGTGCACTAGAAATTTCAACTGTCTCTTCCTGATGTTAAGTATAAGTTTCTTTTTGCTTCCATTGTCTCTAAAATTTCGTAGTTGCTTACATTTTCGATCTACGGTATTCTCAGTATCCTTCTACAGAACCGTATTTCTGTTACTTCAAGTCTCTTCTTCATATGCGAGGAGATTGTCTAGTATTAACTGCCATATAAGAAATTGTACACTGGAGTTTAAAAGAAAATCTATTATCCGATTTCTTAGCTGATATGAATCAGACGGATTAAGGACCCCTTGAGATCCTAACGGTCAACAACTTAGCCTAAATAGATAAGCGAACTATCGCCTGTACTTCCTGTGAATAAAACCATCTTCAGTTCCATTGGATATGGTGGACTGACAGTTACGTAAATTATCAATCACAAAACAGTGAGAGGTGAGCGTTTTACTTGATTCAGGTTCAAATATTTAAACAGAATTAGCGCATGCGTAAACAACAGTTAAAAATTTTCAGCCCTAAATATTTACAGATACTCTTTATACTTCATCGCCCGTCGTTGTGATTGAAATAGTCTCTGCATTTTGTTTTTCTTTTTTGAAAGACGAAAATTTACCGGATAATTCTTCCAGGGAAATTTGCATTTTTGCGGGGACCACATAACAAAAAAAAAAAAAAGAAAAAAGCGAACAACCGATTATTTTTAAGAAATATTATATTTACACTATTTACATTGTTCGGACATTTGTCCTCATCTCTCTTGTCACATTCACAACGTTTCGGACGTTGTACGTTCCGGCCTTCCTCAGGTGATTTTTTTTTTTTTTTTTTTGCATTTTGAAGTGAACCCGGAAAAGTCAATCTGTATGTTGGCGTTTCTGAAAATTGGTACAATGAAAACAGTCCGAACAATGTAAATAGTTACAATACCTCATCTCAGAAATATAGACAGATGTTAATATTATATTAAATTTATTGCGACTTTTATGATGTTCGGGTAAAAATAAGTAACACAAAACATGGCATTTACAATAAACGACAATTAATGCATGTTATTAAAAAAAGGAATTACATGTGTACACAATAGAAATCAATGAAAAAAGACATTAAAAGTTGCTATAAGAATATGTGTGTGTGTGTGTGTGTGATATACGTGTTGTATACATGCGAAAGTTCAGTCAACAGAGGACCAAGGAAACAAATGCGTCCCGTCAGAAGGAAGAGGAAAAAACGAGAGAGAAAGAGAATATGCTTGCATTTTTATAGAGTTAAATAGCGCAGCCGAACAGGCAATTTGGATAACCTACAAGACCTCCCCCAGATTTGGGAGAATTTTATTTTGTCAAGACGCCTATAAAGTTCGAGCATGTTTTGTTTTGTGCTTCATAGGCTGAAAAGAAAGAGTTGAATGGTAGAGTTGAGACATCAGTAAATCATGACGATGAAAATGTACGTATCTGAAGTACTGTGTCATATGAGTGTGCTGTGAAACTTCTAGTATGTCAGAATATAGCACGTCCTGGAAAATATGTTGTTAGTGTTTTTTTTTATTTTTTGTTGTTTTTATGTGCGTTGTGGTGTAATGGATATCGGCTCGGAATTAGCAATCGGAGAGCCGAGTTCGAATCTCAGTCGAGTTCATCACATTCGCTTACGCGCAAATACCCTTGGAAAAGATATGAATTCATCTCTTTTTTCCCTTCAGCTATAGGTTGAATGGAAGGACAGGCAGAGTCCTATAGCCTTGGTTGGCAACCAGTCCACATCAAAAAGAATTGGCAACCTACTGAGTGAAAATCTTCAAACGCCCCCTTCCAACATGTATTAAGCCAGCATGGAAGAGCAGGCTCTTAACATTAACATGAGAATATCACATGTTGATGCACTGTCTGCAACAATGCAGAGTAAGCGTTCTAAAAAAAAAAGGGTGTTTTCACGTAGAAAAACAATACATACATATATAGTCATTCACAAACAGACTGTTTCACAGCTCATCAGTGTGGTTAGACACCCGGTGTAGCTAGGATCGAAACCTGGCTGAATTGGCGTCAGTCGGGGATTCTACCCCTAAGCCGTTGACGCACGACAGGAATGAAGATGAAATTAAGCGTATCTATTTTGTTTTATTTTTTTTAGATAAAAACACAGTGACTGAGAAAACTTGATTCGCTTTACCGAAGAGTCTTGCATTATTAGCAGTAATAGTCACTGTTTACAAACTCATACTTCCTCCCCAGAAAGCTCAACTGAAATATTTTTTCAGGAGCATATATATATATATATATATATATATATATATATGTGTGTGTGTGTGTGTGTGTGTGTGTGTGTATATATATAAATATATATATATATATATATATATATATAGAGAGAGAGAGAGAGAGAGAGTATGTTTTCCTTTTTATAGACCTAAATAGCGCAGCTTTTTTATAGACTTAAATATTCTTGTTAGATAAAGCATTATTATTTTTTTTCTCATACTTTTATTTTAATTTCATTTGTTTGTCATAATATTGTTGTGGCCTGTTAGGGGCCAGAAAGAAATTCACGGAAATAAGAAGGTAGGTTAAACAAGTGTATTGAAATAACAGAACATATATACAAAATAAGAGTGTTATTAGTCAGCAGATAGAAGTGTCTGTCCAAACTGTCAGGTCACACTGCATCCCTACTGCCTCCTTAGGTCTCGCAGGTTAGTATTTATGAAGGAGGAAGATTTCATTCTAATGTAGATAAGTCACCATAACAGATTTAGATGGTTAATATATTATCCTAAAAATGTTATGTTCATCTTTGTATGTTTTGTGTGCTTCTACTGTAAAACCTCTTTTTATTAAAAATGGACAGGAATACGTTTTTGACTATCATTCGTACCAGGACTAGAAAGTAAAGAAGACTATATTTAAGACTAGGTTTGAAACTCTGAGACATCTGTGTTCATTTTGGTGTGCTTTGTGTGTTTCTGTTATTAAGTCTGTTGTAATTAAAGCGGCTATATCTGTGTTGTTTTCCTCGTGCTTTGTGCTCTTTTAATCATTGAAAACTTATTGTTAAAGAACAACAGGCAATACGCTTTCACTGATCCTTGTATCTAGACCTTACGATAGAAATGAAAAACTTGTGAAACCTGAAGATGTCAACCGTAGTCATCATTATTATTGGCGCTCTTACAACAGTTCTAAAGCGCCTCGTAAAGAAAATGAATGAATCTCCTGTTGAGATTTAGTTTGCTTTGTAAATAATGACATGAAATGTGAACTGAATTAATACAATGACTGTAATAATAATCATAAGACTGTGAAGTACTTGTTTATATAAGTACTACATGCAATTACTAATATCAACAACACATTCAATATGACACACGAAGGGATCGAAACTAATCGATCAGATATCGTTGTCCATAAGAAGTAAAACTTATATTTTTCATTGATGTTACCATTTGAGATACAAAATTTAATATCTACCCTTACAAATAAAGTATGCACAGGTCAAAGGTTAATAAAGCGTCAAGTTACAACCCCGCACAAGTGGAGAAAATAAAATCAGCCAGGAAACATACCCTCTGGTAAGTGGCCCAAATAGACGTCTATTTTCTCATCTCTTCCGACTCGAGAGATATCGGCTCAACATGACTATCTCTGGTGAAAAAAGTTTGACATTCATTTAAGTGACTTCTTTCATACTCTTGAAATGATGAAGACATAAGATTTTACTGAAATCTACAGATCAAGAACCAATGAATGTGGAACGTAAAGATGAGAAAAATACCAATTGCATTTATCAGGCTTAGCATTGGGCAAGTCCCAGAAAACATTTGTGAACATTTATGTCGATGATATATGGGCGCACCACTAAAACTTTTGATGATCTGAGATTGCCAACTTACCTCTCTTCCGATCTGACACTAACTTCCCGGTGATGGAAAAACTGGCTGGTTACATTCAGTGCATCGAAAACCAAACTGGTTACATTCCATCAACGACGACCAAACCCCGGACTACGGCCAGTCACGATGAACGGATATCCCCTCGAGGAGGCACCGTACCTTGAGAGAATATTTTGCCTCAAACTCACACCCGACCTCAAGTGGAACTCTTATATATCAGTGGCGTCTCGCGGTCTTTGACTGCGGACGCATTCTGTCCAACTCTCTGCGTTAGCAGAGAGGAACCCGGACGAGGCTTTGCCGAAGGGCAAGGTTTCGTCCGGGGAGGTAGACAGAGCCTGAACCCGTCTAGGCGGGGTGAAAGGCCATATTTTTGGCCGAGCCTACGGGCTCGGAGATACCCACATTAAACCGGCCTTGTGCCACATTTGATCCTCGTGGGTGGATTAATAAATACTCAGTGGAACTCTTATATATGATTCCTCGCTAAAGATGCAGGTCAAATGATCGGTTCTTTGTACCACTACAGTAAGTACTTGACTCCTCATGCTATCCTCTACCTTTATAAGAGCCAGATGATGCCGAAAAAGGAGTACTGTTGCCATATTTTGGCGAGGGCTCCCCAGTCTTCACTTTTCAGTCTTGATAGAGTTCAAAAGTGTCTCTGAGTTCTTGTTGAAGAGGAATTATTTTCTACCCTCCAACCTCTTTTTCAGAGGCGGGATGTGGCGAGTCTCTAACTGCTCTATCGCTACTACCATAGAAAGTGCTCAGACGAACTAATTTCCTTGGTTCCACCAGGTCTAACCTTCACGTCTAGGACACACCATGCCACTTATATAGTAGCAAATTACCCACATCCCCACTCGTATTCCATCGTTCGAACCAAACAGCTTCTTCCCGCGAACAACTGCTCTGTGAAACAGACTCCCAAGATGTTTCCTCGATCACTACAAACTGTTCATATTTAGTGTTTACCCTTATCTTCCCATCATATTCATATAAACTGCCCCTTAACGTAACCCTCTACCTCGAGTGGCCTCCGGGCCTTGTACAAAGTGAACCTTACTGTAAAAAGAATAAAAATAAAAAAAGTAAAAAATAAATATCACAGAATTATTTGTGTAAAGTATTGGGTTAAAAAAAAACGTGCAAAATCTATAAAATACATATCTATAATATAATAAGTATATTTCTGATTTTATTTTTGCAAGCGTTAACTATACTAGAGTTACCTCCATTGTAAAGTCGACCCGATGTGGTAAAGTTAATTTCCTTGCACGTGATACGTCAAGTTACTGTGTATCTGTTATGAAAATAACGGATTGTTCCGAAATTTTTACGAAGTCGGAGTTAGAATACGACAGTTAATAACTGGCTAAAAAATATTTAATGTCGCCCATGTTGAAACCTTCTAATATTAAGAAGGACATGCAATCGTTTTTTATGGCGGAGGTAAACCAGTATTTGCACCATTCACAACTGCCTAAATACTAAATAGTTGATCCGAAAGTTTTCAACTAAGAATTCAGAATTCGGAGGATAATATCTCACTTATATTGGCGATGACAGATGTTAGTGTCTTTGCTATTAAAATGGTGGTCTTTTCTAAACTCGTAATGAAGCCGGGAGGTGAAAAGACCGACTTTGTGAAAACTGCCGTTTTCAATGATGTTTTTGTATTTTGGTTTGTGAACCTTTTTTTTGGCTAACCATGGCATTTTCCTAGTCCGACAGCCACCATATTTCACAGATCTCGTTCCTTACGATTTTTTCCTTTTCAAAAATTAAACCCCACTTGAAAGGAACAAAATTTCAAAACTTCGAGGAAATTGAAAAGAATACGACCAGACTCGCTGTCTCAAAAAAAGTTTCAGGAATGCTTACATCAATGGAAACGACGCTGGATAAAGTATGTGGTGTCAAAAAGGGACTACTTGGAAGGAAATTAAATGCCGAATTGATATGTGCTATAGTTTTTCTTTTTATAATACGTTTTGATCTGCCCTCGTATATATATATATATATATATATATATATATATATATATATATATATATATATATATATATATATATATATATATATATTATGACATGGACAACGTCCGACAATTAATTATTGTCGGAGGACGAATATTTTCTATGAAAATTTCTCGGACATTCAGGCCGGTAAATGTTGTTCAATACTGTTTATTATAAATCGAGCATTTACTTAAATATTTGTATCTATAAAAAGAATGTATAAACATAAAATGTCTTAATATATATATATATATATATATATATATATATATATATATATATATATATATATATATATATAAGGGAACATTGAAGTCAACACTCAGAGGTGACAGGCTGTTTCATGCTGGACGCTGAGTGTTGACTTCAATGTTCTCTTTTATATTTATATTTACATACGCACTATCTCTGATATTTAGCACTTTATCCCATAAATATAGCACACCTTAAAACTATATTTCTTCATATATATATATATATATATATATATATATATAGTAAAATAATAAATTCACTTGAATCCTTTTCGAAAGCATTTTACAATTTTAGTAGTTCCTTTATATTAACAGCGTCTATTGCTACTTCAATAAAAAGATATATGAATAATCATGAACCACTGACCATAGCAAAATCCAAAGAAAGAAAGAAACATTCTCATCTTTGTAAGAAAAAAAAATAAACAAAAAAAACGGAGGATTTAAGTAAAATATGAAATCTGATACTAAAAAGGATGCTAAATATAAAGGAAATCCGTAAAAGGTTTCATCTAATTTCTTTGTTTAGACAGAGTTTTCTATTGTCCGTGAACCACATGTCGGGGTGTTCTTCATCAATTGCTAAGTGATTTTGATTAGCTGGGAAAAATAGATTGACTGACTTAAATTAGTTTGATTAGATCACAGGGGGAAAACATCACAGTCAATCCTTTCCTCGCTTGTCCCCGTCTTTATCAATCTGTCCATCCCGTTCTCTTAACTGCGCGCACAAACACACAGCACGCACACATATACCCTCCCCAGTGCATGCTTGCTTCTGTGCGTCGCACGCAACTGTTTGTCACGCATAGATTGGCGGCTAATTCCCAATGGTTCGGTTAAAGATCTAAAAACTGTCGGGGCGATGAGTAACAGATCAACGAAACGTGCAGATTCATCATGTTAGAAAGTGTTGATGTTTCTGTAGGCCTTGAAGTGCTGCAGCTGCGGCTAAATCTTGGCCTCCCTCCAAGCTCTCAGTATTGGAAGACAACGTCCTTACAGCGGCTGTACTTCGATGTTGCAATCGCCTGCTCAGACACAATTTAGGTTTCTTCAACACCCAGAGCCAACCTTTGGTTTACACTGCCACGATACTGAGCAGTTTCCAGGAGAGAGGGCATAATCTGGAATTATCAGTGCTTGAAAATAGGCAACCATGATAACTTGTAGTTTTGTACTGGTTCAACCAATGATGTCTTGTAAACAGTTTTGTCTAGACAATTCGACTATATATATATATATATATATATATATATATATATATAGTCGAACTGTGTAGACAAAACTGTATATATATATACAGGTACACATACACACACACACACACATATATATATATATATATATATATATATTATATTTTTATCATATATATATATATATATATATATATATATATGTATTGATAAAAATATAATTTCAAGGTATGCTGTATTTATGCGTTATTGTGTTCAATATTAGGGATAGAATGTATGCAAATATAAAAGTGGACATTGTGGTCAAACCCAGCGAGAGAGTAGTCTGTCTTTATCATATATATATATATATATATATATATATATATATATATATATATATATATATATATATATATATATGCATGTATGTATGTATATCTGTGAGTGTGTGCCTATATATACATATATATATATATATATATATATATATATATATATATATATATATATATAATTTTTTAGACCCATTGACTACCTATTGGCTCGGTCTGGATGATAATAATATTCCTCCCTTGTCTCTTCTCCAATTTAAAAAAAAAACAAAAAAACACCCCTGCAATTGTATTTTAATACCGACGATTGACTTCTGGACTGTCAGTCGAAAGGCGCCTTAGGTTATATTTATTTTATTCGATTTTAATCGTTAAATATTAAATTATGACCCCTAACTTAAAACTTATATACAGTGGTGGGAAGCAAATATTCGTTCGCATAACATTTTTTATTTATTTTATTTCCAACTAATGAATAAACACACTTTTTATATAATTAACAGTGCATAGATGCATAATAACTAATTGATTTAATAGAAATAAATCCCATTTATCCATTTTAATGGGCGAAAAAAATATTCGTACAGTGCAAATATATTTTGAAACCTTTAAATTGCTTTAATACTAGATTTTAGATTTTTAGATTTTAGGTTATTCAAGTGGAATATTCTATAATGTTCCAGTAATATTATTAGTAGTTAGTTCTAGCCTAAAAATACAAACAGAACATTCTGTAATTGATATGCTTTTAAGAAGATTATCTTCATGGCAAGAGGTAAAGGATTCAGAAATTCGCAGAAAGAACTGATTGTTAAGCTTTAGAAAGAAGGTAAAGTTAGAGACAAATCTCAAACAACCTAATATTCCATTTACTACCATTAATGCATTCAATAAAAAAACTTAAAACTGTTGAAAACCAAAGAACAGGAGTTGCACGGAAGATTTCTTCAAAATCTTCGAGATTATTAAAGCGTCAAATTAAACAAAATCCAATTGTTATTCGTCAAGAGTTGCAGGATGAATTGTTTACATCAGAAATCTGTGTCACTAAACGGACAATAAGCAATGAAATTCATAGGAATAATCTAAAGTCACGCTCCTCTTGGAAAACTCCACTGCTATTGAAAAGACAGATATGCCAAGTTGAAATTCGTTTGTGAACATAAGGATAAAGAAAAGTTACATTGAGAAAGAGTATCATGGACAGACGAAACACAAATTGGGTTGCTTGGACGTAATTCTAGCAATCACGCATGGAGGAAAGATGGCGATGCCTTCAAGCAGAAGAATACAGTTCCAACAGTGGTGGTGGCAGCATCATGGTTTGAGGATGTCTTTCTGCAAAGGATATTGGCAGCCTATCAGTAATAGAAGGTAGAAATAATGTCATAGAATATAAAAAATATTTTGGAAGCAGATTTAATGATTTCGGTTGAAAATCTTGAACTTCCTCCTGATTGGATCTTCCAACAAGATAATGATCCTAAGCACACTGCAAAATCTACGGCAAAATGCTTTGGTGAAAATAATGTAAATATCCTGAAATGACAAAGTCAGTCCCCAGATCGAAACCCAATCGATAATCTGTGGCGTTATTTGAAAATTAACATCCAATCGAAAGCTCCAACAAACATCCCGGATCTAAAGACCATATACGAAGAATGGAACAAAATGCCAACCAAAATGTGCAAATCATTAACTGAGAACTGCAAGAAGAGTTTGGTTGCTATAGAAGTGAATAATAATGGTTATTCTACAAAGTATTAAATGAAGATTATGTATTCTTTTTTGTATTGTACGAATGGATAAATGAGATTTATGTCTATTATATCAAATTTTTTTCTGTTTTCTACACTCCGTGCCAAATTATTATCGAGATAACCGTCCAATCAATTCACACAAGATTTTCACACGATGTTGGCAACACTGAGCAATCACTGAAATTTTCGTACTGATCTGCGCAATGTAAACAAATTGGGAAAGCACATTCCCTATTAATTTGTTTAAAACTGTGCCTTTGTTTTTATCTGTTATTATTTGTTTGATTATCTTATTTATTAGATTCTTTTGCTCATAAACATTCACGTTCAACATTAATAAACGTTTTGTTTGCTCAATTCTTGGAATTTTACTAAACCTTTCTAATAATTTGGCTCGCTCAAATCACCGTGCTGATAACAAATATGGCGCCAGTTTGTTTACATTGCGCAGATCAGTACGAAAATTTCAATGATTGCGCAGCTCAGTGTTGCCAACGTTGTGTGAAAATTTTGTGTGAATTGATTGGACGGTTTTTGAAATATTAGAAAAAAGTTATCGCAATAATAATTTGGCACGCAGTGTATATTTAGTTATTGTGCATATGTGTAAATGAAAAGTATGTTTATTCATTAATTGGACATGCAATAAATTAAAAATTTGTGTGTACGCATATTTGTTTTCCCCACTGCATATACACACACACACACACACACACACACATATATATATATATATATATATATATGCCCGCGCACGCGAGCGTGTGTGTGTGTATGTATCACCAAGCATGAAAGACTGTAGAGGCAATGATCACATATACTTATCTTTTATATACGAAAGGATAATCCTATCTAATATTCTGAGTTGCGGGATTCTGTGATGTTTGAGTAAAAATAAGTCATCACTTTGTTGTGGGATTTTACACTTTTGATATATGTGTGAGTTCATTGTGTAGTAAACATTTAATGCTTCTGGGACATTTGTCCCGTAAACAATATTGGCGGAATCATGTGAGCCCGAGTAAAATTATATGCATGTATTGGCAAAAGTAATTAAATGTGTACACAATTGAAATGAAAGGAAAAGACATTGAAACTAGCTATAAAAATGCGCTTGTTGCGTGTAGGTGTGAAACAAGTGTGTATGGTAGACACGTGTGTGCATGTGCGTGCGTGAGAGAGTTCAAAAGTCAACTGATGACCACAATAGCGAACGCACATCCGGAAGAAACATTCTTTATCTACGTTCGGCTACATCTGAAAGCAAGAGGAAAAAGAGAGAAGAATATGCTTGCCTTTTTACAGACTTAAATAGCACTACCTAACAGGCATTATTAATGGAGTCAACTGGGGTAACCCACACCTGTATCAATCGACAATCAGAGTTTCCCGCTGATTTTTGTGTACTGCTCATATAAGCCAATTTCATTTTTGTTCCTTTTATAGACTTTATGTCTATGTTTGTACGAAATGAAGTTTTGAAATCCATGCTTCTTTTGTACTGTGAATTAATAATGTCGCCGAGATCGCAGTCAAAATATTCCTTTTGATTCTACTTCCGATCATGGTTAAAGTGCCTTCAATCGAATCAATCCTATAAATCTTAAATAAGATGATCTAAGATTGGCACTACAAAATCAGAGGAAGATCTTTACCAAATAACAAAAGTCACATCACTTGAAGAATTCCAACAGAAGCAATAACAAAAAATGGTTAGCAAATAATGATATTAACTTTCCCCAATACCAAAATCCAAAATTTGGATCAAAATTCGCATCAGCATTGTATTTTTTTTTTACAGTAAGGTTTCCCCTGTACAACGCCCGGAGACTAATCGAAGTAAGATAAGACGTAGTTTATATGGATAGAATGTTGACTTTAGACTTGAACAGGTTAAGATTGTTTTGATCGGGGAAATATCCGCTTGGGATGCTGTTCCACAGGGCAGTAGATCGCAAGAAGCTGTTTGAGTAGAACTTACTTCTCGCCGATGGAATACTATGGTTTGTTACTATGTAAGTGTCATGTCCTTAGAAACATCGTTTGATTATGATTGATTTGTTTTTTTACGGTTTATCAACCCTTTGCAGGTTATTTAAAACCAGAAAATATTTTTAGATTGTAAGAATTTTTTAGATAACAATGATTTAGTGTTACAAGTCTTACTAATTAACCTATAGCTGGGGGGAGAAGTGGTGGATCCATGCCTTTCTCAAGCGCGTAAGTGAATATACCGAACCCAACTGGAATTGGGACTCGGCACTACGATTAACAATTCTGAAGCGTTATCTATTACACCATCCGCACATCCAAGCTTCTATCACTTGGTATTCCCAAGCGGTCACCCATGTAGGTACTGGCCCAGCTCGACGTTGCTTAATTTCAGTGATCGGGCGGTGTTTCACCGCGATATGACCGTAAGCCTAGAAACAAAGAAAGAGGGATGAACCTTTGTGGAATATAAATCTTCTTATGTGACTGTGAAGGCAGATCTAAAGAAAACTTGAGGCACCCAAAATTTGGTTCTACTGAAGGATACTGAGAATACCACGGATACAATATGTGAGTAATGAGAATTTTTTTACAAAAATAGTTTGTGCGAATGGATGGCGAAGCAGGGTTTGGGAGAGATGGCAAATAGAAAAAAGTTATTAAGGTTTTAAGTTTTTGCAGATAAAAGTTGGCAGGAAATTGTGGAGAGCCATGATCGCCAATGTCCTGAAGGGACACGGAAAATAGAAGACGGAGCATGTAACCAGGCTCAAGTATGAGAGAGGGTGATAACAATGGATTGGATAAGTCTAATTTCCTGAAAAAAATGTTTTAATTTAAATTTTATAAATTTAAACCGACAGTAACGCTGTTTGGCTAATAAATGTTGAATGTTTCCTGTTTGGAAACGGTCAATATCACCATTGTTATCATTACCTTTTTCTACATCGGATTATTCATCTTCGGTGAGGGACAGTAACGGACACCTTTATCGAACGAGCCCCGACTTCCAGGCTTTTGTAGTTTGTCGTATAATGTATGCCGATCGAAAGGAATAACCTATTAAGTGCTCTTTTTTCTAGACCCTGGAGAAAACGGTCAATCTGTCTTTAAGCCCTTTTACTCATTTTTGTCCTCTGCATCTCCAAGGAAACAAGAAGCAATTGAAACGGACGCAGACATTTACACTTTGAATGCGCATTGGATAGAAGTGGTTATCATTTGCATATGCACATTTTAAAAAAATAGAAATAGTTGATATATCATGCCTATTTTAACACAAGGCCATATAAATAGAGCACCCGGTGGGGGGTCGAATTTATTATAAAATCACTCTAATGATTTTTGGAACTCCATTCAAGGCAGCAAGACCACTAAGACACAAAGGATTACAGGGTGTGGAAGAATTAAGAACAGAAACATTAATAATGAGTGAAGAAAGAAGAGAAAAGAATCATAAGAAGGACAGTAGATAGCGATTTAAATTTTTGCAGATTAAAGTTGGCTGGAAAGCATGGAATCTGAAGGGAGTTCCACAATTGAGAAGTGCGAGAAAATAAACTGTTAACATAGAACTTACAGCTACATCTAGACAACTCAACTGTAAATTGATGAGATTTCGACGCCAGCCTAGTACTGTGCTTAAATTCAAAGAAGTCTAAGTACCATAGCGACGATCTCATCCGAACAGTTACCTGGAAAGTCTTTATAGAAAAGGTAAAGTGAGGCAACCTTACAGCAATTGAAAAGTGACTGGAGCCGAGCCACCAGATCAGGACCAGTAATATTGCTGATTCTTCATTGGATTTTGTCAAGGAGCTCAAGGTAAATAGTAGGAGCACCGGACCATGTATAGCAGCAATACATGTATAGCAGCAATACAGTATGGAAGAATGATAGACTTATAGATATGTAAGATAGAGAGAGGAAAACTGTCTCGCACGACACAGTGAACCAACTTTCTTAGCAGCTGACCTAGCAATAGATTCAATTTACTCTTTCCACTTCATGTGAGGAAAGAACGTCAACCCGAGAAGGTACAACGAGTCACTTTAAAATGACTAAGATAAGTAACCACTCATAAATTTATTATTAGGTTGGTGCAAAAAATAATGACGTAATAATGTCGTTTTTGACGTTAAAAAATACGTCAAAAAACGACATTATTACGTCATTATTTTTGCACCAACCTAATAACTTGATTTAGATCTCTTCAAATGGGACAGGAAATATATAAATATATGCACATTGATAATTATTATATGTTTTGTCAGTTAATATCGGACAATGTTTGATGTTAGTGTCCTTGTATGAGATGTAGACCTTACAGCTTCAGACTGCCTAAATCCTCTCGGAGATGATTGTTTATATCACCGCATGTGTCGCAAGTCTTTCTCACGACTGCTAACTGGGTGCAAGTGTGATTTTACTTGCTTCTGCATACGGCTGCCGAGAGTAACTCCAAATCAACCCCATGTCTATTCCGGTGTCATATATATACGAGTTCTATCCGGAGAGTGTTCAATCATTTTTAATAACTACAGAACTGGTTGCGTATCCTCGATGTAATTTCTTAGCCAGTAATAAAGGACCTTACTGCGCATGCTTTAATAGAGACTCTGTGGATATATTCAATCGGCAATGAGATGCCATTGAGTGAATTTGTGTACTGTGTGACTGTCGCGTTAAATCTGGTTTGAAACTTGGATATTCGTCTGCAGAAACGATTCAGAGGAATTAAGAAGTCTTCCGAGAACGACTCAATGAGCGAAATCCAGATACAATTTTGATACCAACGCGTCAAACTCGGTCGGAAATTCCTTCAAATCAATTCACGTTATTGAAGGTCCTTTAACAAGTAGAACCCATGATAAAACAGTCCTTGAGGACTTTAAAAATGCAATGTTTTGACGATCTTCAAAAAAGGAAACAGCACACTCTGCGGAAACTATAGTGGTGTCTCCTCAAACCAAGCATTATTGGCAAGATCTTTGCACGAATACTACTGAATTGAATACTCACCGTGGCAGAAGTGATCCTTCTAGAATCCCAATGTGGTTTCCGGCCTTCAGGTGGCACTGTCGACATGCTCATGCGTGCGACAACTCCAGGAGAAGAGTCGTGAGCAGCAAAAACCACTTATGTTCATTTTCTTGCGTCTCCTGAAGGCCTTCGCCAAAGTCCAAAAAACCAGCAATGTGGGACACTTTTGCCCGCTTTGGCAGTCCGGATTGCTTCGTGTCATTGATCCGTATGCTCCAAGACGGATGGAGGGCTGGATGAAACATCATCCAATCACCGGTGCCCTTAAACAGGATTTGTGTTAGCTCTGACGCTCTTCTTCCTGTACCTCGGCGCTGTGATCAACGAGATCCACCTGGCAGCACTGGCATTGATATCCGATACAGATTCGAAGGCGGGCTCTTCAACATTCTTCGACTTCATTCTCTGACAAAGAGTACCACGCGTGCGGCGAGAATTCCAGAGAATCCCTGCTCTAGCTATATACTTTTCAAAAATATTCTTAAATGGTTAATTCACTTTTTGGACGGACCTTGGATAAACCAGTATTTGACTTGAAATAGTGAGCATTTTCTAGAATTAGTTTATCATCTCTTATCTCAGTGTACCATTTATAGTGAATTTCAGAGTTGACCAAAAGAAGAATTATAACTTCATAAAACAAAATATTTATCATTGCTTACTGTATTAATTCCGAACGGATAGTCCTGCTCCACAGACATTTAAAAATATTTGTGTGGTGCATACATTCGGATGCAGTGAATGCTTTTATTTGTTAGCTGTGGCTTCAAAGGTATAAAAATTGTGATTTTGACAAATCCGACAAGCCTCATTCTGTAATATTCTGAATAAAGAAATTTTTAAAAGGGATTATTGAACTGAATCCACGTCAACACATCAGAGATTTGGCACAGAAATAAAATGGATGCGTCATGTTCCACTGTCTACAAACATCCCAAGTGATCTTTCAAAGAGGGAGTCTGAGTTACTCATGAACTGCGAAAGAACCGAACACAATGTTCCACTATCTGCAGCCATTTTTTTAAAACCAGAAATGCCAATCTTTCATTTTTACATCCCATTATTGCATGTGATGAAAAATGGGTTTTGCGTGTTAAGACAGTTCCAACGCTAAAAGTAGAACTCCATGAGCAGAAATAAATCCTTTGTGTTTGGTGGAATATGAAAAGTCTTGTCCATTCGAAAGGAAGTACAATATTACTGGCAATAAACGTCTCCGTTTATTGCCAGTAACTTGATTGGCTAAAACGAAGCATTATATAGAAAATTCTCTATTTTGGTAAACAGAAGAGATGTTATTGTTGTTGTTGCATACCTACAGATAATAATGGGTATGTCCTACATTCACATAAATACAGTAATAAATACTATATGTTAGTTTCCAGCTGTGCTGGTCAAACTATCTGCCTTTGGACAGAGAGGACCCCAGCCGAGGTTATGTCGAAGGGCGTATTATACGAGGTCTACTGGGAATTTTTTACCAAACCAACGGGCTCGGATACCCCACATTAAATTCGCCCTTGTGTCCCATCTGACCGCGTGGGGCGGTTTGTAGATATCCTGCAGTTGAAGATTCGTCTCCGGCTGTGCTGGTCAAACTCCCTGCTTCCGGGCAGAGAGAATCCCCAGACGAGGCTATGTCTCGTCTCGGGAAACAGTTCCCCGATCCCGTTTTATACGTGGAATTTTTGGCCGTGCCTACGGGCTCGGATACTCCACATTAAATTCGGCCTTGTGCCACATCTGACTGCGTGGGACGATTCGTAGATATCCTGCAGCTGGAGATTCATTGTGGAATTCACTTGACTCACTTCTAGCGGTTGATTACTACTTCGACACACCGCTGTGAATCTTATATGTGTTGTTCTTGTCCTAAGTATTATCGTTCATAACCGACCTTAGTGAGATTATTCTATTCAGTAACCTTCCCTAGGTTTCAAAAATTCTTCGGCGCGACAATGCATGGGTACAGTTTGAAAAGAAACCCAAGAAACAATAATATTGTTACAATAGAAGATTCTTCTACATCTTCCTTACTCACCAGTTTTAGCACATACAGATTTTCATTTGTTTTGATAAATAGAAGATGCCGTAAATGGTCATTCAAACTATTTTTTCAGACAAAACCAAGAGTTCTTTAAACGTGGTATCGAATAGTTGCCTCCTGCTAAACGGCAGTTGTTGAAAATAAAGATTATATTTTTTATTTAATTAGTATTTTAATAACATCTAAATAAATTTAAATTATATTTGCTTTTATATCCTTTCTAGCAAAACGTAATTACTTTCCAAACACACTCATATTTAATCTTTTATCTTTTAAGTTTATTTTCACCCAATCCGCCAAAATTTCCAGACCCCAACTATTCTCAAGCACTTAGTTTTCTTTATGCCTGTTTATATGCACGTCTTATTCGAGATAATTTGACCTAAATTATATGACTGCAAAGCGACGAATAAAAAAGATTACAGCCAAAACTTTTAACGTTAAAAACTCAAATCTGGTTTGAATTTGCGTGTCTCCAGGTGTGTGAGAGGTACTGTATCAGATAGGGTGTCAGCAGAGATTCATTTGAAAGCCGGAAATTGAGTTGAATTCAAGTAGTTCTCAATAGCGCGTCAAAGATAAGGTCTGTCAACCCCCGGCTCGATAACAACTTCTGTGCAGGAGGTTGCCACATCTGATCATAGGTTCCGTGGAAAAATACAAATATCTTTTCGTCTCACCCTCTCTACAGCCTTCATCTTTTTGTCTTATGAGGTCACAGCAATGAAAAGAGATATAAACAACCAAGATAAATGGTTGAAAAAACAAATGTGACCCTTTCATTTTTTTAAATTTTTATTTTTATTTTTTATTTTTTTACGTGTAACGACCCATTTATATTTCTAGTGAAGAATGAACACCTTTCAATCCCCTTAATTCGAAATATTTCAAATATGCATTCGGAGATATACTACTGTACTTGATGGCATATAATATATTTCTTTTAAGCTAGTCACGTTTCCTTATCACCGAGGAGACCCTAAATTTTCTACCGCTTTATCGCAAAGTGTTGATATCAGACACGGAAAGAAAATGAAGGAGAGTTAGAAGAAAGGACTAAACACCAACAGTCAGAAGAGAGAATGCAACGTTATCAGCAAAGGGATCTGCCCAAAATGCAAATTACAAATCGGAGACACCGCAATGAACCAAACACAAAAATTTAACTATCTGGTAAGTTTTCTAATAATGGCTTATTCTTGCTGCACAGGGCCAATGCTTAGTAACTAGAAATTACCAGGCACACATACTGAAAAGAATTGTTAAACCCAAATGTAGATTCTGGGATAAATATCCAGAAACAATTGATCATCTTGTATCAGGTTGAAGAATGTTAGCACTGAATATAAAACCCGGCATGATAGGGTGGGCCGATATCTGCACTGGAAAATATGTAACTTTTACAGGTAAGAAAAACTGCAATAAACTGGTATGAACATCACCTGAAACTGTTACAGAGATGAGAGCTGGAACAATTTTATGTGATATAACAAGAAACCCAGACAAAACAATGAAAGATAATCACCAAGACATCGTGATCAAAAACCACGGAAAGAGAATGTACTTTCTTATTGACATGGTAATGCCTGCAGATTGTAATATATCTTTGAGGATCTTCAAAAATCTATCAAAATACAATGATCTTGAAGTGGAAATCTAAAAAAAATGTGGCACATGTGGATATCAATAATTCCAGTTGTAAAAGCGCTCGGATAGATTGGAAACGGTTCCGATAAACTCACTGAAGGGAATTCTTCATAGCCCAAACCTTGAACAAATACAAAAAAATGCTCATGAATGCAACTCACACCTTGCGAATGGATTTATCTACGTAAAATGTGTTATCTTCTTTTTTTTTTACAAAAATTGATTAGTGGAAAATGTCATGAAGTCATTTCTGATCTTAGGTCTTTGGTTGGGACCCAGAAGGAAATGTGTATACAGCAGAAATCGAAGGAAAAAATAACAATAATTTATAAATTAGCCTTAAAAACAAACATGTATTATTTTCATTTTCATCTAATACAATGTTTTCTGTTTTATTCTTCATAATTTTTCCCATTTATACCTCACCCTATTCTAACCCTAAAAGAGGACGGAAAATGCGACACTGAAATCCGAAGACGTATTGGGATAGCCAAAGATGAATTTCAAAAGCTAAGCAAAGTATTAAGAGATAGAAAAACTTCGTTAGAAACAAAGAAAAGGGTACCGAAATGTTATTAGGTTGGTGCAAAAATAATGACGTAATAATGTCGTTTTTTGATATATTTTTAACGTCAAAAAACGACATTATTACGTCATTATTTTTGCACCAACCTAATACGTGATATCTGACCTACTGTATGGCAGTGTATACTGGACAATTTTCTCAAAGATGAAGAAAAAAACTTGAAGTAACAGAAAAATGGCTCTACAGAAGGATGCTGAGGATACCACGGACCAAACATATTAGCAACGATAACGTTTTAGAGAAACTGAAAAAAAAAGGAAACTTACACTTAACATCAAGAAGAGACAGTTGAAATTTCTGAGGCACATAATAAGGAAAGACGGCTTGAAAAATTCGATACTCACAAGGCAGATTGAAGCCAAAAGGGAAAATGTAGAGAGCCATGATCTTCTACGTCCTAATGGGACACAGCACATAAAGAAAGAGTGAACGACCGCACTCACAATTCGGCTCCCTGGCTTGAACGTCTACTGGGATTAAAGCTAACCTCATACGTCAAGTGGAACTCGTATATACGAAACATCGCTAAAGGTGCAGGGAACATTGTCGGTTCCTTGAACCGCTCCAGAAAGGATCTTACTCCTTCTGACATGCTCTATCTTTACAAGAGCCAGATCAGATCAAAAATAGAGTATTGATGTTATATCTGGGCTGGAACGAACCCAATACCGACTATACAGAGTTCAAAATCGTCTACACAACCTTATAGGTGAGAGGTTATTTTCCATCCTATAACCCCTTTCCCCGTTGCTAACGCTTCCGCTACTCTATCGATATTTCCATGGCAAATGTTCAAACAATGACTTTCCTGAATTCCCCTGGTTCAAACCCCCACAGCTAGAACTCGTCATGCTACGTACACAGTATCGATTCATCCACATCCCCTTCGTATTCTATCAAGAAGGAGGACGTTCCACTCAGACAGCTTCTCCTCCAGAAGTGTTACTTTCTGGAACTGGCTCCCTAGAGAATTCTTCTCTGCTCTCTTCAAGTCTAGGTTTAACCATTATCTTTGCAACATATCTTCATAATATGAATTTATTTCCTCCCTTTAAGCCCTTGCAAATTTCAAAGGAAAGCCGGAAGAAAGGACAAACCATCAATTGTACGGAAACAGAATTTATAGTCATTAGCAAGAGTCACAAATTACATATCGAAGACGCCAAAATCAAGCTGATACAGAAATTTAACAATCTGGGAAATGTTATAATAGACGAGGGAAAATGTGACACCAAAATCCGAAGGCGCATTGGGATAGCGAAAGATGCCCTCCAGAAACTAAGCAATGTATTAATAAACGGAAAAATATATTTTTTATGAAGCTTTTGTAGGTTATCTATAGCAGAAACATATTTTTCGATTCCAAGATATTTTGCGAGTTGATATGTCCCGGAAAGGGATATATTTGAACGAAGTAGGTAAGTGGTTTTGGCTACTATAACCAAGTAGAATACGGTAGCAGTAATCGACTGGTACGCGTCATAGTCGCAGGTAAGAAGTGTAGATCAATGGCATAGTCCAATAGGCGTCGTTATAGACTTAGCTCTCAGACTAAGGCTCTTGACTCTCCTACACGTCCGTCGGTATTTATGACGGACACCAGCCAATCACACTCTAGTGAGGGGGAACACAGGTGTATGCATATTCCATTATATCACGAGCGAATATTGATTGTATTAACACATTTTTGGAGATAATAACGCTTCCAGATACAAGTCCTACAATTTCATCCATAGCTGGCAAGGAGAGAAGAAGTGAACTCATAGCTAAGGGTGTTTGCGCGTAAGCAAATGTAACGAACACGACTGGAATTCTACTCTCCGATTTCTCATTTCGAGTCATTATCCATTAGACCATCCACACATCAAAGCTTACAGCACCTGATATTCCCAATCAGTCACCCATCTGACCAGGCTTGACGTTGCTTAATGTAGGGGATCGGTCGGGAACCAGTGTTTTACCGTGGTATGGTTGTAGGCCTAGAAACGAAGAAAAAGTGATGCACGTTTGTGTAAATCAATCCTCCGATATGACCGTGAAGGATGGACAATTTCCTCAGAGATGTAAAGGAGACTTGAGACACCCAAGAGGTGGTTCTACTGAAGGATACTGAGAATACCAGACATGTAGCATATCAGTAACGATGATTTTCTAGGAAAACGGAAACAAAAAGAGTTTATGCCAATGGATGGCGGAGAAAGGTTTGGGAGAGATGGCAAATAGACAAAAGTTATTGAGAGCTACAAAGGACAGGAAATTGTGGAGAGCCATGATCGCCAACGTCGTGAATGAACACGGCACATAAAAGAAAATCTGGCGTGTGTTTGGTGTTATTTGAGTAGTATTGTTGTTTCGTGCGTTGACGGGTTCGCACCAAGTATCGGGTGACAGAGCACAAAGAAGAAGAAGAAGAAGAAGAAGAAGAAGAAGAAGAAGAAGAAGAATACAGAATATCACTACGATTCTTTGGCTTAATACAACTTTCGCTAGTTCGCAAACTGCATGAATTTAAACGTGCTACTTAATTGGCATCTCTGTCCCACCCTTTTAATGTCGGGACTGTTAAATGTAGCCGTCTCTTCTACTCCAATAGCTTCATGTCTCGCACTTCTTGCCTGTGGAACTCCCTTCCTTTTATTTGCTTCCCTAATAGCTATAATCTTCAATTATTCAAATGCAATGTTAATCGACATCTTCAAATGCATTGATTTAATTCTCCGTCCTTCTCTTTATCCTTTTCTCTTTTACGCCTCTTTACTCTTGCTCCCACTCTCTGTAACCCCTTGCATGGTAGTGGCACTCCCGCCTTACTTGGGGTGAAATGCTTAAAAAATAAAAAAAAAAAGGAGGAGAATAATAATAATAATAATAATAATAATAATAATAATAATAATAATTTATTAGGGCGAAGATGTATTGAAAGTGCACTAATTTTCGAATTTTCCAGAGTCAATTTACATTCTGTATCATACAGCATATCTCCTTTCCAGAAAAATAAACTACTGCTATTGCAGTGTGGAATATTTAAAAGCAATAGAGATTTTAAAAATCAACAAAAAAAAACTGGTCACTTAATTAAGTACACGTGAACAAATGCTATTTAATGCAGTTTTTTTAATCAGTAAATGACATAGCAGCAATTTAATAGAAACCGACATTTAAACATGGTTATGGCGACTTGCTGAATTCCATTTCATGCATTAGTATGAGAAAAATGAGAGAAAAAAAGTTATTTGAACGCTGAATGCAGTATGGACGTTGGTACTAGACAAAGTGGTATGATTACTTTTTTCAGAATGATGATTCAGTAGAATTTTAACAGACAACCGCAATGGATTGACAGAGAATTATCAGAAGAAAAAAATTCCACTGAGTAGAAATTCTGTAGACGAAAACGAAAGTATACTGGAAAACACGCAGCTTGTCGAACCTTGAAGCAGATGGGCTACAGCAGCAGAAGATCAGGCCGTGTGACACTGCTGTCAGATAAGAAAAAAATGGAGCTACAATTCGATAAGAATCATGTCAATTGGACAACAGAAGATCAGGAAAACATAGTCTCGATTTCTGCTACGATATTTGGATGATAGGACTACAATTTGGCTTGTATGAAAAGTTAAGGCTTGTGGGAGTGGTGTAATGATATGGCATTTTCTTGACGTACATTGGGAGCCTTGATATCAATAAAAGATCGTTTAAATGTCACAGCCCACCTGGGTATTGTTGTTAACACAATGCCTAAATTTATGAGTACAGAATACCCATCCTCTGATGTCCACTTCCAGCAGGATAACGCACTATGTCATTAAAAAAAATAATTGCAGACTGCTTCTGTGTGGCATACAGGGTCTTTGGAACTCATTCCTATCGAGCGCCTTCGGGACATGGTGGAAAAGGAGATTCGAATCCTGGATTTGAAGCCATAATAAAAGCATGGATCCAAATTACGAGTCCTTATAGAACATCGTCGAATCCATGCCAAGAAGAATTAGGGCTGTTCTAAATATTAAAGGCGGCCCAAACCAGTTCTATACTTAATATAAGAATATATCCAATAAAGTGACAGGTGAGTTTATGTTGTTGATTCAAGACTTAATGTTACGATAGTGTCGAAGTCAAGCTATGATATCTGAGAAAAACGAAAGCAAAAAAAAAAAACGAATGAAGCGGAATTGCAAACTCCATATCTGATACTTACTTGCACCTTTGCTTAAACATCAGCTCTCGAAAATGACAAATTATTATTATTATTATTATTATTATTAATAATAATAATAATAATAATAATAATAATAATAATAATAATAATAAAGCGAAAAAAATTTTTAAATAGCCCATTTATAAAGAAAACAAAAATCTTTGAGAAACACAACTTCATTATGAAGGAAATAGATGAAAATACTCAACCAACAAACGCAAATGAAATCATTTTTTAAAAAGCAGGAATGCCAAAATATAAGGGTTAAACAATTAAAAGAACAACCCTACATGGCCAATATGCAATCAGAATTAACGATGCCGATGCAGACAAACAAAACCCATCAGTGGTTGAAGAATTCAGGGTTAAAAGTAGAGACGGAGGCATTTATAACGGCTGCACAGGATCAAAGTCTATTTACCAGAAATTACCAAGTAAATATAATAAAGAATTGTACATACTTAATATGTAGATTATGTGAACAACATATTGAGACTACTGATTACTTAGTTCCTAGTTGTCCAATCCTAACACCGAAGAGATACAAAGAATGCCATGCTAGTTTGGGCAGTATATTTACTGATAGAGAAGTCAGTATTACAGTGCAACACCTGCTGAAAATGGTATGAACATAACTCACAAACAGTCAAAGAAAGTCAATATTGTCGATCACTTTTAGGATCATTCATACTGACATATAAACGCTAATAAACCAGATAATGTTATTAAAGCATACAAACAAATAGTACTGTTTCATAGATATGATAGCGACATCAGATAAAAATATATTAAAGAATATGACAAAATAAGTAACTAACTGAAAAAGATGGCCCCTTCAAATTACTGTTATTATTGGAGCCTTGAGTATGATAAAAAATATTGTCAAATAGTATTAACAAAATGTCTGGTAGCCCTTGATTACAAAAGAACTTTTATATAATTGCACTCTGTGGAACTGTTCATCTACTCATGTAATGTTATTGGTCTTGACCTGGCATCTCAGCTTCAGTCACTTTCCAACCGCTGTAATGTAGCGTCCCTCTGACTTTTCTATAACTATTTTCATGTAAAACTGATGAACTTTCCTCTTCAGTAGAGACTCTGAGGTATTGTGGTGGTTGTAGTAAGAATGGTAAGTAACAATGTGTTGTATTAATGTAAAGTAACTGTTGTACATTTGGGTCAGTAATTGTGACTAGCTAAATTTAATTATAAGACAGATGAAGGCCGGCTTTACCCATCCCCCATTTTTGTTCTTGTGCCACATTTTTCTATTTTACACAAAATAAATATTACTTTTCCTTTCGGTACCTCGACTTTACGCATTTAAGAGCAGTACTGGATTGGCAGCTAGGTCTCATCATTTTACATTTGGACTTTCTAGATGCAATCGTATGTTTTATGCTTACAGTTTCTTCTCTTATACTTCTCGCTTGTAGAAGTCTCTTCCGGTTTCTTGTTTCCCAGTCAACTTTGATCTTCAAAGATGTAAATGCAATGTCAATCGTTGCCTTTTGTCTTCTTAATTCCTGTTCTTTTATTGTTCTCTTCGCTTGATTTTTCTCATATTCTCTCACACTCAGTAAAATAACAATGATAATAATATTTCAACTTTGGTGATGTCTGGTTCTGTGGCCTCAAGGATGCGGTCTGTTCCGATGTTGACATCCCATAAAATCGTTTTCATTCACCTCTGATTGGTGGTGGTAATCGAAAACGGCCAAGTGAAGATCTCATGAGATTTCAACATTCAAACAGACCGCATCCTTGGCATAACCGTCGTTGGAAAAAAAATGCCTCCTCATCAATGTGGCTATTCCTGGTGACCCTAAAATTTCAAAGAAATTGAAAAGCTTAAAAAGTTCACTGGTCTCTGGATTGTTATCATTGGGACACTGGAGTCTATACCACCACATATAAAGATTGACATTAAGAAAATTGGAATAAAGCATAGTTACCGATCGCTTCAGAAGTCTGCGTTGTACTGCACATATTCTGCGTAAAGTGCTATCTACTTGAGGTCATAAGAGTTAATGGAGAATACCCATAATGCAAGATCTCCGGTGGAAAACGAAAAACCATGTGGAAGAGAGGATAATAATAATAATAATCTACACCAAGTTGGTCTCTCATAGCTTCTGATCATAACTGACTGGTGATGTAAACATGTAAAGTTTTTGTCGTGGAGAATTAAGATGGGCTACAGTATTACAGATTTGATGGTCAGTTGCCTGACCGTAACCAATTGGGCATGAGCTTACGTCTACATCACGCTAAAACACCGTACGATCGACGAAGTTAAGCAACGTTGAACCTTTTCAGTACCCATATGGGCGACTGCTTGGGAATATCAGATGCTGTATAAATCCACTTCTTCCCCCAGCTATGGGTTAATAAGTAATCCGTGTATCACTAAATCATTATAATCTCGAAAATAAAATAAAATAGAAATTGCGTACAAAATATTTAGATTTCGGCATTAAATAACCCATACAGGTGTTGATATGCCGTTAAACAAAAACAACCAAATGGACATGTCCCTGACTGTCTGACGCTCAGGGTAACACAGTATATGAGTGAGAAGAGTGCGGGAACAACGTGGTCGAGTGTCAAGAGTAACGCTTTTTCTAGCTTGAACGATGAGGCAGCCAAGGGTACTTGAGAGTTACACCTAGATGCTTGAGAGCAACCTCGATGAGAGACCGTGTAAGTGGACTAGTTTAGTCGGTCTGAAGATATTTCTAATTATGACCCACCTGCAAGCTCACTTTACTAGCATTCTTCTGTCTCTCTCGGTATTAATAATAAAAAAGCGCTTGTTATACCCTTACCAGACTGGCTGTCATTATGGAAATATTGAGCTTCGTATCCGTATTCTAATGAATAGAGCGCACAGCGGAATTAGGCCAGAGATAGAACAAAAACAGTACGGGTTCGTTAAAGACACCGGAACAAAGAACGCGATATTCATGTTCAGGTTATATTACCCGAAAGAGCAATACAAAGGCAGAAGGGCGTGCACTTATGTTTTATAGAGTACGCAAAGGCGTTCGACAAAGTACGCCACAAAGATCTGTTGGAACTGCTTGGCAATCTTGATATATTAGGGAAAGATATTAGAATAATAAAGAACCTATACTGGCAGCAAACGGCTCGCATGCAGATAGAGAATGAGTTGAGCAGATATACAAAAATAGAAAGGGGCGTAAGGCAAGGATGTGTTTTCTCATCGGACTTATACAGCGAGGCAATTCTGAGAGAACTGGATATCCTACCAGGATTCATCATTTGCTGCCACAACTTTAACTTAAGATACGCAGATGACACAGTGCTCATAGAAGACACGGAAAAGAAATTATAAAACCTTCTACAGAAGGTAGTGAAGAAGAGCGAGAAGAAGGGACCTAGCATAAACTACAAGAAGACAGAACGCATGTTCATTAGTCAAAAGATGACCCCGAAATGCGATTTACAGGTCGGGGACACTAAAATCAAGCAAGTGCGGAAATTTAAATATCTGGGAAGTGTTCTAACAGGACCCGGTAAGTTGAACGTAGAGATCCGAAGACGTATTGGGGTTACTAACGACGCATTCCAAAATCTAAATAGAGCATTACGAGACAGGAGGATTTCGTTTGTAACAAAGAAAAGAGTACAGAACTACTACGTGATATATGTACTCCTTTATGGCAGAGAATGTTGAACGGTCTCCTCAAAGATGAAGAAGAGACTCGAGGCAACGGAATTATGGTTCTACAGAAGGATGCTAAGAATACGATGGACCGGACACGTGAGAAACAGTGAAGTTTTGGAGAGGATGCAAGCAAGGAGGAAGAGGCAGCTGAAATAAGAAAAGCGGGCTTAGAGAATCTGATACTCACAGGGCGGATAGAGGGAAAGAGAGACAAGAGAAAGCAACGTGGATGGTAGAACAGGGTTTGGGAGAAGTAGCAAACGGACAAATCATATTGAGAGCTACAAGGGATAGAGACAAGTAGAGAGTCGTTATCGCCTACGAAAATGATTGAACGTGTACCATTTTTTACAGAAAGTCAATTTTGATCTAAATCACACATAGCGGAATTTTATTATTTCTAGTGGAACATTATCCCAATCGAAATAGACAGTGTTAGACACTAAAAGTACCCGTGAAAATTTCTGATGGATCTTAATTCTTCAGATGATGATTTAATAAGCTACGACAATAAAATATCAGTAGAAACTCCCTATCGTATCGTTAAATATTTGAGCTTAACAACTTTAACAAAATATTGCAATAACAATCATAAATATGAATGCTAGTCGTTATTTTAAGAAGTAAGGGGGTACAAATGAAGAGATTTGAAATTAACACCTTTTTTCCATTTCACTGAAGCAGACGTTAAACACTTCTATTTATTTTCCCTTTTTTTCTTTCATTTTCTCACTTTAAACAAGTAGCGTATTTGATGTCTTTAGTATTCTCACGCGATCAAAACGAAATAGACCATTATTTATGAGGTATTATCAGGAAACATTAAACACTTCTTTCTTTCTTTCTTTCTTTTTTTTCGCTGAAACCAAACAGCGTTTCAGATATGTCTTGTCTTTTCACCTGATCAAAGCAGAATAGTCATTTATTTATGAGACATTGGTAGGGGGTAACGGCCGTGCGAACTAACGAAGAGTCGGACAAGCACAATTATCATATAATAATAATAATAATAATAATAATAATAATAATAATAATATAACATGCCTAGTATACCCTTATCAAACCAGGTCGCGTGGTGTGCATATTGGTCTTAGTCTATATTCCTAGCTCATTTTGTTGGCGTTCTACTCTCTTACTCAAAGTTCGTTATATTCAGTTACAAACAAATACTCTTGGGCAAGGTCTTAGTTCATATACTCCCCCTCAATCAGGCATTGTCTAAATAGTAGGACACGTATCTGAAAAAAAATCATTGTTATTCTCAAAAAAATTTTAATACAATATTCAGTCGTAAAAAAGAATTATTCTTACAATTCAAAATATGTTTCGGCTTTAAATAACCCACAAAGGGTTGATAAACCGTAAAAAAAATAAATCAATTTATCTTCCCTCTCCCTCAATAATAATAATAATAATAATAATAATAATAATAATAATAGAATTGAGACTATACAGTTCATATCATTGTTGAGATCTATACGTATTCTAAAAAGGCGATATAATTTGACTTGCTGTTACTTCATCCTCTACGCTGGCCACACGATATGAACGTGCAATAATAATAATAATAATGGAAAGAAAATAATGAAAAACCAAGCAAGCCATCACAAAAGGCGAATGTGTTCAATTTAGTCGTTGGCTCAGTGTTCCCATAAGTGGCTGGCCAACAAGCAGTCGCCAAGCCATAGGACAACGTGTAACTTAAGCTACCTGCAAGTGGACACGTTAGTGTTTGTTTTAATCACTGATTAATTGAAGTGGCCGTATGCTGAAGGTAGACTCACACACGCACTGGGTCAGCGACCGCACGTCACTGACAGCACTAAAACATGAAACCTTTCAGTAATTTTTTTTTTTTAGGCATAAGGCTAAAGCAATAACCATACGATCACCTCTTGCCAAAAAACCCCTCACCAACCAAAAAGCTTCAATTTTATAACAAAGCCTGCATGTCTTGTGGATGTTTCAAGGCGCAGATGACTATTGTTTCCTCTCACACAATCATTTCTCCACAACTTCAGAACAAAGCTTATCAGAAAGAAAATGAAAGGCTATTTAATTCTGGTCGGCATTTCATATATTTCAAGGTAATGTGTTTCTTCAAAGAATGACAGCAATAAAAAAAAATAGATCCCTGTACAGTTTCTATAAATACTTTCAGGGCAAATGTTCGGGTGAGCTCTTGCTACTTAGACATTTTGAATTTAAGTGCACTACTAGAATGGCGACGAAGTTTCACCAATTTACAGTTGAATTAGCTAGATGTAACCGTAGGTTCTATGCTAACAGTTTCTTTTCTCGCTTATGGAATTCTCTTCCGTTCCCATGCTTTCCAGACAACTTTTATGTTACTTAATGTGTCCATTTGTTGCGTGTTTGGAGGATTTTTGGCTTCAGGATCGCCTGCCGGAATAGTACTGTTCCGGTAGGGTCTCTTGGGTGAACAAGTATGATGTTGCAAGACCTGAAACTTGTCATGACCCCAAGTCATAACATCACTGACGAGGCGATCCTGCACACTCGTTGGTGTGTTTTCATAACAAAATCTTCAAAAATTGAAATGCAATGTCAATCGCTTTCTACCGTCCTCCAGATTACTCTTCTTTTGTTCTTGCTCCTTAGTAAAGTTTCTCATTTCTAAATTTTCCACACCAGTAATCCCTTATAACTTAGTGGCTTTACTGTCTTTGGCGTGAAACCGATTTGCTTTTGCTCTCTCTCTCTCTCTCTCTCTCTCTCTCTCTATATCTATATATATATATATATATATATATATATATATATATAGTTGGATTGATATGTGAGTTTGTGACCCTGGGTTTCACGCTATTTGCGATCGTCAGATAAACTGATTAATTTAAAAATTTTGGATTTATATATGGTTGCGTATATCGGTGTTTTTGTGGTAGTGGCAGGAAAAATTGTCGGAACGCCACTCATAAGTACGCGAGAAAACCCAGGGTCACAAACTCACATCAATCCAACTAAATATGTTAGCTCTATCACTGATATTGAACACTTTCCAATAAGTACCGCGCATATATAATATATAAATAATATATATAAAAAATTGCATATATATATATATTTACATACCTACACATTATATATATATATATATATATATATATATATATATATATATATATATATATATATATATATATATATATATATATAGTTTCTACATAAGTAAAAGGTATGCGTCAAAAAGAAAGTAATTTTGTTAATACACTTATGAGCTAGAAGATATCCTGAGAGGTTACTCAAAAGTAAATAGTAGTTGACTGGTTCAGATTTTGAAAAGATGTCTTCTGCTTTTTCACTGCAAAAAAAAAAAACAATGGTGATAAACTTGGCATCCAAAGACGCATTGAACAGTGATGGTAGGTCCGCTTATAATGGAATCTAAATGATCTGGGGTATAATCACAAAGTTATAAATTCATGAAAATAATCTTGTTGATTTACAAGAATCATTAGTTCCTACTCAAGCGATAAAGAATAGCTGGCTTCATCTAAAAAGCGTTTTCTCAGAGAAAATGTAACCAACAAGCATACACACGAATGGAAATATATATATCTGAATATATAATTTGAAAAAAATCAAAAAATGTATGTGAAAAAAATATATAAAAAAAAAACAATAAACTATATACATACATTTTAACTCGCGAATTATGACACCTGTTTCATGGCCCCGATTCTAGACTTTTCCCTTTACATACAATTTTTTTTATTTACGTTTATTACTATTATTATTATTATTATTATTATTTCGATTTCTGCCATGGTCACACTACCTACCGAGTCTGTGGGAAGACCTAAGACACGTGGTGGTGTGTTGTTATGGCTACAGTTTATGATTTGTTTTTCTAACTTCCATAACATCACTAGCGTTACATTTATCAAGACAAGTTTTGTATTTCTCTTAAGCTGGAATTTCCAGGGATTTTTTCTATGTGTTGTTGTGTTCCTTTTTTTTTTTATCATTCCAAGCGCATCTACTATGATTGGTACTATTCTTATTTTCAATATTCACATTTTTCCTTTTTCGATTCCTTTTTTCTATTTATTATTATTATTGTTTTTTATTGTATACACATTTCCAACCATTGACCTAAGTTCAGAAATGGCTTCATGACATTTTCCACTGATCATTTTTGTAAAAAAAAAAAAAAAAAGAAAAGAGATTACACATATTTTACATAGAAAAAGCTCTTCATAATGCGTGACCTGTACTTCTTGTGAGTGCAATTTTTAGTATTTCTTTCGGGCATGGGCTACCAGGAATCCCTTCAATGAGTCTATCGAAACCTTTTCCAATCAATCTGAGGGCTCCAACTACAATTAGAATTATTGATTTTCTCATCTGCCACATTTTTTAGATTTTCATTTCAAGGTCCTTGTATTTTAATAGTTTTTAAAGATCTTAAAAAATCTATTATAATCTTCAGAGACTGCCATGTCAATAAGAAAGCACATTCTGTTTTTTGTAGTCTTTGATCACGATGTCTGGGTGATTAGCTTTGATTGTTCTGTTTGTTTGTATTGTAAAGTATCACTATTATTATTATTATTATTATTATTATTATTATTATTATTATTATTATTATTTACGCCATATTTTAAGCTTGTGGATCAGTTTACGGTGTAAATGATTTTCATAAAAGCCGGAACTTATGAGAGAAGCAAAAGAAAGCATCTCATATTACGTTGTAGAAGGGGAAAAAGACTGATTCAGGTGTAAAGGAGTTAGATGATCAGTACACCTTGAAATAAATTTACGTTTTTATTTGAAATGACAGAGAGTTTGTTTTGTAAACACTTGAAAAGATAATTTGAAAATGATAAGAAGGTCCTAAAAATAAGTGAGCTAATTAGTATAGATAATAGAAATACAGTTCGCGCACTTAAACACACAGGTGCATATAAATGAAACTTAAAGTTAATAAAACTGAAACTGAAAATATATCTTGCTCTTTACCAGAGAACTGGAGAAGTTACGGAACATTGAGGTAACAGTCGTATCAGACGTTAACAGGTGACGGGGTTTGATTCGGTTTTATTTCTGCTTAACGGCCCTTCAACCACTCGAGGGTTATTTATGGTTAAATAAAGGTTTCGAATCCTGGTTGTTAATGTAATATGTGGATCAGTGATAGTTTTGGGTACAAGTTATTTTTTATTCAGTTTCTGATACAAATTGGTTATTAGAGTTTGCATTGTTATTTTTAGGAGGGTGGGGGGCGTCTTTATGAAGTCCAAAGTGGTCGTTTTCATTTTTTTTAGTTTTTAAAATATATTAAAGGATTTATGTTTTATATTTTATTTTTATATTTTATTATATTATTTATATTATATATTTTATTTTATTATATTATTATTTTATTATATTATATTATTATTATTATTTTATTTTATTATATTATTATTATTATTTTATTATATTATATTATTTTATATATTTTATTATATTATTTATTTTATTTTATTATTATTTTATTTTATTATATTATTATTTTATTATTATTATTATTATTATTATTATTATTATTTTATTATATTATATTATTTTATATATTTTATTATATTATTAGGTTGGTGCAAAAATAATGTCGTTTTCTCACATGGTAACATATGTGAGAAAACGACATTATTTTTGCAAAAACCAAATATTTTATATATTTTATATACTTTATTATCTTATTTATTTTATTTTATTATAGTATTATTTTTATTTTATTTTATTATATTATTTTATATATTTTATTATATTATAAGGTTGGTGCAAAAATAATGTCGTTTTCTCACATAGCAACATATGTGAGAAAACGACATTATTTTTGCACAAAACTAATATTTTATATATTTTATATACTTTATTATCTTATTTATTTTATTTTATTATATTATTATTTTATTTTATTATAATATTATTTTTATTTTATTTTATTATAGTATTATTATTATTTTATTTTATTATATTATTTTATATATTTTATTATATTATTTTATATATTCTATATATTTTATTACATTATTTATTTTATTTTATTATATTATTATTTTATTTTATTATATTATTATTATTATTTTATTATATTATATTATTTTATATATTTTTTCTATTATTTATTTTATTTTATTATATCATTATTTTATTTTATTATATTATTATTATTTTATTATATTATTTTATATATTTTATATATTTTATTATATTATTTATTTTATTTTATTATATTAATATTTTATTTTATTATATTATTATTATTTTATTTTATTATATTATTTTAGATATTTTATTATATTATTCATTTTATTTTATTATATTATTATTTTATTTTATTATATTATTATTATTTTATTTTATTATATTATTTTATATATTTTATTATATTATTTTATATATTTTATTATATTATTTAATTTATTTTATTATATTAATATTTTATTTTATTATTTTATTATAATTATTTTAATATATTATTTTATATATTTTATTATATTGTTTATTTTATTTTATTATATTATTATTTTATTTATTATGTTATTATTATTTTATTTTATTATATTATTTTATGTATTTTATATTTTATTTATAGTTTTATATTTTATCTTTATATTTTTTTATAAGTATATTAAATGATTTATGTTTTGTAGTTTATGCTTTATATTTTGCTATAAAGTTTCTTTTCCTTTAAGAAGTTAAGGATATTGTTTGGTTTAGTGTTTTGAAAAAATTCTTTTGCTTTGTTTGTTTGACAATATTTTGTTCGAGTTTGACGGAGACGATGACAACTTATGTGTATATGTGAGAGGTACTTGACATCTATTGTATGATGAAGGAATTTCATTTTTTTAATGGATGTCAGTATGTCACATGTGCATGTTCTATTCGGAGTCTAGATAAAACTATTTTTATTTTCTTGAAACAGGATACTAGTTGTAAAGAACCTTAGAATTTTGATTGATTCATTTGTTTATTACGGCTTATCAACCCTTCGTTTGTTACTTAAAGCTGAATTTTTTTTTTTTTTTTTTTTGGTTGGTGAGAGGATTGCAAGAAAACTTATTTATTTTGCGAGTGAATATTCAATATTTTTTTCATATAACAATAATTTTTCTAGATACTAGACCTACTATTTAATCCATAATTTGGGAAGAAGAGATGAATTCATACCTTACCCAAGGGTATTTGCTCGTAAGTGAATGTAATGATCTCGACTGGAACTCATAACTCTCCGATATCCATTATACAAGAATCTTAGAAAAAAGCTGAAGAAACATGAAAACTGAGACTATCCAGACGTTATCATACTGAGAATTGTTTAGGATTCTGTGTTTAGAGATCTAAAGTATAAAGAGGACTCGCTAACTTTGGGATCTGGTGACGCCGCAAATTGCCAAGTTGAGAAAATCCGAACAATGTGATACGGTTGTATATTTGAGGAGACTTACTTTCATTCAATCTCCAATGATACCATTCGATATTTGATGCAGACCCGTAAACGCATGCAACAATAATGCTACTCTAATAACACCAACATACGCGAGATCTTTTTTCTATGTGCCATGTCTATTTACGACGTTGACGATCACGGCTCTCCACAATTTTCTGTCCATTGTAGCTCTTAAAAAAATTACCGTTTTGTCATCTATCCTAAAACTTGCTCCGACATCCATTTACTCGAGCTCCCTAGATAGATTATGCATTGCTTCCCTCTGTCCCTCTTGCCTTAAATCTGTCCTGTGAGTATCAAATTTTCCAAGCCCTCTTTCCTCGCTATGTGCCCCAGAAATTTCAACTGTCTCTCTTTGATGGTAAGTATAAGTGTTATTTTTGTTTCCATTTTCTCTAAAACTTTGTCGTTTGCTCACATATTTGGTCCATGGCATTCTCAGCATCTTCCTGTAGAATCACATTCCTGTTGTTTCAAAGTTTCTTTATTCATCTGGGAAGAGATTGTCCAGCATTAATGTCATATAGGATCTTTTTGCATGAATGCAAGTATCCCAAAGGACTCTCTCCTTGGAGCAAGCTAGTCCCTAATTTACATCAACGAGCTTCTTGGTGGCATCACTTCTCAATTGGGTATCTGTGCTGATGACACAAATATTTACTCCTGTTTAATTTTTGACATCCGAGAAAAGATTAATATTGATCAAACCACGATATTGCTGAGGTCTGCGAGGATACGGAGTTTGGTGCTGAAGATTTGGCGAAATTTGATATCATTCTTTCTTCAGTGATTATAATGTAAACATGCTAACCGTCATTTCTACTTTAACAGTTTGTTTTCTCGCACTCCCCTCCTGTGGAACTCTCTTCCAATTTCTTGCTTCCCTGATAACTACAATCTTCAAAAATTTAAATGCGACGTCAATCACCATCTGTATTCTTGGAGCTTGTTCCTTTTTTGCCTTTTCCTCAATCTCACCATTTTCAATCTTCTCAATCTCATTCACTTTCCCTCCCTGTAACCACCTTGCGTCTTAGTAGCATTATCGCCTTGGTTGGGGTGATAAAACGATGACTTACAATAAATATCCCGTTCAGATCCAAAGATTTACATGTCAGTTGAGTGGCCTTAACCAGTTCGGTATATTCCCATTTGGGCGGACGCACTGTGTATCTCTGATCATGAGTGGGAATAGCGAGGACGCACCATGGCTGGATGCCGAGAGAGTGGTTTTGTTTTAGGTTTGAATAATGAGGTAGCCAAGGTAAGTTGGGAGTCATATTTAGATAAGTTTCAATGCCTTCAGTCGAAAAGAGTATGAGAGTACTGAATTACCTGATTTGAAGCTATTTCATAAATGGCAAATGCTGACCGTCTGGGGGTTATTTCCAACAGCAAGGTTATATGCTGCTTTTATCAAAACCTCTCACTAAATCGCGCATTGACTCTCAATAATAATAATAATAATAATAATAATAATAATAATAATAACAATAATAATAATAATGTGAATTCAGCATTAAGCTAGATACAATGTCACGACAGGGTAGGAACAGTTATAACCTGGGAATAGTGCAAACGGCTGGGTCTCGATTAAGCAAACAAATGAGATTAGTACAAAACTACAGAAAACTATTTAAAAAATAAGAATAACATAACCTCGGGATTTAACACCCAGACTGATCTCAAAACCAAAAGCGAGAACAACGTATTTGAGAGTCGTAAAAACCTAACTGCACTTTCTTCTACTCGAAATTAGAGTCAGCGGCTGTCTGTTACAGTTTCATAAAATCAAGTGCGTGGGTCACTTCCTAACAAGTGGAAGTTCGCCTTAAACAAATTCACGCTATCGGCAATTTCTTCTACTCCGATGGCGTGAATTTCTTTAAGGTGGACCTCAACTTACCAGGAAGTGACCCACGCACTTGATTCTATAAAATGTGAGAATGTAGCAACACTTTGTAAGAAGCTGTTCGAATGCAACTTCTTTCTTACCAATGGAATACAAAGGCAGTGAGGATAATTCACTCCCTGCGTAAAAGGCATGGCAGGTCTTAGCTGCAAAGGTCTGAACTGGTGGGAACTAGGAAATATGGTTCGTTTGAACATTTTCCGTGGAAATAGTGAGTTAGTGCCAAGAAGTGACCCACACATTTGATTTCATGACCTTCCTCTGCGGTAAATATATTAGGTTGGTGCAAAAAATAATGACGTAATAATGTCGTTTTTTGACGTATTTTTAACGTCAAAAAACGACATTATTACGTCATTATTTCTGCACCAACATAATAGAATGAAACGCGCAGAATCCAGTTATGAAAGTGCAACGGACTTCCGCCAATGTCCGTCATCCGCTGGTTCAGCCGTTGAGATCTGGTGTAATCATCATCCGCCTGTTCCGCCGTTTGGGTCTCTGGGGTTAGTTGCTCTTAGTTTGGGTCCTCATCTTCGACCTTGCCGCCAGGGGTAGCCCTACCAGGAGCTTAGAACTCACGACGGCACCGTTCTCCGAGTCATTGAACCGCGCAAGCCCCCCCACTACCACCACTACGACAAGGAGGATGTCGGAATAAACAGTTCGTCATCAAATGTTACTTTAATGACAATAACAGAAACAAAATAATAAATAAGAAAAGAATTAAAAGTATAAAATATATGAAGACATTTTTCACTATTCTCTTTATAAAAAACGTTTGAAAGATAAATGATAGAGGACGAAATTGCCTATTCTGAACCAATAATGAAAAAAATATCAGTAAAACGGTGAGACCTAGTTGCCAAACCAGTAGTACGCTTAAATTCACGCAGTCGAGGTACCCAATAGGAAAGCTCGTCAAGCAATTGCCATGAAAATATTTATAGAAATCCATCTTTCTAGTACTATGGGGGTTTCTCCTGAACTTTTTTTAAATCATTTCACCCCAATCAAAGCAATAAAGCCACTAAGACGCAAGAGGTTACTGAGTGTGAAATAATATGAGAAAAAGGAAAAATATTATTAAGGAGAGATAACAATAAAAGAACTGAAAATTAAAATTAAAATTTTTGTAGATCAAAGTTGACTGTGAAGCGGGAAGCCGGATCCGAGTTCATCAAAGGAGAATTGCAAGAGAAGAAACTAGTTTAAAGTAACGTGGAAAATCGACATCTTGATTATTTCATTATTTTTTCTTCTAGTTACATTAAGTGCAGTACTAGATTGGCAACAAGATCTCATCATTTTAAAGTCGAAATTGCTTGATGTAACCGTAAGTTCTATGCTAACAGTTTCTTCGATCACATTTCTCACTTGCGGAACTCTCTTTTGGCTTCTTGCTTTCCAGTCAATTTTGATCTTCAAAAATTTAAAGGCGATGTCAAACGTTATCTTCTGCCTTCTTAATTCCAGTTCCGTTATTGTTATCTCTCTTTAATGGCGTTTTTTGTCTCATATTCTCTCACACACAATAACTCTTTGCATCTTAGTGACTTTATTTCCTTGCTTGGAGGGAAACGATAAAAAATATGTCTATATTCTTAGATTACTACTCATATTTACAATCAGTGATTAAAATATTTAGTCTTTTTGGTTGATCGACACTTGTCTTTTGACTAATGGATACTGTTTGCTACAATGTAAATACAGCTATCTACAAAGGAAGTCAGTCAATCTTGGTGCTTGAAAGTGAATCCTGCTTAGCATCTCAAAAGCCAACAAGAAAGTGGGGAGGAGAATTGACCAACAGCAAATTATCTACGGTCAAATATTCACCGGGAATGCCTCCACGAACCATTTTGATAAGATAATGGATTTTATTAGTTGTTACGCGATATGTTTTTAATCTTGCTGACACCATTTTGATTTCTTTTTAAAATGTCCGTCTATGAGAAAACTGGGCGTATATAAATAATAATAATAATAATAATAATGTTTTTGTTTTTTTATAATGATGTTGACCCTGTACAAGATCCGGGAGACACTCGAGGTAGAGAATTACAAATTAAGAGGCACAGTTTATGGGGATATGTGGGAAAGATAACAGTTAATGTTAGACTTGAACAGATTAAGATTATAGTAATCGGGGAAGTGTCCTCTTAGGAGTCGATCCCACAAAGCAGAGGTTCATGGGAAAAAGCTACTCGAGTGTAACTTACATCTTACCAAGTGAATCCGAAGAGAATGAGGGTGATTGGCTACGATGTGAGTAGCATGGCGGGTTTTAGCCGTTGAGGTTAGAACTGGTGGCTCTAAGCGATAGAGCAATGACAGGCTTGCGACCTTTTGTCTCTGAGAAAGAGGTTGCAATGTGGAAAATACTATCAAGACTGGTGAGTGAAGACTGGGCAGCTCCTGCCTATATATGACAAAGTACTCCATTTTGGCCTGATTTGGCTTTTGTAAGGGTAGAGGATAGCGAGAGGAGTGAGATACTTATTGGAGCGGTACAGGGAGCCGACCATTTTTCCAGCATCTTTAGCGATGGTTCGTATGTACGAGTTCAACTTAAGGTCTGGGTTGAATTTAAGGCCAAATGGAACAGCGGGGGCATTCGTTCATAGTTATTGGTGATAGTTCATGGTCCGATCGGCGATGATGGTATGTAACTAGTCTGGTTTTCGAGACAACTAACCAGATCCCCCCGGCACCACTGAGATGTTAGATCTAGGTCAGAGGAGAGAGAACCCATATACCATTGTGTCATCAGTAAGAATATTCACAACTGCTTGGTCCTACTCTATCGAAATACGATTCTGATTAATTGTTTTTTTGTTGTTTGTTTTTTACAGCTTATCAGTCCTTTGTAGGCTATTTAAAGCTGAAACATACACAGAGTGCGATGGATAAATTGTCGTCTAAATTAAGCAAAAATGAAAATAACAATGACACCTCATTTTAACAGATATATTTACCAAAATTGTTCAAAAATATCTTCAAATACTAAAGAGTAAATTTATTCAATAAAATTGCCATTGGTTATAACCCCGGCCTCCGGTCGATTTCAGAATCTCCTGTAACTCTTCTGGACGGTCTCCTTTAATTTGGTGAATGCTGTCATAATCCTTGTCTTCAGTTCATGTTTAGTGTTACAAAGAATTGTTTTTTTTTGTTTTGTTTTTTAAAAGGGGGGGGTAATGTGGTCGCAGAAATTGTCTGACAGCTACGACTGGCTTCTCCTGCTTGTGTGGCATGGTGCAGAGTCCTGTTGCCAAACATAGGTTCTTCCAGCAGCCACCCTCTTAACCCAGCACTACGTCCTCAAGTGACTTGATGTAGACCTCCGTGTTGAGTCTGGGGCCCTGTCAGAAGATGAATGAAGGCATAACTTCGCCATCACTAGTTATCACGCCAAACAGCTTCGTAATCTCCATTAAACCCATGCAACTCCTTCCGAATCCTCTGCACTTTCCTCAGATTGACACCCAAATACTCAGAAATGTTTGTATTGGAGCTTCTGGCGCGAATACCAAGCAGTACAGCATGCCATTTCAAAATATCTGAGGGAGTTAACAGAGTCATGGTGCTCTTTTTCACACAGATGGTGCCCAACTGACCCTACTATACCGTGAGGTTGACAAAATAAAAAACAAACAACGTGTATGCTCAAAATTAAAAATATGAAATAGCGACAATTTACCCATCGCACTCTGTACTGTGAGAATATTTTTTCTCCGCCATATTTCATTTTCTGATGAAGCTTAAATAAAAAGGAAACATGTTAAATTTATAAACGTTTCCTATTTGTTCCTCATGCTATCATTCTATCGGATTCTAATGCATATTTGATCTATATTTGAACCCAATACGTAGGGATAGATAGATAGATAGAGAGAGAGAGAGACAGACGGGGGAGGGAAGAGGGGAAGAGAGCGAGAGAGAGAGAAAGACAAGTGGACAAGGAAATGCAACAAACGCCGGTCAGAATTCTACAGCGAGAAACATTGATTATACAGAGACAGTTTGAATTTTTTTATTTATTTTTTTTTATTTTTTTTTTTTATTTTTGGCGTCAGATGCATCCAATTGCGAGCCAACCTTATTCACTTTTATGTCGCTTTTGTCTTAATTTATATCGCTGTCGTTTGTAAATAGCATACATGTTAATACCAGTAGTTTTGTGAAGAAGGGAGAAATATTGTATAAGTAATTATAATTGGCCATGAATAACATTTTTTTGAGTGTTCGGAAAGTAATGACGCATTTCACCGGAATTAATTATGTGCCAATAAAACCAAATCAGAACCAATGTTGGATGGTTAAAAACCATTAGTTTATTATCTCTTATTTTTCTTCTCGGTGCCACCACATGCAACGCAGTAAAGCCACTAAGACGATGGAGGTTACAGGGTGTGGAAGAATTAGGAACAGAAGCATTAATAATGAGCAGGAAGAGGAAAGACACTACATAGCGATTGACATTCCATTTAAATATTTGCAGATTAAAGTTAGCTGGAAAGCATGGAACCAGAAGAGTGTTCTACAAGCAAGAAGTGCGAGAAAATAAACTGTTAGCATCGAACTTACGGCTACATCTACCCAGCTCAACCCTGAACTGATATGACCTCAACGCCGGCCTAGAACTGCGCTTAAATTCAAACAATATAGTTGCAATAGCGACGAGCTCATCCGAACACTTATCATGAAATTATTTATAGAAAAGACACATTGGGGTAGCCTTATGACAGTCGGAAATTGATTGAATCCGAGACGCCAGATCAGGGCCAATAATATTGCTGATTCATCTTTGGATTTTATCAAGGCGCTCTAGTTAAATAGCAGGAGCAGCGGACCATATGTGGCAGCAATATTCTAAGCATGGATGAATGGTAGATATAGATATGTAAGATAGATTTTGGAGAGAAATGTTCTCTAGCACTACACAGTGAACCACCCTTCATAATAGCTGATCTAGCAATTGCTTCAATATAGTCTTCCACTTCATGTGAGGCGAGAATATTAGCCCAATAAAGCGCAACGAGTTAATCCTGGAGGTTAGCATAAGCCATGTTGATGGAAACCAGATAGGGTTCTCTAAGATGATTAATAGGGAGCAGTTTAGTTTTCGAGGCGTTAAAATTAACAAGCCATCCTTGACCTTATCAAACTAATCAGTCTTAGGTTATATTAAACTTATGACTGATATGTAAACTTGTGAAAAGATATGTAACAGGGAAGTTTCTTTAACTAAAGTATCAGCTTTCTTTACAAAATAAAAAAGAAAGGAAATGATAAATGATTCGATAAAAAATTGACAACCAAATATTAACTTAAAAAGATAAAAAGCTCTTTTACTGCTGGTAATCCCAAGTTATACCGCCATTTTATTTACTTAATGGTCGTTAAGTGAACAAAATAAAGGGTTCAGTTCGACATTCCAACCACTTGAAGAAGGCCAGAGCGTACAACGGCCGAAACGTTGTAATAATAAATATGGCGACAAAGATGGGGACAATAGTCCGAATAATGTAAATAATGTATATAATACCTCATCTCAGAAATATAGACAGATACTGAATGATCGTTTAAGTAACCCATTGATTAAACAAATATATCAAAGCTCTAATCATAGCATTCGTAGTGGCAAACGCATATATAGAAATTAATTGGAAATTATTTCACTTTAGAAGTTCATTAAAATTATTTTTTAAACAAAAACGTCAGAATATTTATCCACTCTCATATCGAGAGTGACACGTTTGATACTAAAAGTAATTATAGTAAATTAGTTGAAAGTTATTTTACTATAGAAGTCTATTACAATTATTTATAAAACAAAAACGTCAAGACATCTATTTACTCTGACGGTTATATTAGATTGTTACATATATTCGTTCCTTTTTATGATGTTCTGCGAATGATCTCGAAGAATAATCTTTCGTGGCATTTCTTCTTTTTTTTTTTTTTGCTTCTTGGTAACTCTGATCATCCTGTGAAACTGTAACGTTATTGAAATTTTATTTCAGATTAGACACACACACACGGTCATGAGATAAATAATGGTGATTAAATATTGCATTTTTCTAAATTTTTTATCTCAGTTTTTTTAATGTTTTAGTTTTTACTTGCTTTTGCGACACTAAGTGATCTAATGCCAAATTTCTTTTTATGTGGCGCCCCATGAGAAACGAACTCTATACACGGTAGTAATTATCAACCAGATTAGACAAACTTATCATTACCCGACGCTTAGAGATGCCAGTCTAACCTGCTACTTAACCCGTTGGTCAAGGCAGAGAGATCGATTCAACAAGTGAACGGAGGCTTTTCCGTCAAATACGAACATAAAACAAGGGCTACTGAGGTACAAACAACGTAGAACATTAAACAAGGTTGGTCGGTTGATTTTACGACATGTCAACCCTTATTCAGTTATTTGTATGCGGCAGTAATGAGAATCGAACTCACTACTCACTATTGCCGGTCTGTGGTGATATACCCTGATCACGATATATTACCATGGACATGCTTTGCGAAGAAAGATCTAACGGTTAACCAGTTTTGTCTCGCTAAGCATTACCCTACGCCTAGGTGTCCAATGTTTAGGCATTCATGTTGCATGTTGTGCATTAAAAATATTAGGTTGGTGCAAAAATAATGTCGTTTTCTCACATAGTAACATATGTGAGAAAACGACATTATTTTTGCACCAACCTAATAAAAAAGAACGGGATTATTAGTGGTTTGGAACCAACGCAGGCGTTATTGACAGTATTACGCATAGTATAAATGCATTGCTAATGATTTTTAAACTAGAAAAGCATTATAAACAATTAAGCTAGCTATATATATATATATATATATATATATATATATATATATATATATATATATATATATAATGCAAATGCATTATTGATGATTTTGCTATCAAAGTGCATAGAAAATCAAGAAGTAGTCAAAAATTAATGCAAACATTATTGGGACATTTATATGGATAATGTAAATGTATTGCTTAGGATTTTTTAACTCTAGAAGAGTAATACCAATAATTTTATCCTAGAAGAGCATTACATATAATTTTGTTATAGAAAAATATAACCAATAATTTCACTACAGTCTTACATTGCAACTTTGGAGGAATAAAGTGGTCAGGAATTAATGCGATCGTTCCTGGCAGAATACGAATATTTTTCATTTAAGGTAAATTTAGAAGACTGCAATATTAATAATAGCTACTGATTCTAAATCGAGCGGGCGACTTTGATAAGGTGGTCATTACTCTTGAGAAGAAAGTTCAGTTTTTACTGGATTACCCAGACTTGTGTCCTAAAGAACAACGCATTCTAAATCAGATCTTCTCTAAGTCTAAGTGGGCACCAGCGCTGTTTAAATGGTGTGCATCACATATCGAGTAGTGTATCAGAAATGGTTAATTAGGGTACGATGGAAAATTAAACAAAACGGAAGCAAATAGTCTTGCCTATCGTCTGATTCACGCTCCTTCCCAGTCTTTTGAACAGAAGTAGACGTTCATTCCTTGTTTCCTGTTTCCTATTTAGGATTTGGTTTCCGTTCCCTTCTAAAGTCTACTTAAATTCTAAACTCCTAACGTCTCGCCTGAACTCTGAAATTTTATTCACTAATTAAATATTGACCACTTCAATTATACAATTAGCTATCTTTCCTGATATCTTGACCCTTACGCTAATACAACTCCACGTAGTAACCTTCTTCCTTGAGTGGCCCTTAGGCCTTGTATTGGGTGGAAAAAAAATCAACAAAAACGGCCTTGGGTTACATAGAAAATCCTTGAAAATTCGAGAATTCTCCAGGATGGCTAAGAACTGCAAAATGCTGACAATATGATAATGTTCTGGAAATTTCATATTGCGTAATATGGCACACACACACACACGTACACACACACACACACACACACACACACACACACACACACATATATATATATATATATAAATATATATATAGCGATATATATATGTAATTGTTTCCAGAATTTTCTAGTGGCTGACATAGACTATATATATATATATATATATATATATATATATATATATATATATATATATATATATATCGGGTTTATTTATCTGCTTTGACCTCCACATTTTGTGAATGCCATCTGAGAAGCCTTTTCGAGGACTTCCGGTTAAGCGGAAGATTTTATGAATTATTCAATACAGTAGATAAAACATGATGTTAATTATTTAGCATTTCTATTCTTGATAAAAATAAAAACTGATAAATTAAATATAAAAGACATAAATATGCAAATAAAAATAAAAAATATTAAAATATTAAAAATCAAAAATAAAAATGAAAATCTGATAAAAATAAAATTTCATAAAAATAAAATTTCATAAAAATAAAATTTCATAAAATTGATGTTAAATTTGATAAAATTGATATTAATTATTTAGCAGTCCTATTTGATAAAAATTAATTAAATATAATTACAGATGAAAGCAGGTGAAGCAACATTAATTAACGTCAAAGTTATTGTTTCTGTATTCATTTCAAAACTGGTGATTTTTAAGGCGCAATATGATGTTGATGACTGCTTGCTCGTATTCGAGGGTACTCGAAGGAGGCCAGCTAATCCCTATTGCAGATGCTTGCTCAGGCGCATTTTGCGTTTATTCAAAATCCAGAGAGCCCACTTGTGGTTTATACTGCAACTATGCTGAGCAGACCTTAGTTACAGTTTCTGGGAGAGAAGCGTGTTATCTAGTGTGATCAACAATCTTATCAAAACCAGCACGTTCAAACCCTCGGTCACGATGAGTTGTGACTTCGTGCTAGCACAGCCATAGATGGCCCCCAATTTTACTCACAAGGCTTGGATCAATCCGTGGTATTTTTTCCAAACGGTGGGATTGCCTCCTCCAGACCGATAACATCAAGAAGTCACCTTCCTGATAAATCGACCATGGTGAGATTTGAGCTCGGCTTCTAACCCCTCAGCCACATGCTCGTTAGATGCAACGTGGGTTAGCTGGAATTACGTCAGTTTCCTAATCTGAATGATACTGGATTGTGTTCATTAAGATATATTTGAGAAACTTGAAAATTTATTATCAATGCAAGTTCCATATTGGTTAATAATTTACTTTATTAAATACCGATTATATTAGATCGAAGATGAACGTATCGAATTTCAGAATTATTTTAATGGGAGTGTTATGTGAGAAAGGAATATTCTTCTAATTTGCATTTGACCCATTATGGGAATTATTATCTACGATATAATAACACATTATTTCACATGCAAAACGTAACAGCTGAAAGGAAAGGAACGACAAACATGCTTTGTTCACAGAAAGAGTTTTATACCGTTAAGTAATACACAAAATTATATACAAACACTTGTCCCACGCAGAGAAACTATAACACATCAATGCAACAACAAGCAGTGTAAAAATTAAAAAGAGAGATAGAGTCTTTTATTAATTCCCAGCGTGAATTAGACCTACCGGTGGTATCTTCTATGTTCCTGGAGGAAGCATACTTATCCAAACAGGGAAATAGTGGGGCCACGTGGTGCAGCAATATTTATATTTCCCCAACAGGAATTGGAGAGGGTCAGATTTATTTTGTATTTCACTAGCGAGAACATATTTCACAAAATAGAAAAGGCGAGACATGGGTATTTCCTAACATGAGGATTGCAAGCCAGAGATATTTTCTATAATTCGAACGGACCGGATTTATCATCAGCTTTGTCTCAAATGAGAATAACTTTTCCAACAGGAAGCTTTGGGCTTGTGAGCTGCCCTACGTGGTATCTGGCCCGGGCGAACTAAGGACTTGCTAAAAAAAAAAAAGCAACTGCTCAATTTGACTCCTAGAAGCTAACTGACTGACGAATGCCCACTTTCGTCAGTCTATGAACTGACGTCACTAAATGGCTGTCACGTGGCCGACTTGACTTCATCTCGACCAAAAGGAGATAATCGCCTTTTGTATCCCTACAATATCGAATTAAAACCGAGATTTAAAGTCTCTCATACAAAATCTTGATTGCAACAAACAAAAAAAAAACAGCACAATATTCTACCGTATGGACCATTGTGAAAAGATTACTGTTGTCATTTGCAACATCGTATTGAATAGAATGAGGTTTCACTCGATTTTCTTTTAACTAAAGACTGAAATAGTTCAGAACTTTCTTTCTCTTGTGTTGGTTGCTACCCAAGACCACAGTGCCAAGTTTTCCCTATTATGTAACTCTTAGCTGAGATACCGTTATATCTTTCCCAAGGGTATTTACGCGAAAGTGAATATGACGAAACCCGACTGGAAATTCGAACTCGCCGCTCCGACTTCACGTTATCCATTACACCATCCGTACATCCATGGCAGTAAAGATAATCCTCGAAAATTGGCGATAGTGAAATTGTGTAAAGATTACTGCTGTCATTTGCAACATTGTATTTGATAGAGCGAAGTTTTCACTACAATTGTTCGTCTTTTAACCAAAGGCGGAAATAGTCTTAAAGTTGTTAAAAGCGGGGGTGTACTCTTTAAACCCACAAATATAAGCACCAGACATCAAAATACTAATAAATCATCACGAATCTCATTCGCTTCATTAACAGTTAATTCTCCACCTACCAATATATATGTATATATTGAACGCCTTTATTATACCTATCTTATGCAATAAACTGTTTGATTGATTATTAGTTTTCATCTGTCTGATTTTTTTTTTTTTAAAGCATGGAAAGAAGCGTTAAAATTTATTTGATATGAGTCAGGTAGCGGCAGACAAAAGAAGTTTGAGAAGCCCAGATCGAAATCCTTCAATTATATTTTAAAGAAGATATTAGATGTGGTAGGGGCAGAAAGAATGAAGACAACACACAGAAAGATAAGTCTATAAGGTAACCAATATTTGATTTTAAAATAAGAAGTATGCTTGATTTTGGTAATAGTTTAACGAAGATCATTCAGAGAAGGTTCTTTATTCTAGGGTGACGTGACTAAGCATAAAATCAAATTTAATTTTCTTTGTTTCTTGTTTATTTTTTAACCATTATTAACTCTTGGCGAGTATGTATTTCATCTTGATTTCAGTTGCTTCGGTCAATGAATACTGAAAGTGTCCTTATAAGAAAACGGCTAATATTACCATTAACATGAGAGATGAGGTGAACAAATACTACACTTTGATTCTGGCCCGATAACCAGAGAGTGAAGAAAAGCGTTACTACCACTCGTTGCCCGGTCAGTGAATTCGAAAAGTTTCCTTATGAGGAAACGGCTAATATTAGTTATGTGCCGTGCTTGATAAACGCTTAGGCGATCATGTATTTTTCGAATTATGACTGATGAGGCCGATTTTTCCCGTAGTAGGTTTCCATTTTTTCTGCAGTAGACCAGTTGCCATCCAAGGTTATAGTACCTGGTCTGTATCCATAGCTGGGAGTGGGGGAGAAGAAGAGGATTCATACCTTTCCCAACTGAATGAATGAAGATTCGACTGGAAATTCGAACTCGTCTCTCCGATTTCACAGTCCAAGCCGCTATCCATTACTCCACCATGCCTCCCCTATATACGGACATATCTTTATATTTTTGTTATTATCGCATTTTTGGTCGTCATACCCTCCGATTTTCTTCGAGTGACTGTTGATTCAGATAACCTATAAGGTATTTCAAACTGAACACACTATTTTATCTAAAGGGTAGTTGACTCTCGTTCTGCTGCCTATGTCTATCATCAAGAGCATTTTTAATATTGATCAGTTATTGCTCGCCTTGTTTCTACTGCCCGAGTCTGTATTACTCTGTCCAGGTTTTGAACTCACGATTAATAAGATGAAGCGCGTATGTCTAAATTTGAATAACGTCGGCTGACGTGCTAAGGCGTCGAAAAATAAACAGGCGAAACGAAGAATGCTGAGTTGCTATCTAATATTTGCCTATGTCGGAAAGAAAGCTGGAAATTTATTTTTTTTATCACAAACGGAAAAATGGCTTGAGACAACTGAGATGTGGCTCTTCCGATGTTGAGAAGACTATAGACAGGGCATGCGCGAAAAATTTTAAGAAAAACGGGAACGGCAAAGAAACTGCTGATAGCAAATCAGAAAGAGGTAAATTAAATTTTAGAGATATAATGAAGAAGTAAGACTTGAAGATTTTAAAACGCGCAGGGTAGGTCGCTGGAAAAGAAGCATCGAATTGGATCAGTTTTATAAAGGAACAATTAGCACAAAAATAAAGAGGAATTATAAAAGAGGAATTATGGATGAGATTTGAAAAACAAAAAAAAAGGAGGCTGTAGAGAACTGCAATCACCCATGTCGTGATGGGATAGGCTACACAGAAATAGAGAGGGAAGATAGAGAAAGAGAAAAAAGAAGAGAGAGAGAGAAAGAAACACGTGTACCTGCTAAAAATAACGTTTAAAGTAATATGAAATATTCCTCTTTTTATCGCAACTCTCGGACTCTTTTTTTCTATTCTGTAACCGTTAAGTAAGCGACGTGATTCAAAAAAAAAATGGCCGATCACGAGATTTGAAACTGGTGTTCTGGAGCAATGCCTCAACGATTAGAAACTTTGATCTTCAACCTTGATTATCATCGATCTTCAAAAATTTAAGTGCAGTTGTCAATCGTTATCTTCTGTCTTCTTAATTTCTGTTCTTTCATTATTATCTCTCCTTAATAGTATTTTTTTTTCTAATATTCTCTCACACTCAGTAACCACTTGCGTCTTAGTGAATTTCTTACTTTTCTTGAGGTGAAATGAGATTTTTTTTTTTTTTTTTTTAAATATCCAGCAGGTCTTAGCTTTAGTCATTCTTCTTTGTCAGTTATTACTTTACGTTCGTATAATATCAAAACGACATGAACATTACAATACAAAGCAACCTAAACAAAATGAAAGTAAATACTCTAACAAAATTCATAATAATGGTTTACTCCGTGTTGTATATCTTAATTACAAAGACCCCCACCGTAGATTTATCACAGCTCCTGTTCTTAATAACAGTAGCAATAGTAGTAGTTGTATAAGTATTTAAAAAAAAATTCCTCCTTGTCAAAATGATTTCACCATCAGAGATATCGCGCAATTATAAAACGTGTTCAATACAAAGAACCGGAAGATGAACAAAACTGAATGCCGGGTAGAAAAAATATCAACGATATCCAGTGTAATTCGGCCAATTAGCTTCATTTGAAAAAGTGAATTGGAAAATCCGTCATACACGAACATGAAAAGCTGCAAGTAAAAACAACATCTACAAAATAATGTCAAGGTTTTGTTTTGTTTTGTTTTGTTTTGTTTTCTGCTTAACGGTCCTTCAACCACTATAGAGCTGTTTACGGCCAGATAAATGTTTTTGAATCGTGCGTTGTTTCGGGTATAGCTTGATGTTATATGTGGTTCAGTGATAGTTTTGGCTACAGGTTGGTTGGTGAAAGTTTATTTATTTTTCTTTTTAATAAGTTATTAGAGATGATGGTTTCTTATATATGATATTTGTGTTCAGTTTTTGATACAAGTTGGTTATTAGAGTTTGTATTGTTCAAGAAAGAAGCTTATGCTTAACATCAGGAAGAGGCAGCTGAAGTTTCTGGGACACGTAATGAGAAAGGAGGGCCTTGAGAATCTGATACACACAGATTGAATAGAGACAAAGAAGGACAAGGGAAAGCAACGTATGACATACGTGGCAGGCTCTTAAAAAGAAAAAAATTGTTATTTTAGGGGGAATCTTTAAAAAATCTGAAGGATTATTTTTCCTTTCGTTTTTCAGTTCCGAAAATATATTAAAGGTTTTTATGTAATTTGGTGGCGGGAGCGGGGTTATAGTTTTATATTTTGGTATAAAGTTTAATTTCTTTTAAGAGGTTAAGGATATTGCTTGGTTTAACGTTTTGAAAGAGTCCTTTTGCATTATTTTCTTGATAATATTTTGTTTTTAGGCTTGACTGAGACGATGGCAAATAGCAATTATATATCCGACTGTGAAAGGACGAGGGAATTTCATTTTTTTAGTAAGTGTGAGATGTGTATATCCCTTTCGGAATCTGGATAAAAAATATTCTCTCTCGTTTTATTTTTCAAACATACTGACAAAGAAAATGGTTCATACAGTAAGAAACGAAGAAAAAAACACTTTGAAACATCTTGAAGTTCTTTGAATTCTAGAATTCTTGTGAGGACTAAATTAATATCTGAACAGAAGGCGTCAGATTCTTATTAACACTGCTACAATTGCTGTAATAACAACTACTACTACAAATAGTAATAATGCAGATAAATATAATTCTATTTGTAGAATTTAAATTATAATTATCTGTAAAGGCTAATTATCACCTAGCTTCTAGAATTCTTCTTTAATTATTAGGTTGGTGCAAAAATAATGGCGTAATAATGTCGTTTTTTGACTATTTTTTAACGTCAAAAAACGACATTATTACGTCATTATTTTTGCACCAACCTAATATTATTTTTATTTAAAAAATATTAACAATTCTGTAATTATCATTTAATAGTCACGAAGTTATCTCCCTTTGACATACATTTTTTTGACAAACTATGCTTAATTAATTACTAAAATTAAAATCTTAGAAACTGGTAGCCCTATTGGCTAGGTAAGGTTAAATTACAATATGCCAACCCCTTTTACATTTTTTAATGCTGAATCTTGTTTGCTGTACCCTGTGAGGATCGATCTTACTAGCCAGTAATAATGATTAACCGGACTAGCCAAGCTAAATATTACCCGACGCCTAGAGATCCCAGTCTACTCTACTATTTAATCCATTGGTCTTGGGAAGGAGATTTGATATCTTTCCCTGGGCAGCAAGTGAAGGGAGGCTTTTTCGCTAAACATTACCCCGTGCTGAGGCACTTGGTGGCCTGAATGCATTAAACATTTTTTATTCTTCCAGATCGGACATTCTAACGATACTGTGATAAGAAACATTGCCCAATGATGTGTCGATTTTGTTGTGCTGAGGTAATAAACCCTAAAAAGTCAAACAGAAATCGGGCATCTGTTGTATAAATAAAATAACGTCAGTAATACATGCCTTAATTCCACGCTTCATTTTTAATACGCATTATACAGCCAAAGTATAATATGCATTATATATCCAGAGTATAATACGCATTATACAGCCAAAGTATAATATGCATTATATATCCAGAGTATAATACGCCATATACAGCCTATGAAAACTTTCTCAAACAATTTAAATATTGCAAATAAAATCATTGCTTAATCCTCATTTAAACGTTTAAGCTTACGGCCACATCACGTTGAAACACCGGTTCCCGTATGATCACCGAAGTTAAGCAACATCAAGACTGGTAGGTACTTAGATGGGCCACCGCTTGGAAATACCAGGTGCTATAAGCTTGGATGTGCAGGTGGTGTAATAGATAATGTCTCGGAAATGTTAATCGGAGGGCCGAGTTCCAATTCCAGTTGTGGTCGTTATATTCACTTATGCGCTTGGGAACGGTATAAATAGACCTCTTCTACCTACAGATATGGGTTAATTACTAAGAACTGTATCACTAAGCTATTATTATCTTAAAAAATACATTCTGGCTTTAAATAACTTGAAAAAGGTTGATAAGCCGTAGAAAATGAAAAAGAGAGAAATGCTTAGTTTTTGTTTTAGGGAGAGAGGTGGTAAAGCATATGAGAATCAATAAGAAACTGTGAAACTAGGTATTTTTTTGAATGTCCCTTAAGAACACAACCGAACACGACTCTCCTTTCGTTTATTATTTGTGAAATGCCCTGACTTAGTGAATTAGCTTTCCGTAGTTTTGAATTCCGAGTTGCTCTCCTACAACTCAAGGCTAGGAAGCCCAGTTTACGCATATTTGGGAGAGAAGAAATGAATTCATGGCTTTCTCAAGACCATTAAATGCGGAAATGAAAATCAAGACACTAGTCTGAAGTACGAACTCGGATTTAAAAGTTTGGTTTGGTTTGTGTAACGGCATATCAGCTCCTTATGCCGAAATTTGATTTTCTTGTGAGCTTTAGTAAAAAAAATTTCAAATAAAATGTATTGCTGGTAATTTTTTTAGTTCTTTTACTATGAAAATGTATTGCTGGTAATTTTTCTAATGTATTTTATATTTTTATGTTTTGACCCCACATTGGCTATTCACTATTTGCCCATGGTTGGGACCCTAACTGGATTTGGGTGGACCTAGGAACAACTGTAATTAAGCGGTGATTGCACACTCATCAAAGTCTCCTAATCAGAAGACTTGCTATTGGATATAGCTTATCGTCATACCCAAGACAAAATATCAAAAAAAATCGACTCTAAAAGAAAATAAACCTAATAAGTATTTCGTTTTTCGTCAACGTTACTGACCTCTGCCGGATTTATTGAATAAATCCAACCAGTGATATATATATATATATATATATATATATATATATATATATATATATATATATATATATATATCAATGAGAAACAATAAGAAAAGTCGAAGGTACATATATTTTTTTTTAAATGTCATGTCCCTTCAGATCATGATACTCTGCGGATTCAGCTTTCTTATGACTTGTAATTTGAAATGCATTTTTGGAAACTATGGTGGAGTGGTTTCCCGCCGCCTACATAGGGTTTGGAATTCGGAATTGTTCTTCCTTTTGACTGGATGTTAGCGAAGAGCGATATTTATTTCCGCTTCAAATACAGAAAATGTGGCGCAAGGCCAAAAATCGGGAATGGGGAAAAGGACAGTCTTCTTCTGTCTTAACTTTAAACTTAGCTAGCCACAAACACTGACCCAAATATGCTACAATATACCTAACACCTAAACAACACATTCTTACTATAGCGAGGAGTGATATTTATTCTGTTTAATACACAGAAATGTGGCACAAGGCCGAAGGGGGGATTGGGAAAAAGACGGTCTTCTTCTGTCTTAACTATAACTTAGCTAGCCACAAATACTGACCCAAACATAACACAATATTCCTAACACCAAAACAACACATTCTTACTATAGCGAGGAGCTCATCCGAACAATTACCATGAAAGTATTTATAGAAAAGACGCAGTGAGGCAACCTTACGGCGGTTGGAAAGTGTATGGAGCCGAGCTGCCGGATCAGGATCTATAATATTGCTGATTCTTCGTTGAATTTTATCAAGGAACTCTAGATAAATAGAAAGAACACCGGGCTATATATGGCAGCAATATTCTAAGCATGTGACGAATGGTTAAATTTATAAGATATGTATGAAATATTCTGGAGAGAAAAATTGTCTCGCACAGTACAGGGAACCAACTTTTTTAGCATTTAATGTTACTATTAAAATAAATGTATTGTTTTTCTTTTTAAATGAATGCTTAGGATATTTGTAAAGCCTGAAGTAAGTGACCATTAGCATCCTGATGAAAAGTTGGTTGATTTTGTTTCGTGGCATATCAACCTCTATGGGTTATTTAACGCTGAAATCTAAATATTTCGTACGTAATTTTATGTTTTGACCAGGTATTTTGAATCATTTTATACTTTCAGGGTAAATGTATGATTTTAAATCTATAGTTTGTAGATCATAAAATCTATTGTTGATAACTACTTTAAAAATGTATTTTTCTATGTTTTTAGTGATGCATTGTCAATTTGCTATAAAATGTATCGATGGTCATTTTATTATAAAATATACTGTTGACTTTTTTTTGGGGGGGTTTCACTATTTGCTCATAGCTAAGACCCGAACAAGTACTACCACCCCGGGTCAGAGCAGACCTGGGAACAACAGCAGTTAAGAGCTGGTTCCACACTCCTCAAATCCTCCAGTCTTCCGATCAGAGGCCTTGCTGCTGAATGTAGTTTATCGTCATACTCACGACGCCTGAAAAAGAAGACATCAGCTATCACTATTATTGATTGATAAATGAACGAGGCCCACAAAGGAAATAAGCAAAGATCACATGTCGAATGGTCTATTTGTTGGGTTTAAAAAATCGCGAGTCCATTCGAACTGCAGTTTAAACAGTAACGTCATAGAGCAGTTATTCTCCATCGCCGTGCCAGGGGACACTCGTGATGCTCTTAAGTGGGCCGTGAAATATTGTCACGGCATACATATATATGTGTGTGTGAAAATAGTTACCGTACAGCGTTAGTATTTGAATAAATGCATAAGCATTAAACTTTTCTTCAATATAATTCTTTTCATTGTAATTCTATTATGAAGAATTGGCCACCATTACCAGTGATCGAGGGCTCAACATAAAACATTCAACGATACCCATTGATATATTTTGGATTTCAATACAAAAAGAATATCCCACATAAGCTAAAAAGGCTTTATCATTTTTATTGCAATTATCTACTTCTGATTGATGCGAATTAAGCTTCTCAACCCTAAATGAAACCAAAAATAAGAAGCGAGAAAGACTACGCTCAACTGTAGAAAAATGAGGGTTTGCTTATCGCATATTCGACCAAACATGAAGGAAATTGTGAAAAAAATAGTAGGCACAGATTTCACACTAAATAAGATGCACAATTAGTTGAATAGAAACATTAAAATAAGTTCATATTTGTGTGTGCATTTTTTTAAATCAATGGTTTTATTTCATAACATTTAAATGTATGCCCTTTAAAAATTTTGCTAATTGTTCTGTGATATATATATATTTGATTCTTCTAGGTGTGCCGTTGCTTAAAAAGGTTGAGAAACACTGTCATAGCGAACTGTCAAAATAACGCATTTCTTACAGTATGTAATACACAAAACATTTTCTTTTTTACTACTGGAACCTATTGGCTGTGGATGTGCTACATCCGGAGTAGGCCACTTGAGAAAATCAAATACTGACATGATAACAGCTCGAATTTAGAAATGGGAGAGCCGAGTTCCAATTCCACTCGGGTTCGTTATATTCACTGAATGTTCGAGAAATTTCGTCGAAAATATGCGTTCTCCGACAAGAATCGAACCTGTATTTCTATATGGAAACCGTCATTTGAACTGACGAGCAAAATCCTTTAGCTCCAGCGAAGCATCTGGTTAGCAAAGTTCAGATTACATTCAGGCCGGTAATACTGTTTAATTAAAAACAGAACATTTACTTAAATAAATTGTCTCCATTAGAATAGCGTATAAACAGAAAATATAGTAAATAATTTTCGGACTTTTCCACTCCTTTCCCTATTTAACAACGGGTTTTATGTCATTGTTTTTAGATCAGCTGCCAATTTGACCTTATCGAACCGATGAGACTTACTACTGAAACAGGCGTATATAGTTATGTCATCAGCATATATATCAAGTTCAAAACTGATGTTTTCATGAAGATCATTGATGAAAATTAAGAAGAACGTAGATCCAAGGACAGAGCTCCGGGTAACACCTTCATTAATGCAAAAAGATCTGGAAGAGTGACTATTTAAGACAACTTTAGTGATTTGATAATAAAGACTTAATCGGTTCAAAAATTCGTACTGAAATACAATAACCTTTCGTCTTGCGAAGAAGACCAGTATGTCAAACCATGCCAAATGCTTTCAAGATATACAAAACAATAGTCCGAGCTTAATCATTCTTATCTAAAGCTTGATAGCCGTTCTGGGTATGACGATAAACTACGTCCAGCAGCAATGCCTCTGATCAGGAGGTTTTGAGGAGCGTGGAACCAACTCTTAATTGCTCGTGTTCCCAGGTCCACCCTGACCCGGGATGGTAACACCTGTTAGGGTCCCAGCTATGGTCAAATAGTTAACCCCGAAACTGGGGTAAAATCACTATGAAAGTGTAAAAATAAGTTTTAATACCAGAAATACTTTGTAAAAAATTATTATCAGCAATAAAAATTTTGTCGGCATTAAATAAACCATTGAGTTTGATATGCCGTAAAATAAAACAAACCAAACCAAATTAAAGCTTGTAGGGACCATTTCCGCAATAATGATTAATACACCATCTGTTGACCTAAGGAAAACCTTGTGAAATGAGATGCTTAACTAATTCAAAGTTAAACTTTCCTTTAAAATGGTGTAGAAAGTTTACATCTTGATTATTTAATTATTTTCCCTTCTAGTTACGTGTGCTATCCATTTTAGTCGTTGCTGCTGATATAACAAATAATAGAAAATAACCGTAATATATATAAAAAAAACCATCATTGATGTTGTTATTGTTATTGTTGTTAAGACAATTATTTGTTAAAGAATCAATAAGATGAATACTAAGTTAACTAACCTGATTGGTTACTAGTAAATTCAGCCTGCAGAAGCTATTCTCGGTTGCTGCTGCAATAAGAATTGTTTAGAAATTCTCTCGGAAAAAAATACTTATATTAGTAGATGTATTTGTTTCAGAAAACTGAAGTTTATACGACATAAGCTGTTTCACACCAATAAGAAGGCATATCTTCACATTGTTTATAAGATATGAGGTGTTTTACGCCAATAAGAAGGCATATCTTTACATTGTTTATAAGACATAAAATGTTTTACCCCAATAATAAGACATATTTTCATAAGATATATCTTAATAAGATATTAGATGTTTTACTCCAATAAGAAGGCATATCTTTACATTCTTTTTAACTGTTTTAAAAACCGGTGCCCATCCGTCTCAATCACAAACTACAGTTGGCGTCCTCCAATTTGAAGGCTTGATCATGTACATGCTGCCGTTGATTACATCGGGAAAACCCTGCGCTTTGTCCAAGCACGTCGTGTCATAAGTGCACCAGCAGCATATATAACTGCAGGGCTGAGTTTACTCCATTGTGATATAGATGGTTGTTGTCCCTGCAAGGAGCTTCATTTACTTTTTGACAGCTCCTGTTTTTAATCCTGTTTGATGTCTAGTTACCCTCCTATCCAGAAAAGCCTGGTGGGGGAACTGGTTTAGTCGCTGATGAGCCCACCATGCGGCAAGTAGTATTGGATTACATAGAGCCAGCCCTTGTAGAGTGACCTGACGTGCGCTTCAACAACAAGCGTGAGTAGTGTTACTGACCTAGCGTTTATATATCATGTTAAAAAAAAGAGACATGGTTTTTGTTATCCCAAGAATAAGGTAAATCTTCACATTGTTGTATTTGGTGTTGATAAAGCGGTGCCTATCCCTCTCCATGAGGTTAACTCTACAAGAATGTTCATCCGCCCCTTGATAGGTCTTGTCTTTAATCATGGTGTATGTCTAGCCACCCTACTAACCAAAAACGCCTGGTGGGAGTTATTGAAACAAATGTATATGGTCAATACTTGTGGCTTGACCACTTCTTGCCGTTAATGTCTGTCTGAATTTCTGGGATGAGAAGTTATTCTTATTTTCACTTTTTACATTCGGAGTAATTTCTTCATCTTTGTTGTTGTTATCACAACGTTTCGGCCGTTGTGCCCCCAGGCTTTCTGCGAATGTATGTAGATTCGGGTAAGCTCCAATGAATTTCGAACTTAGCACTTTATTTAATATTTGACGGTAGACTGTTCTTGCTCCATTATCTAGGGATATCTCTTTTTGTTCTTATTTAGTACTGCTTAGTTCTTCCTCGCTTCTTTTCAAATCCCTGGCCTAATTAATACAGACTTAGTTTAAATGGAAACAGGACAAGAAATAACTTAGCAGTACTAAATAAGAACAAGACATCCTAGACGTGGACAGTGGACTGGACTATGAAGAATGTCCTCTCGTAGATTAAACGAAGGGTTCAATACGAAATCCCCTCAAGATTACTGAGATTAACGGACACTTAAAGAAGGCCCATTCACAACAGTCGAAATGTGCTGACAGCAAAAAAGATGAGAACACTAGTCCGAATGTTAATAATGTCAATTTTTACTATACAGAATAATAAATAATGTCCCAAATCTGATGACCGGTGCCGGTGGAAAATTAGCGGTAATTTCAGTCCTCATAGGTAAATAAATAGGTATTTTCTTACCGATCTGAATTATCCAAAATTTTAGTTAAATGGCAAAAAAAAAAAAAATTAAGAGCCAAGTTGTTTCTTTTTAGTCTAAAATTTTACTTAACAAAATTAGTTGAAACTACGCTTTATAATTTTGTCCGCTTTATTTTGTTAGATATTATTAATTTTAAAAAAAGTTGAAACATTCAAGTAAATTGAAATAGAAATATTTCAAATAAATGTCTGCATTCCATTTCTTATTTCACATTTCATTCAGGTGGGTGCTTTGAAAAAAGTGATACGTTACAGAAAGGTAAACATGTTTTTGTATTTTTGTTGTTTTTTGTTTCTTTTTTTTTTTTTGACAAATATAGATAGATAGATAGATAGATAGATAGATAGATAGATAGATAGAAACACATTTTTAGCCGTAATATAGATAGATAGAGAGAGAGCAAGAGAGAGAGAGCTATATGAATAGACAGAGATAGGTAAATATGAATTGACATAGATAGATAGATAGATAGATAGATAGATAGATAGATAGATAGATAGATAGATAGATAACCCCATTTTTAACCATACATACATACATACATGCATGCATGCATACTCCGTCACAGAGAAAAACTCTTTCAATCCTGGAGACTCAATGAGGAAAAAGTTGAATTTACCTTACATCTCAGGTAAAAGACTTGATAAATGATTGCATCAAGCAGCAAATCAAAATTAATTAAATAATAATAATAATAATAATAATAATAATAAACAAAAGAAAGCTTATGATAACGGTAAATAAAAATGACTTAACATTCGTAATAGAATCCCCGTTAGTTGTAGTAATGGTAGCATCAATCGTAGTTAAATAAAAAGCAATAATTGCTTACCTTTTCATCCGAGCAGTACAACACACCTGTGTACACCTGTGTTCTAAGCACTTGTGATATTGTGATGAAGCGTGGTTGGCCGTGATGCTGGTGTGATGATGATATAGATTAGGAAGACAACAGGACAGTTGGAGAGGGAAAAGGAAGAGAATGCAAATATCAAAGAGTAGGAGTGGCTCGATACCGTTAGAAAGGGTATCCACTGATCGGCACAGGTGGGCAGGGCCGACAACGTTTTAACCAAGGTGGGCAAATATACCTGGCACTTTAATACACACCTGAGTTGGTGCGATTTTAACGCATTTGTAAAGTGTTCTTAATAATTGTTATTGGTGGCAGTAGATTTATTTTTTATCTAATATTAAAATATAACCGCCTGGTTTTTTTCAATATAAACAGTGACACACAAGGTAGATAATAGGGGTGGATTTTAAATACCCATCTTGCTTGATCCAGTTATCAAATACCTTTTCCTTTTTTTTACTTGTTGATGTAAATATTGATGCTGGTACATTTTTCAGAAAATAAAATCAAGCATTCTTTTCTCCAAGAATATTATTCTCACATTTATGTACACATATGTATGTGCGTATATGTGCATGTTTTTCCGTACCCGCTTTTTCGTGCACACCTGAGGTGATAGTTTTCAAGTACTCCTCCTGTTATTATTGAGCTGATGCTTTCGTTACTTCAAGTAAAGAAAAAAGGTAATCCTCTCCATAAATAAATAAAACATGTGTTACTTATATGGAAAATGAAGATCGAGAGTAAACAAACATTTTTTTCAATATTGGGAAATATGCAAAAAAACAAAAAAAAAACAAAAAACAAACAAACGGACAAACAAAAATAAAAAAGAAACCGGTAGAAAGATGAACTTATATCATGGATTTCTTCTCGGATTAAAATAAATATTATATTAAAAAAAATTATTTTCCTGGTGCTTTGTTTTTATAATATTTGATCCTCGGTCCATTTTTTTAAACTATTTTTTTAATCCTTTCTTTATTGCCTCTTTGCTCTCTTCCTGTTTGCTTTTGCCTTTTTAATGTTTCCTCTCTCTCTCTTTCTATCTCTTTATCTCCCACTCTCTCTCTCTCTTTCTTCTTCCTCTTTTTCTTTTTCTGCTGTTTTTCTTTTTTGCTTTTCTTTTTTTTTTTAATAGTGGCTCAAATGGCTGAAAAGGGCTTGGCACTGCGGCTTGTTAGAAAAAGTAATCCATGCTGGGGTTGGGCGACGCTCTGTTTGAAACAACAGGAACCGTTGGCAACGCTAAGAAAATAAGAGAGAAAAAAAAAGGTAAAAAGAAAAAAAGAAAAGAAAAAAGAAAAGGACAAAAGAAAATAAAAGAAAGAGAGTTTTAAAAAAATAGATGACAAAAAAAAACATTCTTCTTTCTTGTTTTTTCTTCTTCCTGTCTTTATTATTCTTCCAGGTTTAACACTTTGAAAAAATACACAAGAAGCAAGAGACAACAGTGGCCCAAAGACATTTTCCTTCATCATCATCATTATTATTATTATTATTATTATTATTATTATTATTATTATTGTTGTTGTTGTTGTTGTTGTTGTAGTAGTAGTTTTATATTTCTTTTTTTAATTGTTTATTTATTAATTCTTTTAACTTCCTAATGTTCGATTCATTTTTATGTCGTAGGAGAATTTAACTATCCGTTAACTTAACACTAAAAACAGTCACTGTAGTTGAAAATATTTTATTTATTCATTTATTTATTATTGTTATTATTATTATTAATAATAATAATAATAATAATAATAATAATAATAATAATAATAATAATAATACTTGCTTTTGCTTTGTTTAGCTACTTTACGAGTGTTACCGCCAAAGAAGCAACATGTTTTTTGTATCAGCCGATGCAAACAGATATAAAAAATAAATAAAATTATTATTATTATTATTATTATTATTATTATTATTATTATTATTATTATCATCTACGAAATACTGAGTGCTAACCCCACCAATGCTATTCGGGGTGAATGAGATGGGCTCAATTTCAGAATGAAGAAAATAAAAAAATTAACAATTTTTTACTACTACTACTACTACTGCTGCTGCTATTACTACTGCTACTGCTACTACCGCTACTTACTCGATAGCTTCTCAGTAATTGGGAATGAGATTTTTTTAATACGAAGAGGAGAATAAAAAAAGGAAGGAAAAAAAGAGTTTAAAACAAAAAGTTTACTTTTTGTGTGTGTGAAAATTTGATAACAGCAACAACGTTACAACAACAAATAAATAGTCAGTGGTCAATGTGTTGAATGTTGAGCACCGCTAGGGTGCCTAGACGTGGGGTATGGTTTTAGCCGCTAGCGAGTTGACCATTTACTACTAACTACTCACTGGGCAGTGAGTTTTGTCCTCACTGAGTGCTAATTTAATTACTTACGTCTTTGTACCAAACTAAGCTAAGCTTAAAAACTAATTTAAATGTCCCCACCGCTGTTATTAATTTAAGAAAAAAAACTCTTGTTTCCCAGATCTTCACTGGGTGCCCCATTCTTATTACCTTGTGCCAAACTAGTTTACACTGACTTAAGTCACTACCACCAGCAACAACAACAAACAGTAATAATAATAAACCCTCTTTTAGTCTTACTCTTATCCTAGTTTTTTGGGGGCAGTCTGTACTTCAGAAAACAATACTGCTACTACTTAACTACTACTGCTACTACTAATAATAATAATAAATAATAAAAACAATTAAATAAATAAATGTTTCTACTGCCGTTGGGGTGCAATTGAATGGTTTCTTTTAAAAAAAAACTAAAACAAATGCTTGAATCGCAGATCATCACTGGGTGTCCCATACTTGTTTTGTTACCTTGTGCCAAACTTGTTTATACTTAAATCACCACCACCCCCAACAGCAACAACAATACTACTATTACTACTACTACTACTAATAATAATAATAATAATAATAATAATAATTTTATTATTATTATTATTATTATTATTATTATAATTATTATTATTATTATTATTTCCTTTCTGTTGCTTCCGGGTCCCAACCAGAGAAATATGGTCAGAAATGGCTTCGTTACATATTCAATTGATCATTTTTGTTAAAAAAATATTATTATTATTATTATTATTGTTGTAGTAGTAGTAGTAGTAGTAGTAGTAGTAGTAGTAGTAAGTTCACGGTCTAAAGCACAATAACTTTCTAAGAAAAAACTTCCTTGGTTTGAGGTTCCAGGCAAAACCCTTTGTAAAAAAAAAGGGTTGTATATGAAACAGCATATTAGGAAAACTCGATAAAGAAATAAATAGAAGTACAAGTAGTCCTCACAATGCTGATTGTCCTGGTCAGGTAGCAGTATCAGTAGCCAAGTACCCTTCATAATAATTATATAAGTAAAAAAAAAAATGTAGCAATAAGAAAATATGATTAAAAAATAAATGCTATTTACTTACCGATAATACTAATAGTAATACTAATAAATTTATCTGTCGTAGCAGATAAAATTTAATTAACTCTAATTGACACTGTCTTCATAATCAGAACAGTCAGACAATCACCTCGGATTATTAATGAAGTTACAAAAGCAAAAGTAAGAAAAGAAAGAATTGATAATGATTAAATAAAAAAAATGTATTTAAAAAAGCATTAAAAATAACAATTAATAGAGATAATAATAGTTAACTAGTTAAAACATGCTGATAAGTACAAGTGGGGATGATAAATTTTATACCAGGTGTAACATGAAAGTTAAGAAAAAATACTATATTTTTAAACAATAATTATTTATTAAATTGCTTGCTATGTAGTTATTGTTTTTGTCGTTGTTGTTAATAAGAGATGGTAGGTGGTGGCGCGGTGTTCATCCCGTAATGCAACTGAATGATATTCTTCTTATTTTTGTTATTGTGGTGGGTGCTGGTCGAGAAGCGGTGGTAAGCAGTTGTATCCAATAAATAATTGATGACTCTGACCGGGGCGTGTCAATTTGCCAGGTAAACGGTTGTCATAGCAACGTTTCTTCCCTAAGAGGCTGAGACAAAGAAAGAAAGAAAGAAAGAAAGAAAGAAAGAAAGAAAGAAGGATAATATGAGAGAGAGAGGGAGTTAGAGAGAGAGAGAAAAGCTAAGATCAGACGACAGACTAAAAGACGGTACGAGAAGTCACAGAAAAAAAAATTCACTACGATCTTTCTTTTTATGTGCCATGTCTTTTCAGGACGTAGGCGATCATGGCTCTCTACCTCTCTCCATCCCTTGCAGCTCTCAACAAGTTCCTTCCCTTTGCTTCCACCCACCCAGACCACGTTCTGTCATCCACCTGCTCAAGCTCGTCAGGTATGTCACGCGCTGCTTTCCTTTGTCTCTCTTTCCCTCTATTCGACCCGTGAGTATCAGATTCTCCAGGCCCTCCTTCCTCATTATGTGTCCCAGAAACTTCAGTTGCCTCTTTCTGGTGTTAAGTATAAGCCTTCTCTTTGTTTGCAACCTCTCCAAGACCTCATCGTCGCTCACATGCTCGGTCCATGATATCCTTAGCATCCTTCTGTAGAACCACATCTCCGTCACATTGAGTCTCTTCTTCATCGTCCAACATTAGCTGCCGTAAAGAAGGACAGATGTCACGTAACAGTTCAGTATTCTTTTCTTCGTTACCAATGAAATCCTCCTGTCTCGCAATACTCTGCCCAGCTTTTGGAATGTGTCCTTGGCCATCCCAATACGTCTATGGATCTCAGTGTCGCACTTACCGTCCTCTGTCAAGACGCTTCCCAGATATCTAAACTTTTGCGTTTTTCAAACCTGGAGTTAAAACTGTTATACATCGTCCAAATTTACCTCTACCAGATAACTTTTCTTTTTTAATAATTAATAAACTTTAATTCCACTACTGCTTTTGTGCCTACAAGTGCATACCTGTTGCAAGAATTTCAATTTTTAAAAAGATATACTTGTATTGAAACGGTTATCGACGTGGCATGTTTCAAAACCTCGATTAATTACTTTTCTCATAAATGATATTGGAAAAAGTCTGAATCTATCTCATATCCTCCCAGCTATGGGTTAAATAGACTGAGCTCTTTAGTTTTCAGTATCAGCCACTCCGATTTCCAAAACCGTGGAGAAGACAACTCTATATTTCCCAAGAAGTCATGGCAATTTATAGATAATAATGAAAAGGAGTCTGTGGAGAGCCATGATCTCCTACATCTTGAAACGACATGGCAAACATATTTCTTTGAGGAAATTGTCATTTTGAAAAAATGGGAGAGATCCAGGTCGTTAAATTTGGTCCAAATATATATATATATTTTTTGTATCTTTTTACCCCAAGCAAGGCGTTAATGCTACTAGTATGGAGAATGTTACAGGGAATGTAAGTGGAAGTAAAAGAGAAGGACTGAGAATAGGGAGGATTGAGAAAGGGATAAAAGATGAACCAGGTCCAAGAAGAGAGAAGATGGCGATTGAGATTGCATTTAAATTTTTGAAGATTGTAGTTAACAGGGAAGCAAGAAAGCGGAAGGGAGTTCCGCAGGTGGAAAGTGCGATAAAAGAATATGTTGGAGTAGAAGTGGCAGTTGGATTTAGCTATTTCAACAGTAAAACGGTGGGACCTATTTGCCAATCTAGTAGCACGTTTAACTTCATGTAGTGGCTAAGCAAAGTAGAAAGAAAGAAAAGAGTACTAAACTGTTAGGTGACATCTGTCCTCCTGAATATCAGTCAGTGCTGGGCAATCTGCTCAAAGATAAAGAAGAGACTTGAAGCAACAGAAATGTGGTTCTACAGTAGGATGCTGAGGATATCATGAACTGATTATGTGAGCAACGACGAGCGGTCAAGGCACGTCAGTGTAAATGACGGTTCCGTATAGGATGCATGTTCGAATCCTGTCAAAGGACGAATATTTTCTATGAAAATTTCTCGGATATTCAGGCCGGTAAATGTTATTTAATACTGTTTATTATAAACAGAGCATTTACTTAAATACTTACATCTATAAAAAGAACGTTAAACATCAAAATGTCTTTAATAAATAAATTGTCGGACTTTGTGCATTTCTTAATGTATATATATATATCCTTTGAATTTAGCTCAACTTTCGTTTCATCGGAGAAGAGAACTTTTAGTAAAAAAATCAGGTGAGTCACTTTTATCGAACAGCACTGTATATATATATATGTGTGTGTGTGTGTGTGTGTGTGTGTGTGTGTGTGTGTGTGTGAAATAATTAATTTTTTGAACTTTTTAATCCAGCATATTTTTTATTACTTCGAACGTTACTTTATTTTACCCGTATTTGAGTAGAGGCTTCGTTTATTTTAAACAGTGTTTATTTCCTCTACTGGACTGCGCATTCAAGAAAAGTTTTTAAAAACTGTCCCCTCTAACAGGATTCGAACCTGCGCTCTCCTTTTAAAGCAAGAACCACTCGCCTACGACGAGCTTCGCAAATCAAGCAAGGTTTTAATTGCCATTAAAACAGACTCACTCGTTCAGATTGATTCGAGGTGCTTTGACCGCTCAAATGGAAAATACAACCTTACCTGACTGTGAAGCTCTTCGTAGCTGAGCGGTCAAAGCATGCCGGATCAGACGGTGGTTCTTCCTCCAAAGGTTCGAATCCTGTCGGTGAGCACGTTTTCTTTAATAAGTTTTCTCGAATACAAAGGGCGATAGACGATATAAATACTGTTTAAATAAATGGAGTGTCTACTCGAATACGAATATTCACTAAAAATAACGTTTGGAATAATAATAATAATTTCGCCTAAACAGATCTTCAGGGTGCTGTTTCGCTGAAACATAGGTTGTTTCTGGCTCTTTAGGATTTATTTAATTTATCCCTGTTCTACTTAGCGTATTGAGCACTCTACGTTTTAGCTTTATTACTCGCTTGGGTTTTTTTTTCTTTGACTAAAAACGTAAGGCACTGGACGATTTATTTCGCCCTCTTCGGATGTTTTTAGTTCTTTTTTTTTTTTTTTTTTTCAGGTTTTTTTTCTCGGGTACTAATTTGTTTTGATAGACTTACAGGTTTTGCTATCCGAGGTTTTTTCCAACGGAGTATTACAAGTAGTATATATATATATATATATATATATATATATATATATATATATATATATATATATATATATATATATATGAGTATAAGGTGGCCACTGAAAAACTGAAGTCTTTGAAAAAGCCATAATTTAATCGCCAGGTTTGAAAGAACAGGATCAGTCGACGATCTTCCGGGAAGAGGTGTTAAGCGACATGTACGCACTGACGTAGCGGTGGAATCTGTACAGTAGAGTGCCCGTGACGATCCATCAGCTTCTAGCCGTCGTCGCTCTGCTGAACTAGACATCGCCAGAACGTCGTTTCAGAAGATTCTCAAACTGAATTTAAAAATGATTCCATAAAAGATCAAATGGTCCAAACAAGATACTCATTTGTTTAGTAAAGTTATTTTTGTTTTATATCATTCAGTCTTTCAGTGACGACGCTGTATAACATTCATAAGCCCCAAAAACGTTTCAAGTATAAAGTTAAATGTAACCTAAAGAATCTTGCCGTTAATGTTGAAGACTGAAAAACTGTTGCTGGAAATGGAGCTGACTCGAGAAGGTTGATTTGGGAACAATGCAACAATTTTCAGCAGAAGAAAATCGAGCATTCCAACAAAAAGCTCGCCATTAGGAAAGAAGAAATAGAATTCATTCCAGAGCTATTAGGATACCAACACACGTGTAGTATTTGTAGAAAAGTCAACCTATCGGCGGCTTGTTTAGCCAGTCACATGAAATCACACCAGGAAGGTCAGGTGCGAACTCCTGTGAATGCAACCCTACCAGAAGGACCTGCAGGTTACTTGTGCAAGTTTTGTTACAAGGTTTGTAAGTCTGTTGCGGGACTCGAACGTCACATGATTGTACAGGCAACTTTCCAATATAGGTAACACAGACAAACTTTATGTTTGTCACGTGTATAAAAGAGGTTGTAAAAGTGAAGTATGGCCTTAAGAATCACTTACGGGCCCATAGCAGAGCGTTAGCGCAGGTATAAATGATAGAAATAAAATTCTGAATGAAAAACCCCAAAAAAAAATCTACCGCGGGAAGAGATGGTCTTCTGCAAAGAAGTGACAATCATCATGTGTAACATTACACCTATCACAAAAATGACCAACGTATTTGTAACAAAGTGACTATCATTTTAGGGAACGATCTTTGCAATAATTAAATGGTCCAGCCATTTTCGTATTGGTTTGTCATTAATCACTGTTGATTAGCGATCTTTTCGATGCCGTTTCGGCTTGGATAAGTCATGTTTCGACTTCGAGCGAGACATATGGGTGATCCTGGATGGAGATCCGTTTTCTAGACACTACTTCCCCGCTCTACTAAACGAAGATAATCAAGGGTACGCCCTGACATCTGCAGCAAAAATCACTGGGATTGAGCAATTCCTTTTCTCTCTTTATTCACACGAACGCATGGGAGGCCCTAAATTAAAGCAACTAAAGTAAATATAACAATATCATGCTTGGGAGATTAATCAATCATCGCATTTACTTTGGCTCCCTCTGACACATATATGCATATAAAGTTGCATTATTTTTCTTAATAAAAGTGTAATCATTCAACGGAGCTCTCTTTCTACCGACCGGACAGTGACCACCCTATGTTCTGTCTCCATTTTCGTTGTGTCTCCATTTTAGTTGAAGGCATAGAATTGCATTCAAAATATATTTAGTTGAAGCCATAAAACAGTTCAAATTATTTACATTTCGGCATTAAATGACCCGTAGAGATCGATATGCCGCTAAACAAAGTCAAACGACTAATATGAAAGAACTCTTTCAAGACATTAAGCCATATAATATCCGACAATTTCTTAGATTGCATAACTCCAACAAAACTACAGCATTTTAAATCATCGCCTCTGTCCATACAAACATGTACATGTCTATGCAGAAAAGCTGAGTATCATCTACCATATCCGTTAATGTCGGCTTTTATTTATTTATTTATGTATACTTTTTCGATCAAGTGGGTGTATGTTCAGAATGTAATGTTTAAAATAAGCTATCAGTACATTGCAAAACATTACAAAAACACAGTATTTACATTATTCGGACTATTGTCCTCATCTTTGTCGCCATATTTATCACAAAGTTTCGGCCGTTGTACGCTCCGGCCTTCTTCAGGTGGATGAAATTTCGAACTGAACCCTTTATTTCGATCACTGGGGTAGACTGTTCTAGTTCTGCTTACAACACCGAGCAAAAGTCACAAAGTGGCGACCCAGAGACGTTAGATAAAGAATTGGTCAGTATAAGTAGTACCCTACAACGTAACAACTACCCTGGGTACATGGCAGCAGCCCCAAAAAACTGGGATAGGCGGGTACAAGAGGAAGAGGAGGACAACAACACTCAGAAAACAGTCTGCCTGCCTTATGTGAAGGGGTTATCAGAGAAAATACAAAGGATCTGCGGTCCATATAACATCAGGACAACCTTCAAAAGCTTGATGACACTTCGCAGATATCTCTCTCGAGTGAGACCCCCCACAGAGGAGAACATGACTAAAGACTGTGTGTACGCTATCCCGTGCAGCTGCGGAAAGGAATATAAAGGAGAGACAGGCCGCCCCCTCAAGGTAAGGCTTCAAGAACACCAGAAAGCTGTAACGCGAGGGGAAGTAGAAAAATCAGGCGTGGCTGACCACATATGGAGAGAGAAGGGAGATCACCGTCCCCTGTGGGATCATGTTGAGATCATAGACAGGGAACACCATTGGAAAATTCGTAAACTTAAGCCATCAGCACATATGCTAGACCACAAAAATCTCCTGAGCCGACCAAGCATAGAAATAAGTACAATATGGGAACCAGTAATAAGGAGTGCCAGAGAAAAGCAATGATAACAAAGTTACAATATGAGCTCTGGAAAAAAACATGCAATGATAACAGCAAAATTGCAATATGAGCACTGGTAAAAAATCGTTGCTGAAAACATTAGGTTTATAATACCCAGAAATTCCTACCCAGATGTCCACAAGGACACATGGCACAGTGGATAAAGATCCAGTGACGAACCCAAAGAGTGTGAGTTCAATACCCGGTTAATGCAGTGGAGAACTTTCAGAGGGAAATTAGCAGGAGATAACTGATAACTGACATCCATCAAACATGGCACGTGGAACTAGTGATCGAAATAAAGGGTTCAGTTCGAAATTCCAACCACCTGAAGAAAGCCGGAGCGTACAACGGCCGAAACGTTGTGATAAATATGGCGACAAAGATGAGGACAATAGTCCGAATAATGTAAATACTGTACATAATACCTCATCTCAGAAATATAGACATTACAAAAACACTTTTAGCCAGAGAAGAAAACGTTACTGTACATAAAAAGCTAGCTAACAGCAGAGCTGAACATAAAACAAGAAATCACAATTGTGATCACCCTATCTAGATTCTGTAGTTTTCTTTCCAAGTCGGTCATCAATGCAGATGGCACTGTGCTGATGGCTGATTCGGAAAGGAAACTACAGGACCTCCTAGACAGGGTGGTAGAAGAAAGCATGAACTAACCATTAACGGCAAGGAGACAGAACATATGGTCATCACAAGAGACAAGACCCAAGATGCGAGACCAACAGGTACAGAAGCTGGGAAGCGTTTTAACAGAGGATGGAAAACTCAACGTGAAGCTTTATGTGGGTAAATAAGAACAAGAAGGATGTGTTGCGCCAAAGTTGATAGCATGTTGATATTTAAATTGTCTTAAAAAAAAAAACGTACGACTTCTCGCCCTAATATTTTTATTATTTCAAACTATTGAGGGACGTGAGACAATAACGTGTTTTCTCCCCAGATTTATTCAACCTCTACAGCGACGCTATCCTAAGGGAACTGGACTTCCCACCTGGATTTGTTAACGGTGGACGTAATCTTAATGATATAAGATACGCAGATGACGCTCTGCTTATGGCCGACTCGGAAAGGAAACTGCGCGACCTCCTCGACCGGGTAGAATAAAGCGAGAAAAAAGAACTATCAACAGAAAGTATGACCAAGAGAAAAAGTTCGAGATGCGAATTACGAATTGGAGATATTAACATCAAGCAAATAAATATCTGTGTAACGTTTTAACAGATGGAAAATGTGACACCGAGAGGCGTACACTCATTGGACGAACGAAAGAAGCATTACAAAAACAAAGCAAGGTCTGAGAAAGGGAAAAAATTCACGAGAAACAATGAATTCTGGATGGCTATATGCTGTCTTATATGGCAGTGAATGCTTGACAATCACTTCATGAATGAGGGAAAAACTAGAGACAGCAAAAATGTGGTTCTATCGAAGGATACTGAAAATTCTATGAACGGAGAGAGTAAACAACGAGGAAGCCTTAAAAGAAAATGTCAACGGAAAGAATACTTATAATTAGAATCAAGAAAAGATAGTTGAAATACTTTGGACATTATAAGGAAGGAGGGCTTGAAAAACTTAACCCTCACGAGGCATATTCAGTGCAAAAGAAAGGCAGGGAGCCACTTACCTGACGGGCTTGTGTGAATAGATAGCGGAACGGAGGCGGGAGCCTTAGCAAAGGGAGAAAAACTGCTACGAAATATACAAGATAGGAAGCTGTGGAGAGCTATGATCGACTATATTCTGAAGGGATGCGGCACATAGAAGAAAAAGATGAAGATATCCTACATTCTTCTTTGGTTGTTTCGATTTATCTGCAGCAGTCATATTATGTTTCTAAGGTTAGTGTTTTAACATTTCCACTATTTTATTTCGGATAAAAGTCCTGGGTATGACGATAAACTACATCTGGCAGCAAGGCCTCTGATCGGGAGATTGGGTTTGTTTGAGTAGAATGGAACCACCTCTAATTGCTGTTGTTCCAAAGTCCACCCTGACTCGAGGTGCTAGCATCTGTTTGGGTCCCAGCTATCGGCAACTAATGAAACCCCAAACAAAACACTATAAAAATATGAAGATACATTTTCATCGTAAAAATACCAGCAATATAGTTTTATGTTAAAAAAAAATGCAACATGACTAGCAATACATTTTAGTTGAAGACAGAATTGCGTTCAAAATATTTGAAGCCATAAAATAGTTCAAATTATTTACATTTCGGCATTAAATGACCCAGAGAGTTTGGTACGCCGCTAAACAAAGTCAAATAACCAATATGAAAAAAACTCTTTCATGACACTAAGCCACATAATATCCGACAATTTCTTATATCAAACTGCATAAGATCAACAAAACTACAGCATAAAACGCATCATCACCTCTGTCTACACAAACATGTATATGTATATGCACAAAAGGTCAGTATCATTTACCATGTATTAAATTTTGAAAGCAGAATAACCTAACACATTTGTATTACTTTCAAGCTCCGAAGAAAATTAAATTTCGACATTAAATGACCGATAAGGAGAGTATATTTGTTTAAACAAATCAACTTATTTCAGATAACGTCTCTTTGTTCTATTCTTTCAAACTGATTAATGATATGAGTGTACTGAGGCATATTTAGCTATGATGGATCAGCTGGTCCCAACGAACGTCGCCGCTACATTGTTACGATAACTCATTTCACAGTAGTTAGTTATGTACCATGTGTGATCATGTATCTTTCGATACATGACTGACGAGGCAGATTTTTTCCCGCAGTAAGTTGCGGTAGACCAGTTCCCATCCAAGGCTATAGAACCCAGTCTGTCCTGCTATTTACCCATAGCTGGGGGGAGAAGAGGAAGATTCATATCTTTCCCAAGGGTATTAGCACATAAGTGAATGCAATGGATTTGACTGGAATTATAATAATAATAATAACTACAAGTAACCGTGAAACTTTCCCGGTATTCCTATTAAATTTTTTGATGTATCATAATATTTAATGAATAAAGAAGCTCAGTGCGATTTCCACGACTGCAAGATTCCGATGGAAATTCCACTATTGCATCATTAAATATTTGATGTTAACGTTAACCAAATATTGCGAAAATAATCACATGTATGCATGCAGAAGGGTATCTTAACGTCGTGTAATGGTTAGCAAGCTTGTTCTAGAACAATTACGACTGTGTTATGAGTTCGATCCTTCCTGGGTGCCCCATTTTTTTTTATTTTTTTTTTTTTTTTTGGACTTGTGCAACATCTAATATACGCTTAGAAAATCACCATTAGTATGAATGCGGGTAATTATTTAAAGAAGAGGGTACGAATGAAAAGATTAAAATTGACAAGTTTTATCATTTCACTGAAACAGACGTTAAATACGTGAGAGCGTTTTCGCCTCCTCTGTCTTCTCCCTCTATTTCTTTCTTTCGTTTTCTCATGGAAACTAAACAGCATATCTGATCTGCTTTTTCCGTGCTTCTTCACAATTAAAATGGAACAGTCCATTATTTATGTGGTATTGGCAGGGCGTAATGCGTGCGCTAACGAGCTAACGTAACAGCAGCAACAACAACAATAATAATATTAATAATAATAATGATAATGGTAATAATAATAATAGTCTATATATCTAATACGCCACATATATATTTACGTTTTTTTTTGTGTGTGTGTGTAACAATTGAGAGGCATTGTACAAAATAACGATGACCCAGCCTGTGCCGATATCGCTGTCGAAGGGGGTTCGTATATATCTTCAAGAATGCTTTGTTCATTTTTAGAAATTCATTTTAAACTTTAAAAATTTAATTAAGAAATCGTGTCGGGGGGGGACAATTCTTGTAATAATTCATTAGTCATCGAAAGAGTTTTTTTTTATTCACACTAAATCCTTCATTTATATTATTTATAATAGCAATTAAAAGCTTATTTAATTAAATAATTTGATAGTTTCAATGCAGTTTTTATGTTATGATTTGGAGCATATCTTGTGGAATTTGGTAATAGCTTGAGAAAAAAAAAATATCTGATGATACATTGCTCTTAGTAGGAGGACAAATAGGCAGACTCAGATTAAGGATTACTCAAGGATTATTCCAAAGTTTAAACAAAAAATATTGTGGTTTGAGAACTTTTCCAGTAAACATAATTTTAGTTTTAAATATGTAACATTTATGAGGATAATATACGGATATCTTTCCTTAGGTGTTTATAAATTGTACACTGTTCAATTATTAATATTAACAACGAACTGTTTTAAATTACAACATTGTACTTGGATTAAACGAAAATTACTTACAATATAATACATATTACTTATAATACATTCCTTCTTGACGTCAATTTTGATGGTACAGGTACACTAGTAATAATAATAATAATAATAATAATAATAATAATAATAATAATAATAATAAATAAATAAATAAATACCAGTCATCGGTACATTGAATATTGCTGCCATATCTGGCTTGGTGATCCTGCTATATATCTTCCGATTCTCGACAAAATTCAAAGAAGCGTCTATAATGTTATCGGTCCTGAGCTGGCATATTGACTTCTTATCGTCACTTTACTAGAGCCAGAACAGGCCGAAAATGAAGTTCTGCTGTCCTATCTGTGCTGCAGCTGTACAATATTCCAGTCTTGATAGTGTTAAAAGGCGTCTACGCAGTCTTGTGGGTGATGAATTACTTCCACCCCATGACGTCTTTCCCACAGATGAAACGTTGCAGGCCTTTCGCTACTCCGTCTCCATTTCCAGGGAAAATGTGCAGACGTGCTATATTTCTTAGTTCCACCAAGTCTAATCCTCGCATCTAAGACACGCCATGCCGCGTACACTGAGGTGAAACGTTCCCCTCGTCTCCCATTAGCAAGAAATAAGCTCCACTCGACCAGCTTCTTCCCACGAATTGCTATTTTGTGAAATCGTCTCACAAGAGGATGCTTTACCGACCAATACAGTCTTAAGCTGTTCAAATCTCGGGTTACCCGTTATATTTCCCACATATCCTCATAAAATGTGACTCTTACTCTAACCGCTCACGCAACAACCTCCTTCAGTAACCCTCTACTTTGAGTGACTCTTGGGCCTTGTATAGGGTGAACATTAGTAATATATATATATATATATATATATATATGAGGAGTCGGGACGCTGAAGGTAACATCAATCAGCTTAGTTACGAACATTTACTCAAATCAATCCTAATTTGAAATTGGTAATTTTTAAGTTTCAATTTTATAGTAAAATTTAATATTTATTAATTAGAATGATTTCTATTTTAGTCTGACCCTAACATTAAAGCATTAATTATTAAAACAAATGTTCATTGTCAACTTTTTTGAATTCCCATATACTTGTATTTTGATTGGTCATTGCAGCTTATGTAACAGCGTTTCCCCTAGCGAGAGGTGTTTGATTGATTTTAACCCTTTAAAACTGTTTATTCTACATTCAACACCATGACTCGATAAGACACCAGAAGTGTTGAAACAAAATGGCTATTTTTGTAGTGATTTTATAACACATTTGATATAATTTTCGGATAAATTATATATATATATATATATATATATATATACACTCAAATGGATAAATATAAATAAATATACGTGTAAGTGCTCAAATACAAATACATACATATATTCTTTGGTGTAAATAAACAGTGCTCAACGCTAAATTGTGGATGGCTCCCTCACACCAAAAAAGGAGAAAATTTAATATAAACATATGTCCGCAAATTCTTCGTTTTTGAATTATTAACTTTTATTATTAGTGAGGCGTACAAGCGGGTCCTGTCTCAGCAACGCGACGATAACCAGCAGTAAAGGTTCGATGACTCGTCTGCCTTCCGTCTGGAAACGCAATCTGATACAACCGTGTAGCCTCGTGTCCATTACCATTCCCGTGGCCGTATATAATATGAATATCCCTGCCATTGTTAAACGGAACACTTCTCACTTAACTCACTACTACACGCATTAAACGTTGAAGACAGATTAGCCACAAATGTACACGAATGATAAATATAACCTCGTCTACATGGCAACACAGTGGCATCTAAACCTTCTTTAAACTTAATAATTTAAAAACGAAGAATATATGTTTATGTGGACTTTTATCATCGTTTTGGTGTGAGGAACCCACCCCAAAGTTTGTATTTTTGATACACCCTATATATATATAGATATAAATATAGATATATGCAATTTTGATTAAAGACGATTGACTTAAGTTTTTTTGTTCAATTTTCTTGTATTCGTATAAGTGATTTCTTTCCTGGGCTTCGAGTGTTCAAAAACTGTCCAAATGTTCTCTTTCTACGAGGGCTTTCGGCTATTCTATTTGTCGATTTCAATGATGCTTTTGCGTTTTGGTTTCTGCAGCGGTTTTTGGCTAGGCGTGGCTGCTCACTGTCTCAAAAAAGGAAGTTTCAGGAATGCTTCCATCAATTGAAACGATGCTGGATAAAGTGTATTGCTTCAGAAAGGGACTACTTCGAAGGAAACTAAATGCCGAATTGATATGTGCTATACTTTTCTTTTTATAACACCAGTCCCGATATGTTTTGATCTGCCCTCGTGAACGACTATATTACGCTCTCGTTATTCGATCGAGCACTATTGAGAAAAGGGTAATTTCAAACAGTAGCCGCCGTCGCCGCTATTAACGCACCGCTCTTCATTAATGAACTGAGTCCTCTGGCGGCTGGTGTTGGTATATATCCGTATATAATACGTTACAATTTCCCTTTCTTTGCCGTGCGCCGATTGTGTTTCCAATAAACTCACTTCTGTGCCTGGCTCTTGAGTTTTGGATTAACCTTGCATTGTCTTCGAGTAAGTCTAGGCACAAAACTGAAAATGACATAGCTTGTAACTGGAGATTCTACTTCTGAGACAGAAAATTTCCCATTGCACTAAAACGGGTAGATAGCTGTTCTCCTTGACGTCTTTATGTCAGTGGCTACTGCCTTTACTCATAATTAACGAGCATAGAGCCTGACATTAATCCTTATCCTGCATCACATTTGCCCTTGCAAGCAAGCAAATAAATACCAGTTTCTCTTTTAGATACATTATCAAACAACGTGCAAAGTAGGACCTAATGAAACATTCATTGATTCAACAAAGCCTCGCTCTCGAAAAGATCTTCATGCTCGAATAACAATTGTGATAACTCTTTAAACAGCTGCAGAATGTATTCGGTGAACCATGAAAACGTATTAACCTTTGCATTCAAGAACGTGGTGACTGTGTTGTAAGTTAACGTTGGCTCAAATAACGAAATATACTGTATCCTGAATAAAGTTACTTTCAATTGGATGCTTTCCAATTTTAATATGTTCTATTAGAAGAGACGTTTATGGATATCGAATAAGCTATGAGTGAATTGACACCATCTCTTTCAATTAAGCTATTTAAAACTGCTTTAACAGAAATTCGAATTTCGACTCAGGCTACTTCTGTTCACTTCACAATGTTGACCTTAGAAAAGGCATGAATCCACTTCTCCGCTGAGTGGCGTAACTGCTGCTAATAAGAAAAATGTGTTCGGAAAACCGAGTTCGAATCTCTGTTCACTTCACATTAATGACATTGGAAAAGACATTACTCCTTGTTGGGTGGCATAATGGTTACTAACAAAGAAAAAGGAGATTAGCGAACTGAGTTCGAATTTCAGCTGAGACTGCTTATGTTGGTTTTGCAATAATGAAATTGGAAAAGGCCTGAATCCACTTCTCCCTGTTGGGTGGCGTAACTGTTACTAGCAAAGAATTTTGGATCGGTAAACCGTGTTCGAATTTAAGCTGAAACTGCTCATATTCGTTTCGCAATAATGAAGTTGGAAAAGGCCTGAATCCACTTCTCCCTGTTGGGTGGCGTAACTGTTACTAACAAAGAATTTTGGATCGGTAAACCGTATTCGAATTTAAGCTGGATCTGTTTATGTTAGTTTCGCAATAATGAAGTTGGAAAAGGCATGAATCTGCTTACTTCCACTGAAGTAACCGTAAAAGGGCACTGGTGAAACAGGTTCGAGTTTCAGACGTAGCTGTTTACCATAGTCGGGATCATCGAGCCAGTGTGAACGATCCTTTCTTTAGCTATATTGTATGTGCTACGCCAGGGCTATATACAGTTTTTGACTTCAGAGTTACTTTCTCCTAGACCGGTTGCCACCCAAGGCTATAAAACTCAGTCTGTCCTGCTATTTACCTATAGCTAGCTGAAGAAGAGGAGGATTCATACCATTCCCAAGAGTAATAGTGAATGTAATGGATCCGACTGGATTTCGAACACGGCTCTCCGATTCCTCAATCCGAGCCGATATTCATTACACCATTGTGCCTCCAAAACTTAATAATTTGCATTAATCCTCTTGAAACAGCATAAATTCACTTCTCCCTGACCCCAATTTATGGGTAATCAGCAGAACATTTGGGGCTCTTTAATCCGACTAAGATAAAGTTACACTGTAAAAAAAGAAACCCAAAAAAACCTAAGAATTGACAATTGCTACAGCTAGTCCCAAGCCCGGTTGAGGAATGTTGAAGGTGGGTGTCTGGATAGCACTCTAGCTTCTTAAAATTCTATATTATAAACCTTTTGCAGGTTATTTACAGCCAGAAAGTATTTTTAGATTGTAAGAATTTTGTGGAGATAATAGTGGGACACACCTATTCTATAGTTAATAGACTCTCCCACCTATAATAAGTAGTAGTAGTAATAGTAACGAGTCAGTTACTGAGGAGGTCGCTCAATGAGTTGGTCAGTCAGTCGATGTCGGACGACCATTAGTCGGATACTAAAAGTATCAGCGACCACCACTAGATTTCTCTGCGTCATTACCTATTATATCAAGTTCCTAACGATTTGTACGTCGAACCTATTTTAGGACCGACTTAGTACAAATACAAGCCTCCACTGTGAAACCACTCTACAACAGATAATAATGATTTCCTGATACAAGTCCTACTAATTAAATTATAGCTGGGCGTTGAGGGGTGGGGCGGAGAAGATGTGGATTTATTCCTTTCCCAACGGGTATTTCCGTATAAATGATTATAAGGGATAATTTCTTTTTCTTTCAATGACTTCTATTTTCTCTTTTCGAGTTTACGGACACATCATGTTGAAACACTAGTTCCCGTACGATTACCTAAGTTAAGCAACGTCAAGCGTGATCAGTACCTAGATGAGTGATCACTTGGGAATAACAGGTGCTGTAAGCTTCGATGTGCAGATGGTGCATTTGATAATGGCTCAGAATTGTTAATCGGAGAGCCGTGTTCCAATTCCCGGTTATATTCACTTACGTGCAAATACCCTTGGGAAAGTGATGAATCCAATTTTTTTACCCCCCACCCCGCTATTGATTAATTAGTAAGACTTGTATTAAATAACCGACAATGGGTTGATAAGCCATATGTATGCATAGCTGGCCACCCGTATTCGAGGAAACCCGTCTACTAGGGCGGTTAGCCAATACCTATTGCAGACGCTCACTCAGGCACATTTGCGTATATTCAACACCCACAGAGCCAACCTGTCTTTTATGCGGCAACTATGCTGAGCAGACCTTAGTTACAGTTTCTGGGAAATAGCGTGTTATCTGGCATGATCAACAATTCAAACATGGTTAGCACGCTCAAGCCCTCGGTCACGATGAATTGTGACTTCGTGCTAGCATAGCTATCGTCTACCCAATCTCACTCAGAAGTCTTGGATTAACCCGTGGTGTGGTTTTCAGGCACTTTCCAAAAGTGCTGCACGCTAGGATCGACCCCCTCCTGCTTGACAAATCGCCCATGGTGAAATTCGAACCCGGATCTCATGGTCGGAATTTGAACGTTTAATCACTCGGCCTCATAAGCCATAAAATATGAATTAAAGAGACAAGAGTCAGGGAAAGGAGAAGGCAGGAGAAATATCCAAAATCATATTGAACTAAGAGAAACAAAGAACAACTGAGAATATAGTGGAGTGGTGATCATCGAATTACTTCAAACAATGCTTTTATCCACTGGGCCACATGTCCTTGTGGATAAAAGCGTAGTTGAAGTAATCCAGTGACTTTATTCAAAGAGTTATGATTTCAATACCTGGCCACAGCAGAAGTAAAAAAAATAAAATCTTGGAGAGTTGAGTTACTAAATGGAAATAACTGAAACTGATTTATCCAGAAAAGGCATGGCATGTGGAATGGGAACAATTTACCCTAAAAGTTTCGATCGAAATTACAACGTATATCGCCTGAAGAAGGCCGGAGAGTATAATGGCCGAAACGCCGTGAATATGACATCAAAGATGAGGACAACAGTCCGAACAATGTAATTGCAATATTTTATTAAAGTCGTTGGGTTTATTTAACGATGTGATAAGGGAGTTTCTACGTGTGTTTTATTATCGTAGAACTCGCCATGAGCTTATTCAATCATTAATTTTCATCAGAATATTCAAATAAAAAAAAAAAACGTGAAATTTTCACGGATCCTTCTAGACTCTAACATGGTATACAGAGTTTTCTATCTTATTTCTTGACGTGGCGCTTTTTCTTTCAGCGCGCTCTTCCACAGTTTTCGGCGAACACTGACGAAATCGAAAATTGGAATGCGACGTGGGGTGATCATTGGCCGGTCGGTGAAAAGCTCGGGTTTGGGTCGCGTTGTATGTCTCCCATGTTCTGTCTCTACTATTAACGACGTTCAGCAATTAGGAACCTGACTTAGCAACCAAATCTTTGGGTGAGGCAGAAAAAATAAATTCAGTAACAACAATCTATTTGTTTTCGTAGTTGTGATGAACCGTGGATTTTCTGGTCTAGACAGGTTTTTCCATTGAACCAACACTTTCGAAACACCTAATGGTGTTGTCTACCGTTACTCAAGCGATCTCTAAAACGTCTGCACATTTCACTTTTACTTTCACTTTCACTTTTGTAGGCTGTTCTCAAAAATACAGGGTTTCCGTAAAAAGTTGACCTCATTTAAAATGTGAATATCCGTGTCCCAGGCAAACGAACCAGACAAACGAAATTAAATAGGCTTCATGTTGAGCAATAAAAGATTTATTTTTCCAAAATTCGAACAAGATATTCAAAGGGATGTAGATTTTATAACCGATTTCACAAAGCTTCCCAAATATTCAATATACGCATCACCTGTGACATGATACACGTCAAGTTGGTAGTCCAGCTCCTGCCAAACACGCTGTAGCATGTCTTGCGTAACATTTTTCAGCGACTCAGTGATTCTCTACTTAAGTTCCTTTAAGCTTGTAGGAAGAGCGGGAATATAGACATGTCCTTTCACATAGTCCCATAGAAAAAATCACAAGGTGTCAAGTCAAGTGGACGTTGTGGCCATTGCAACAGCACATTTGCATTATCACTGACAGACCCGATATCTCTTCCTGGTAGATTCTTATTGAGATAAGTCCCCGAAATCAACTTAGTTTTTACACAATTTGTTAAAATTTGAGATCATTTGAGGGAGAATTGGCTATTTTATAAGACTTCAAAATGATGTCAATTTTAAGGGACACCCTGTGTATAATCTGCTCTTCGTTTGTAGGATGTTCCTCGCCAGAGTTCCTCCTGTTTATCTAATATAGCTAAAGTGTTATCTGATATTTTTTAATCTAGTTATATATTGTATAAAGAAATTTTGCACTGTGTGATATTATTGAGTGTCTCATTACTTTTAGCCAACAACTGGGGTGTTAATAACCACAACAAACTGGGGTGTTAATATTAAGTCTCCTAGAGTGTAAG